>JAGFNQ010004832.1:296370-375221 GCA_024364735.1 Boesenbergia rotunda
CCAGAATCCACTCAGTCATCCATTAACACTGGAACTGATCCAAATTGATGAACATGGGCACACAAAAAATTGCCTACTTGGTTTTTTGCTTGGCTGGATTAGTGAACATGTGCAATTTCTCTAGCGTGCAAACAAGAAAAATTCCTCATAAGATGAAAACATAGACACCAGGAAAGGAAGAAAACCAACCAGCTTCAATTATGCATATACTCCACCTGCTTTCTGGGAATTCATTAATTTCTTAACTGATGGATGACCCACCAACTAAACAAAACCTACACTCTTTTCAACTGAAGGATTACCACGTATCAGTTAGCTTTAGTGTGGATCTAATTTTTGTGGCTCCTTGGATGGCATACTTAACTAGGCTTTCTATATATATATTTTTTGTTTTCATAAAGCTGATAGTTGGGAACTTAGGAAAGGGTGGATGGCTACTGATACTGGCATAAGAAACCCTTCACTGCCTCCAGGCACAAAGCAAAATACAGCATAGGGAGGGTCACACTAAAGTTATACTTGACCATTCACAAGGAGCACTGCTGATAATGCTGTATGATGCCCAATATCCAGAATTGGCATTTGGATCAAGAGATCAATTTCTCATTCAGCATTGAGGAGATATGCAGAAACCATGGACTAGACCAATTGTTAGACAGTAGAGATAGACTGTAGTTAATGGTGTATTAAACTAATTATAATTGACACATTATTGGGTTTATTAATGGTTAACTTCGACACGATCGGTTCAAATACACCCATTGTGGTTGCTCCAATAGTGGTCGATTTCCTGGTCTCTGACGAACTTGGACCAGTCAGTTGTAGCAAACACAATGGTGGCTCGTGACCAAGGCCAGCAAATTCACCAACAAGGAAAAGCTAAAGGAGACTGATTGTTCGATAGGCTTCATTCTTGACTAACAAATCAAAGGCAATCTACCAGGTGACTGCAAAGCCTGATAATTGATAGCTTGCCTTACTTTCCTAATTTTTCAATAGGCTTCATCCTTTCCTGGCATGAAAAAAATAGGAGCATTTTGTAGGACAGTTGGCAGGCCGGCAAGAGGGGAGGGGTGAATTGCCCTACAAATTAGAATTAGATCTTTTATACAACTCTTGCAAAGATGACAGTTAGTTTTAATAGTTAATTATAAACATAAACAACGAAACCATCAAAAGATGAGGCTACTATTTACTTAGTTGCAACCGGGGTGATTGTTAATCCAAGGCAGTTGAAAGGCCCACTAAAAAATCTCCTTGGTTGCAGGCGGAAAAGCCTCTTACATACATTGGAAAGCTCATAAAAGAAACTAGGAATTGAATACAAGTTGTTGATGTTTAATCATAGCTTTTGGGGGCTATTTATAGCCTGAAAAATCACTTTACTGTTGTGCTGACATGGACCTGAGGCGTCTCAGTTGTGATCTGAGGCATCTCAGATGGATAAGATTTTATCCACGCGCCAACGGTAGGCTGTTGATAGATTTTGATCTAAGACATCCTAGGTCGGAACTGAGGAGCCTCAGGTTGAGACTGAGGTGCCTACGTTTTGTTTGTCTGCAGAACTAAGACTTGCAGCTGAGGCGCTTCCCAAAGCACTCGAGGCGCCTCAATTGACCACTTGGTCAAAGTCAATGCCCGTGTTGACTTGTTCTCTTTCCGTTCGCTTGGGTGATTTCTGGCCAACCAGAGTTAGATTCACCCAAATCCGACTCTGGCTTTCGCCTTAAACGGACTTCCTCCCGAGCTCCGGCTTCTCGTCTCTCAGACGTCACGGGTGTTTTTCTCGCTCCACCGGTGTATTTTTCCGCAGAGCTCCGCGTCTCTCGAATGCACCGAGCTCGTCGGCTCCTTCCCGTGCTATCCTTCTTGTCTACTATGTCTTTCGTTCGACTTCTTGCGCTCCTAAGTTCCTGCACACTTAGACACGGGGATCAAAACACATCAGGACCTAACTTGACTTGGTTGATCACATCAAAACTAACCCGGGGTACTTACACATTCTCTCTCTTAATTGACATATACAACAACAACAACAACCAATTCATATCCCATAAAATGGGGTCGAAGATATAGATCTTTCAATGCTATTGAGTTTTATCCCCTACTATATCATCATTTATATTTAAATAATCTCATTTGATTTGTATATTTCACATAGTTTTACATCGTCAAACCAGAGCATTTATTAACTGTCTAAGTACATGTACGAGTCATCTTAAATGTGTCTCTCGGTGTTTTCGCTTAATAGATGTAACTCCGACTTTCTCTATAATGCTCTCATTTATTATTCTGTACATCCTCGTATGTCCACACATCCATCTTAACATCATCTTTGCAACTCTAATCTTCTACTTATGTGTTTGAGTCATAACCAAACATTCAACGTCATATAATATAGCAGGTCTAACCATCGTTTTATAAAACTTCCCTTTAAGTTTAAGAGATACTTTACAGTCACATAAACACACGACGCTCTCCTCCATTTCAACCATCCTGCTTATATTCTATGTAAAACATCTCTCTCAATCCCTCCATCGCTTTGCAAAAAAAAAAATCCTAAATACATAAAGATCTCAATTCTAGACAACTCATCATCTCCTATCTTAACAATTATCTCATTATATCTAATATTGCTAAATTTTAATTTCATATATTTTGTCTTTACTCTACTAAGCCGAAAACCTTTCACTTCTAGTGTTTCCCACTAAGATTCTAGTTTCGCATTTATTCCTTCACGTATCTCATCTACTAAAATAATATATTTGCAAACAACATGCACCATGGTATTTGTGTTTTGAATGGGTCCAGTGAATTCGTCCATGATTAGTGTAAAAAAGATAAGGACTTAGAGTTGATCCTTAATGTAACTCTATCTTTATCGAAAATACTTCAGTTAATCCGCCTAATGTCTTCACTCTGATCGTCACATCTTGGTATATATTTTTAATTAGTTCAATATATGATACCCTAACTTCTCTCTTTTCTAGAATTCTCTATATAATTTCTCTGGGAACTCTATCATAAGATTTTTCCTTAATTTTGCTCCCTATGCTTATCAATTAGTTGCTTGAAAAATGTATAACTTCTATTGTCACCTTCCAAGCATTAATCCAAATTAATTTTCGATCACCATGGTCTCTTTCCTTAATCTTTTTTCTTTTACTTTTTCCCAAAATTTCATGTTATGACTCATTAGTTTAATACTCCTATAATTTTCATAATTTTGTACGTCTCCCTTGTCTTATATAAGGAAACTAAATTATTTACCCTCCATTGATCGGACATTTCCTTCGTTTTCAATATCATGTTAAATAATTTTGTAAATCAAAAATATCTTATTTTCCTAGCCAATTCCATGCCTCTATCGGAATATATCTAATCCAACGTTTTTCTATTTTGCATCTCATTTAAGCTTGTTCCACTTGAATTCTACGATAAAAATTATTTAAATTACCTAATTAAGTTGATTACCTAAACTCCATTAAAAGTTGATAAAAATATCTCTCCCCATCTTTTATTCTCTATCTTTATAATACCTATTCTCACTTTAGCTATTTTATAAATATCTCTTCTTTTGCATTCAATTTTTGATGTAGCGTTCAAAAATTTCAATTTTTGCTTCATTTAATGTTGTCTTAGCTATTTTTCTTGGCTATTGTATATTTTGTAAGTTTTTCCTCGATTTTACAAATATATAATTCTTTATGGATGTTTATTTTTTTCCTTCACTTTCTCCTGTACTTTTCATTCCAACACCAAGATTCCTTAGTGGTGCATGCCCCTTTGACTCATCGAGTATACTCTTAGCTACTATTTTCATCTTTGATATCATTTATCCCATGTCGTATTAAATCATCATATATTTCACCTTAAGTTTGTACTCCTACCTTCTCCTTAAATATATTTTGCTTCTCATCCTTTAATTTTCATCACTTAATTCTAAGAGTTGTATATGTTTCATGTTCAAATCTTAGACTATTAGTTTTCCTATAATATTTATTCTTATCCAACCTATGGTGTGTGAACTCTTACTTATGTAACACTAGACCCAAGTTCTCATAAAGATATAATGGTCCTTACCGACACGTTATGTCAAACCCTGCAATGTGAACTTTTACATATTTATCACTACACCGAGTTTTGGAGATGTAGCAGTCTTTGCCGAACATTACAGTCAGACCATGCAACGTGTTCCTTCCAGAGAATGACCTAATATTAACACAATAGTTTAATAAATTCATTCATTGAATATTTGTCATAGTTGAATGTTACTGACAACCTAATACAATCCTCCTCCTTTATCCGGGCTTGAGATCGGCCATGACTCTTCTAATTGATAAATAAGAAAAAAAACATTGGAATAATTATTTATACTCTCATAATCATTTTCTTAATCTTATATCTAAGGAAGGAGCACCTGCTCTCATTGAGTTTATCTGCTTGCACTTTCAAAACTTTAAATATAATCAAGCATTTTGATAGTATTGAATGAAACTCAAGAGTATTTGGTGAAACTAATAATGTGCTTTGAAAATAACAATATAGCAAGGGTAGTTTTCAAAATAAGGTACTCTAGAAGGCATTAATGTCATTTAATCTTTACAATTACCTTCATACTTTTGCTTGAGAGGCATTGAAAGCCCGAATACTGATTGTAGGACCGTTGCATGTGAGAGGGGAGGGGAGGGTAAGTCACGTGTCTTTTTTAAAACCGTCACTTTTTCGAATTAAAGAAAGCGTGAGTGAATGCAGCAGAAAGAGTAAAGGGAGAGATATGCGTAAAAGAACACAGATGGTTTTACTTGCTTTAAAACCTTCGACAACTCCTACGCAAGGTCCAAGTCCCTTAGACTTTTCCGATGGGTAATCTACTAGTACCCTCTACCGATAAACGCCCGGTAGAGTGATTGAGTACAAGAGACGGGGAAGTGTAACAACCCTACACTCGCCTTTGTCAAATTAAGTACAAGTAAATAAATAATATTTCGTTACCCAACACCATAGTATGATCTTTGTCGTCTTGTGTGTTGGCGTTGATCTTTCGGCAGCAGTTGGACGTAGTCGTGTCAAAGCAGCGCTGCAGCAAGAAGACGAGGTCACAGGATGAGCGCATAAGCTGGAAAGATGTAGAAGAAGATCTGTGTTTTAGCTCTCGATCAAGACACCCTCATAAAGGGCATCTGAGGCGCCTCAGTTCCCAACTGAGACGTCTCAGATCAGTCAAATTTGATCCTGATCCGAAGCCATTGTTGTTGCTGCTCATCCTTTGGAAGGCGTCTCAGATACCAAGTGACGAACCTCAGTTCCCAACTGAGGCGCCTCAGATCTGAAGTGAGGCGCCTCGGATCTGAAATTCCATCTTCAGTGCAGACTTCACGGAGCCGCTGTCATCCACCTGAGGCATCTCCAGTCCAAACTGAGGCGCCTTGAATACTGTTCATCTGAGGGAACTTTTAAAGAAAAGCCCTTGCAAAACCAAGTTAGTTCAAAAAACAAGTATTTCCTGCAAAACAAGGTTAGTAAACGTACAATATGGACAAAATGATATGAGTATTAAATATACCTGTCTTCCCAAGATCAGAATCTAGTCAGATACCTCAAGTTAGAGATTCGAATGGTTTTAAGTTGGACCGCGCAAAGTCCCTAACTGGGACTCGTCCTCACCGAAATTCGCTCCTTCAGTGACTTACCTCACTTACCTTGTCCAGCTTTACACAGCTCCTTAACCCACCAAGACTTTTGCCAAGTCTCCACCAACTTGGACTTCGGTCAAGACTTCACCACCTTGGACTTTTGCTAGGACTCTACCACTCTAGACTTCGCCTAGTAGTCAGCCTCTCGGACCCAACTGGACTTTTGACAAAACTCCACCACCTTGGACTTTTTGCCAGGACTCCACAACTCTGGACATTGGCCTGGAGACATTCTTAAGCCTTTCGATCCTGCATACTTGATAACAAGGTTAGAAAATAACACACTAACTTTAACACTTTTGTCATACATCAAAATTCGAGTTTGACCGTTAGTGCAAACTGCACCAATACTGATGTCAGGTCCTACTGCCCTTAAGAAAAGGTGGGTATTATATCTTGTCAAACCTGAAATTAAGCAGAGAAATAAGGCACTTTGATGCTCACTCAAGCCTGAGTGAAGCCCAAGAAAGTTGGGGAGATATTAGAGACTATAGACATGTCTGACTCATTAGATGGGGGACTTATTTAGATAAACCTCCAAAAGCGTGTGTTTAGACTGGCTGACATTAGACTAGTTGACTGTATATATGTTTGTGTGCTGATTGCCTGATTAGCAGCAGTAAATGCACGACGATCACTGCTTAGGTAACTTGCTGTTGGCTTTGAAAAAAAACATACTGCTACCAGTCAGCCAAAGGATTAGCATGACCATTAAGGGCAATGGTTCAAGTTACAATTATGTTTATGGTTTTAATCTTTGTTTCCTTGCATTAACCTTAACCTTAACCTTAACAGAAGTCAAGTTGGTCAGATACCCAACAATGTGCATCCGATAGGCAAACTTGAGATTACCATCTCATGTCCATGGAGCCTTCCTGTTGTTTGGTTGGAGCCCGTTTAGGATTTTGCATCGGATCAGACTAACCAGCTTGCTTGGAGTTCCTAGCAGCATCCTGATCACCTACCACTTCAGGGCCCCACCGATTCAGATTTGATCTCTTCCCAACAGGAAGCAAAGAAATATCTTCTCAGTTGACATCTCAGCCACTATGGCTTTGGTGGAATACAAGTCAAAGCACTAAACTTTCATATGCATGATTACTGAACACTTTCGAAATGGTGAATCCTATTGGACCGCATATCAACCACATGCGTAAGGTACCACAGCCAGAAGAGAAACATTGTATCTGCCTGACAACTAAGATTTTATTAACGATTCTCTCTCCATCTACCCATCAAAGTTTATTAGGCAAACATTAAAAGGTCAACCCTAATTATCAGAATCAGAGCATTTTTTTTAAAGAACACTCCATTTTTTTTTTTACAAAAAATACAATTATATCAGTGTTGTAAAGGCCGCGAAATAGCTGCTATAATATTGAATGTGTTAAAATATATTATTTTTTCAATTTACTTTGGTCAAAAATACTATACATAGAATCCTTTTATATAAAAAATTCTTTACCGATCGGTTCCTATATGAGATCGTGATCTGGTGAGTCATCAGAGAGCAAATATCGAGGAGAAGATTGTCGGTGACCTAATGGTGAGGGGCACAAAGATCCTGTAGGCACTCAGCAAAAGGGGTTAGAATGGGCAGCGCCAAGATGCTCTAGATTGGACTCGGCGTGACCACTTTGACGCTCAAATAAGCACAAGAGCCAAGCGAAGATGAAAACGATGTAGTTAAAGAGTCTAGAGGGTTGTGTGTGCATACTTGTGCCCACGGGAGCAGGTGCCCTTTTATAAATCTATAGCACGTTCTCCACGTGTTCCAAGATGATCGCTTACGTTGCCCACGACCTTCGGGATAAACGGATACGTTACCCACGTCTCCAAGGGAAAACGGCTACGTTGCCTACGTCATTCGGGAGGTAATAGCTATGTTGCCCGTGTCTTTCGGGAGGTAACGACTATTGTCCGCGCCTGCTGGAGGCAGGCAGACATAGTGATGCAACAAGCCACATGGGATGCAAATCCTGACCTATTGGAGTCGGAGCCTGATCTGTTGGAGTTGGGCCCTGAGCTGTTGGAGTCAGGTCCTGTACTTTTGGAGTCAAAACCTGATCTGTTGGAGTCAACCATTGATTTGTTAGATTCGGGAGTTAATCCGTTGGAGTCAAACCCTGATATGTTGGGGATGACTATGTTTTGGACCCGATCTGACATGTCTAACTCCAACCTATTTTGACTTTTGACGAGAGAGCTTGACTCTTGACTCGGCCTTGTCACGTGTAGGCTTCTATACTCTCCACATCAACCGACATGGTTAATATTGTTTAAGTTTGATAAAATATTGCTTCAAAAAAAGTTAAAATCATCATAAGATTGTTGTAACAACTACTAAATTGCTGCTACAAATGACTGCTACAATAATTTTACGATGATTTTGACTTTTTTAAAGTGATTCTGATCAGTCTGATCAGCAATATTAACCGACTTGGAAAAAGTTTTTTTTATATAAATGTGCTTTGTCTAATGTTATTAATTGAGTTGAAGTAATTTTATTTTAACATGTTATAGCAGTTTCTTTTAACTGTCAAACTGCACTACAATAAAGGTAATTACAAGATGAGAAATATGGCATTATTTTGACTTTTTTTTTAAAAAAAAAGGAGTACTCTTTTGACAATTCTCATAATTACGAATTCCCTTTTGATTTTAGCCCAAGTTTATTCCTTTGGAGTTTAATTTGGCGAGTCTTCTCTCCATTAAGTGAGTTCCTCTTTAGGGAAGTGGTCAGTTCAGCACTCTATAATCTTAGATAGTTGAAACAAATCATAGTAGGTGGGACTTGATCATTTGGAGCAGTCTTGCATATAAAACTCTCCCACTTAAATAACGAGACACCGGGCAGTACCACCTAATTGATTCTAACCAAAAACTATATACAAGAACAGCTAGAAAATAGGTGTACTTAACTTATGCCATAAAGAAAGTACCTCCAAGTCTACTTAACCTTCTCACGATTTTTTATAGATATAGGACTTGCCAAACCATCGATTAGTGAGACAAGTACCCCAAATGTCAAGCCTATGATGCCAAACTATAAGAAAAAATTTCACAACAGATTTAGCATACAGGCATATCTTGAAATCTATATGACATGAAAGAGATTTTGGTTTGACCAACACAAGAATTAGTATAGTATTGGTTTCAATGACTTCAATCCAGCATCGCAGAGAGCAGTGCGATATCATGTAATGTTCTGAAAAGCTAACTTAAGATTGAAGTTTCAAATAAACATGCTACCAAGTCAACGTTTACCTACTGAGCTTAAAATCAATATCCATTTTTCCTGTATAGGGATCTAGATTGTATAAAATATATTTCTTTGGACTCCAGAAAGCAAAGACTTGCAATTGTTGACTGACGACAGAGAAACAGTAAGGCTCGCACCAAATTGCAAGTAATATAATGAGCTCCAGCGACTATTCAATGTGAATGATTAAAAAGTCGAATAATGACAATTGATTTTCATTTATTGAATCTAACCAGAGCCGCAAAAAGAGAACTAAAAAAATGCAAGAATAAAATGAGTAAAAGGAGGAGCAATCGCTAACGTGGACTTGGAAGTCTAAGCAGGCGGGCCCGGTGTTGTAGTATTCAACAATCCCACGTTGCGCTCCAAGTCTCCCCTATTTATGGCGCCTTGGAAGACCAGCAAAAGCTATCGACGACCGCACTCCTCGTTCTCCACCCTGTAAATCTGTAATATCAAAACTCCAATACGTCACTTTCCTGCGTTTACACCATTGGAGCCATCTCATAGGCATCATCTTCCACAATTTTGTCTTCCTGCCGATATAATTGATTTAGACACCTTTGACTAAAGCTTGGCTATTCAACACACTCGTTATATAGTATTCGCACAAAGAACAGTTCTTTACCTTCTTCTTCCGTGGCGTAGTTGCTTCTGCTGCCCTTAAGTTGCAGGCTCTTCGAGCGTCTGCAAGCAACGAGCAGAAGCCTGTGAGCGGAGTATCGTAACGATGGGGAGAAAGGAAGAGAGGCCCGGGCAGGCGTTGGAGGTGAAGGTACCCAACCTATTCCGGTGCCCCATATCGCTGGACGTGATGCGGTCACCTGTGAGCCTGTGCACCGGAGTAACTTACGATCGTGCCTCCATCCAACGGTGGCTCGAATCGGGACACACCACGTGTCCGGCCACGATGCTCCCCCTCCCCTCCACCGACCTCATCCCCAACCTCACCGTTCAGCGCCTGATCCACATCTGGTCCGCCTCCGCCGCTTCCTCCGCCTCCTCCCCTGCCGCCGTCCTCACTCGCCGGGTCGCCAGCGACCTCCTCCGCGAGATCAACTCCTCGGCCGCGGATCACGACGCGTCCCCCGCTCTCCGCAAGCTCGCGGACTTCTTCTCCAGCGTCGAGGTTGATGAGATCGACAAGAACGACCTCGTCAACGCCGGTGGATGCGCCACCGTCCTCGCCCCCCTTCTCCTGCGGAAAGATTCCAAGCTGGAGGTCTCGGCGGCGGCGGCGAGGGTTCTCGCTTTGATCTTCACTTCCGATGTCATCGCGGAGAGCAATAAGAAGATTGCGGTTTCCGCTCTCGTTTCGGATCTCAATCGCTCGATTTCGGCTCTGGTGCGACTTTTGAGGGATGAGGAGCGCCTCGAGTCGCGGATCGATGCGGCGTGGGTCCTCGATGCGATCGTAGCCGCCGCCGCGTCCGACGCGGAAGCCAAGATGTTGATCGCTGAAAATGAGGAGATGATCGGAGAGCTTGTCCGGCTTATCGGGCCGGCCGATGAGAAGGGGACTGCAATGGATTGCCGGGCAGTCGAGGCAGGCTTAGGGTGCTTGGCTGGGATCTCTTCGGCGAAGCGTGCCCGCCCACGGATGGTGCGGCTGGGGGTCGTGGAGGCGCTGACTCGGGTGTTGGATGCAGATCCCGCAGTGGTGACGGCTGTGGCAGCAGGGAAAGCGCTGCGAATAATGGAGGCGGTTGCTGGGTGCGCGGAGGGCCGAGCGGCGATCTGTGAAGAAGGTGGAGCGGCGGTGTCGGCGGTCGTGAGGAGGATGGTCAAGTCTGGGAGAGAGGGGGCGGAGGGGGCGGTGGCTGTGCTGTGGAGCGTGTGCCACGCATTTCGAGACCGTCGGGCAGCGGAAGCGCTGGCGGCGGCCGAGGGAGGGGCGACGAAGCTGCTGCTCGTATTGCAGAGTGGGTGCTCTCCGGCGGCGAGGCAGATGGCGGCGGACTTGCTTAAGATCTCCCGGGTGAACTCCAAGAGCTGCCTCGCGGGGTACGATACCAAGACCACCCACATCACTCCTTTCTGAAAGAGGGAATTAATTAGAAAGTAAACAAAAAAAATTCACTAATTTTCTCTTCACATTATACATGTTCCTCGAAAAAAAAAATCTTTGTAAATGGATAGAAATTTTTGATAGATGAAGTGATGATTCAAAAAATAAAAAGAAAATTGATGGATTTTTTGCTTTGATACAAGTCCATTTGCCAAGTTTTAACTATTTTAATGGTTGTAATTTTATAATCTATAAAAATAAAGTTTTGTTTTGATGATTAAAAACATGGAGAAGAACAATGAAAATAATAAAATTTAAATCTTAAATAAGATATAAGCAAATTAAAAGAAAAACGGTCATCTACTTTTAAAATTAAAAAATAATAATAACATGTATTTTTTTTATTTTGCCTGTTATTAAATAAATAATAAAGGATCAATCACAATTGATTTACAATTTATTTTTTTGAAAAATTCCCATGGCAATAATTAAAGTCAACACAAATTTGACAACTGGTACGACTTTTGCCGTGGTTCACACCGCTGGA
This sequence comes from Boesenbergia rotunda, assembly GCA_024364735.1. Classification (NCBI taxonomy): domain Eukaryota; kingdom Viridiplantae; phylum Streptophyta; class Magnoliopsida; order Zingiberales; family Zingiberaceae; genus Boesenbergia; species Boesenbergia rotunda. The sequence continues at coordinate 307,884 of JAGFNQ010004832.1, forward strand.
TCTTAAAGGCATATCCCCTATTCTTATTCTACCGCCCAGATTTTGTGCCAGGTTTTTCATCACGCGGTGATTTCGAAGGTTTTCAGTCCATGAAAACATTTTTCATAACCGAGATAAACTAAAAAGTATTTATAAAGATCTTCTTAATCAATACATGCTTGATTAATTATCACACATCGCAGTTAATATTTAAATTTTAAATGCATGATTAATTATTCAGTTGTTATTGAACCACGTAATTTTTTTTTAAATTATCAAAACGTAAATTAATTTTAAAATAATTAAATTACATATTCATTTAATATTTAAATTTTAAATGCATGATTAATTATTCCGTTGTTATTGAACCACGTAGAATTTTTTTTTAAAATTATCAACACGTAAATTAATTTTAAAATAATTAAATTACATATTCATTTCTCATTTTATCCCTAATTAATTGATTGATATTTTCATTCATTCAATCATTCGATTGAAAATTTTTACCGGTTCTCTCAAAATTTAAAAAAAAATAGTTGACTGATATTTAATATCAATCGTCTAATTTAACAAAACTAGTTAATTGACAGATCAAACGATCTCAAATTAATATGAAATTAATTTTTTATGTATTCGGCTAGTTCTCCTAATTATATCCACACTCTCAAAAATCAATTTGATTCAATATATTAAGAACAATGATTTTTTTGAACACGAATATGTTTAAAAAATTTATTCATATTAAAAAAATCATTGCTCTTAATATATTGAGGTAAATTAATGATGTTTAAGGATATAGATATAATGAGGAGAATTAGACGAACACATAAAAATTAATTTCATGTCAATCCGATATCGTTTAGTCGATCAGCCAGTTTTGGATAAAATTGGTTAATGGACTAAACGACATCGAATTGACATGAAATTAACTCTTATGTATTTGTTTAATTCTCTTAATTATATTCATGTACTCAAACGTCAATTTGACATAATATATTGAGAGCAATTATTTTTTTAACATAAATTAGATTTTTCGAACAATCACCGCTCTCAATATATATTTGTGTTAAAAAATCACTACTCTCAATATATTGGATTAAATTGACATTTGAGGTTATGGATATAATAAAAAAAACTAGTCAAACACATAGAAACTAGTTTCATATCAATCCGAGGATGTTTGGTCCATTAGTCGATTTTGGATAAAATCGGCTGATGGACCAAATATCTTCGGATTGACCTGAAACTAGTTATTATGTGTTTATCTACTTCTCTTGATTATATCCACGTCCTCAAACAGCAATTTGACTCAATATACTAAAAACACTGATTTTTTTAACACAAATTAAAATTTTCAAACAAATTCATATTAAAAAATTACTGCTCTTAATATATTAAATCAAATTGATATTTGATAGTGTGAATATAATCAAAAGGACTAGACGAACACATAAAAATTAGCTTCATATCAATCCGAGATTATTTAGTTCATTAACTAACTAATTTTATCCAAAATTATCTTCTTTTGTTTTTAGTAATCAATGATATATCAGTCGATTGTTTTTTTTAATTTCAAATTTTTTTTTAATTTCAAAATTTTAAATTCAGAAAGAAATCAATTCGATTAATAAAAATTTTCAATTGACAAATTAAATTAGTCGACTAATAAAAATATCAGTCGATTTAGGATAAAATAAAAAATAGATACGTGATTTGGTCATTTTGAAGCTAGTTTACGTGATTTGATAATTTCAAAAATTTTCAACGTTGTTTGGTAAAAATGATTAATTATTTAAATAATCTTGGTGTTGCCTTATCATTTTAGATAGTCTTGAAAAATGTAATATACAACTTGGCTCGATGGTGAACACAAGCTCAAACTGGCACAAATCGATTTTACATGATTCGAAATCCCTAATTTATACTCTACAATCTACCGTTCTAGTAATAGCCACTATCTTTCTCCTTGTCGAATGTCTTTCGAAGGTGAAGAGACCTCTTAGTTGTTGGGGCAATCTATGATCCGGGAGTGACCATGTGTTTTGATGTTTGGGCAAAAGGTTTAAGTTAGGTTTGTTAGTGATATGAGAAAAGTGTCCTAAGGCAATCGTCTTATGATTGTAATCATTTATTTTAATAAATGAATATTCACTATTTGAGTATACATGTTTATGTATTTGATTGAGATCTTAAACTCATTTACTGAATGTCCGCAATACAATTCACAGCATGAGAGAATTTGTGATGAATTCACAACTAGTGATTATCTCTACATGTGCAATTGTGAAGTATTGAAATTGTTCCTAGTCGATGAATTGATAAATACGGACACTATCAATTCTGTTGAGACTAGCATGGGTTATTCTCTAATCAGCTGATTCTCACTGGCTGGTGACATTGAGATGTCCGGAGATAAACATGAATGCTAGTTAAGGGAACTAGTTCATTGGAGTGACTGGCTGTAAAACTTTATATGATAGTCTACATATAGATATGTCAATGAAGTTCTTACTGCAGCTTAAGTGCGATGTTCCTTTGACTTGCGGTGTTCAAGTCATCTTGGTTATGGAGACTTATACTTTGACATCTTAAGCAAGCATCTCCAAGGAGGTGTAGACCCAGGATGATTGGGTATAAGCCGGAGTGTCCAAAGATGTTTGAACAGCCTACAAAGGATTCACCACTCCTTGCGAGGAGATGTATACCCGAGGCCTATCGTTGGATTGTTACTCGAAGCCTCTGGCCAGAGCATGACATGTTCAGAGTATAAATCTCTTCAATACATGAGAGTAATTAGAATCCGTAGGACGAGAAAAAGTTACTTGGGCTAGATGTGACGTAGTCAGCCTAGTGGGGACTAACACACATAGACCATGTCCTGAACCAAGTGGATATAAGATGGTGAAGGGAATGAGGCACGATTCATTAAAGCTTTTGAAGGGTTTCAGAATTATTTCTGAGGTCAACCGTTGATCTTTCGATTAATTGGGGATCATGATGTACTACTAGGTGCCACTCATGATCGTTCTATAATTGGTTAATTATAGACGACCAACATAAATCGAAAGCATATTTAGTCACACGCACTATGAGTAATCCGAGGGATTTAAAACGAGTTGAAAATTGAATTTTTCAATCAAGAGAGATTACGTTTGGTTAAGCCAAACGATTAGTCGAATCTGAATTTTTCAGAGACGCATCGGAAGCGTAAAATGGCTAAGTCTTTTGAAGACTTAATAGATGAATTAAATGAGTTTAATTCATTGGCGCGTGGCTTGGATGGGTCGGCCAAAGAGGGTCTTGGCCGGCCACAACAAAGGGAGAGAACCAAATTGTTTGGTTCAATTTATAAAATAAATCAAGTGTGGTTTGTTTTATAAAATTATGGATGATATAAATTTTTATATAATAAACCGAGTTTGGTTTATTTTTCATCGAAATTAAAATGAACCATGGATTGGTTTATTTTATTTTATAAAATCAATCATGGATTGATTTACCATGATAAAGAAATTTATAGAAATAAATTTATTTTTCATGGAAATTAAAATGAACTATGGATTGGTTTATTTTATTTTATAAAATCAATCATGGATTAATTTTCCATGATAAGAAAATTTATATGATAAATTTCTTATGAAAATTTATTCCATAAGAAAAAAGGAGACTTGGTTGATTTTTATCTTGAATTAAAATATGATAAAACTTGACATGATGGAATAAGTCATAGAAAATTTATATGATAAATTTCTTACGAAAATTTATTCCATAAGAAAAAAGATATGATAAACTTGACTATGTGTTATTTAAAATCATCACCAATTGTCTTCTCCCCACTACCTCGAAACATCTTGATAAGATTCACTCATTCCACTGTTTGATGCTTTATGGGTTGCATCAGCAGCTAGATTTTGACCCAGTGGCTTCAGTCTATTTTTCTATCATCGCCCACAGTATGCCGTTATCCCAGTCAGTCTATATGCCATTCGGTCACATCATCACTGCCTGGCTGGAGTCGGTAGGCATCGATGTTTCACAGGGTCACATTGTGCCTAATGTACGACAGCATTGTCGTCTGGATAGACGCATGTTGGCGCAGTCTGGCGTTATTGTGGGATCACGGGGGCTGCAGTGGAAGGATCGGAGACCCATGGGAGATTTACCGAGAGCAGCCCTTAGCACAGAGCATTCTGCTGCTGATTACGATGAGCAGGCTCCTGACCTGTACTGGCAGGTTGCGGAGATAGAGCGGATGCTGCGGCACGAATTACATGTTTCCGAGCTCTGGCAACAGGAAGTCAGCTCCGAGTTTCAGTCCTTCGATCGCCGTCTGGATGCCCTTGCATCTGATGTCTCTGAGATGAGCTCGTTCCAGGACCGATGGTATGAAGAGTGGTATCATCACACATTTCCTGATGGTGCATCCCCCAGTGGTCCTTCACCTGGGGATATCATATATATTGATGATTATGATGACGATGTTGCTGTCGAGTGATGATGTCTTACTTTTGGGTTGTATGCCCTCTGACTTTGTCACACACATTTTGCTACTTGTTCGGATGTTTTCATGCTTTGATTTATCTATTTTTACCTGTCATGCTTATCTATTTATTGCTGATGCCATGTTAATGTGCATGTTATGATTGTTTGGTTGCCATATTCATGTTTATATTGTCATGTCTATTCGATACTTATGAATATTATGGCATGCGTTGTGAGTTGATATTTCATGCTCTTATGATACATATGCTTGTGTTGTCATGCCTATATCATGTTGTCATATGTAGTCATATGATTATCAATTATTGATCAAAATGATGTTTTGAGATACCCCTAGGGTTTAGGGGGAGTGTTGTATCGACTTATCATCCCCTCTAGATCCCTTTTCGGTGTTCGACAAAGGGGGAGAGTGTGGGTTGGTTAAGTTTAGCATGATTATGTTGTAGGGGGAGGATCTAGATTCCCCTATGATTCTAAAGTTGGAATATTGATTGAGAATCCCTAAACTTAAAATCGGGTTGTCAAACAACAAAAAGAGGGAGATTGTTGATGCAGTCTGGCCCTGATTGTTGTTTTGGTGTTGACAACGATTTTAGTTTAGGAGGATGATTATGATGATTGTGATTAAGTCCTGATCGAGGATTAGGCATGATATGGAAAATCCTAACCTGGGAGGTTAGGTGTGATGATTATGATGATTATGATCAAGTCCTGATCGAGGATCAGGCATGTGTTGGAAAATCCTAACCTGGGAGGTTAGGTGTGGAAAATCCTAGCTTGGAGGGCTAGGTGTTGGAAAAGTCCTAATTCGGAAGGGTTGGGTGAAAAGTCCTAGCTTGGAGGGCTAGGTGAAAAGTCCTAACTTGGAGGGTTAGGTGCAAATTCCCATCCTGGAGAATTAGGTGAAAAAGTCCTGGCTTGGAGAGTCAGGTGCCTAGCTTGGAGGGCTAGGCTGGATGATGTTCTAACTCGGAAGAGTTGGGTGTGGAGGGCTAGGTGAAAAGTCCTAACTTGGAGGGTTAGGTGCAAATTCCCAACTTGGAGAGTTAGATGGAAAAATCCTTAGCTTGGAGGGCTAAGGTGGATGAATTCCTAGCTTGGAAGGCTAGGGTTGAGTCACTGGATCGGTCTGGTGACCGATCAGGGACATTGGCAAGCTGCTCCTTAGTGGATCGGTCTGGTGACCGATCCAGCTATGTCTGATCGGACTGGTGACCGATCAGGGAGCGCGCAGTGAGATTGGGAATCTACTGTGTGGCTCCTGATCGGACCGGTGATCGATCAGGGAGCAGGCTGCTTCCTTGCTGTCTTGCTCCTGATCGGTCTGGTGACCGATCAGGGAGCAGACGGTGAGTGAGTTCCCTTGCTAATCAAAGTCTTGGATCGATCCAGTGGATCCAGTGACTGATCCAGGGATCTTGGATCTGATTAAAAAACTACTGTTCATATGCCCTGATCGGACTGGGTGACCGATCAGGACTCACTCTGATCGGTCTGATGACCGATCAGGCTTCACCCTGATCGGTCTGGTGACCGATCAGGTGTGTATAGCTGCGAGAGCTGGGAATCCCAGCGAAGAAGTGGATCGATCTGGTGACCGATCCACACACCCTGGATCGGTCTGGTGACCGATCACTTTAATTCAAATTTCACTGTCAGACATGGTCAGAGCGTCTGATCGTATCTGATTTGCTGATGTATGGCTCTGATACATGATTTACTGGTTGATTTGCTGCTCTAACAGACTGATTAAGGTGTAGGTGACAGGAGAGGATTCAAACACTCAAGGAGAGGTCAACGGTGGCTTTCCTTGGAGCAGGTTTGTCTGTTTTCCCATCTCAGGTTGCAACGGCCGGGCTGAAGACTAGAGCGGAGATTGGAGCGTTACTGAGGGAGCTCAGTGAGTCCAGAGGTAGCTCAGTGGAGGCTGGCATTGGCAGACGAGTAGCTGGGAGCTACAGAGATGTCGTCACCTGGTGCTGTGTGGAGGAACAAAAGAAGCAGCAGTTGGCTTCGTGGAAGCAAGTCTTGCGAACTGTGTTCTTGCCGTGCTCTGAGTTCTCCACAACCTGCTTGCTGCGTTCTTGAGTTTTCCATCATTCTGAGCAAGCGATTGAGAATCAATCATCTTTTACTTGAGCCTTGAAGGAGGGAACAAGAAGCTTGGAGTCCGACAGTGGGAAGACACGGGGAAGGGTTCTCGCGTGAGATCGCCACTGGGTGGAGCTCAAGGAAGCTTGCTGTGTTCTTGTCCTTGCCGAGGGTTTTGAGTAAGATCTTTCTTGTAGTTTCATTGAGCTTAAACATTTATATTTGATTGAAACGTTGTGGAGAGGTTTCTCCACCGAGAAGGAGGTTGCTTTATATCCGGTGATCACCGGGGCTTGATCTGCCGATGATCAAGGGATCGCCCACCTTAAGGGCACGCCAAGGAGTAGGGGCAAGTTATCCCCGAACCTTGTAAACTCTCTTGTTAGCGTTCTTGATAGCTGTTGTTGTTAGTTCTTCATCTCTGTTTCTGTTTTCTACATTGTCTGCTATTGCTTTGTTTCTTCCGCTGTGTTGCTGACAGTTTAAGTGCAGAAACCTTGATTAGAATTCAAGTTGCAAGTGTTGGCTATATTCACCCCCCCCCCCCCTCTATAGCCATCTCGTTCCCAACAAGTGGTATCAGAGCAAGGTGCTCTGTTTACGGCTTAACAACCGAGAGTTCTCAACAAGATGGCATTGAGAGAAGGCTTCTCCACCACCCGACCTCCATTCTTTGATGGCGCCGACTTCCAATACTGGAGATCAAAAATGGAGTACTACTTGAAGATGGACATCCATACTTGGTTCGCAGTGAAGGAGGGATTCATCCCTCCTAAGGATAACGAAGGTAAAGAACTTGAGTCATGGAGGTGGACTGCCGAACAAACAAGGAAGAGTGAAGCCGACGCGAAGGTGGTTGTCACTCTACAATGTGGCATGAACAAAGACCAACTCATCAGGTTGGTCCTTTCACAAGTGCAAAGGACTTGTGGAACAAACTCATTGAGCTTCATGAGGGCACCCGAGACTCTAGGATTGCAAAGAGGGACTTGTTCCTCAATCAACTTCAAAATCTCACCATGAAGGAGAACGAGTCGGTAAGCGAGCTCCATAGTCGTTTCAAGGAAGTCCTTAATAGGCTTCATTCAATTGATGAAAAGGTCGAGAACCGCGACATTGTGAGGTATGTCTTGAAAGCATTTCCAAGGAATGCTTTGTGGTCATCCATGGTGGATGCCTACAAAGTATCTAAGGATTTATCTATTGTGAAATTAGATGATTTATTTTGTGAGATGGAATTGCATGAAATGGCTAACAAAGGCCCCAAGGAGAAGGGGATTGCCTTAGTTGCAGGGGACCGGACCAACAAGAAGAAGAAGGAGAAGAAGAAGGAAAAGGAACTTTCATCATCTTCATCCTCTTCCGAATCCGAGTCAAATTCTGAGGAAGATGGCAGTGGCTCCTCTTCATCTGAGATGGCAAACTTTGTGAGGAGGATGATGCGAAGGGATCGACGGTTCAAAAGTAGAGGTAATGCTAGTGAATCCAAACTTGATAAGAATAATGCATCCTGTTTTGAGTGTGGTAGGAAAGGACACTTCAAGAATGAGTGTCCGAAGCTTAAGAAGAAGGAAGAAAAATCCAAAAGAAAAGAAGAGAAATCCAAGAAGAAGAAGAAGGCATTGAAGGCCTCTTGGGATGAGTCATCCTCTAGCTCATCCGATGAAGAAAAGGAGGAGAAGAGCACAAGGCAAGTGGCTCTCATTGTAGGATCGATGCACGTGAGAGGGGGGGGGTGAATCACGTGACTTTTAAAAAATTAAATCAGAGTGCTTTAAAAAGCGTGCACAGCGGAAATGAAAGAGACGAAAAACAAACACACAAACACGAACGATTTTTACTTCGTTCGGAGCCTTCGGCGACTCCTACTCGAAGGCCCAGGTCCCTCGGACCTTTCCGTTGGGCAATCTACTAAAACTCTCTATCGGTCAACCCCGATAGAGTAGGCGAGTACAAATGAATTGAAAGTGTGACAACCCCACACTTTCAAGTAATTAAGTGCAATAAAGTATTAAAAGAAATTCTTCTTTTTACCGACGTCCGGAGTAGGTCGACTCTTTCGGGGCAGCGGGACGTCGTCGGCTCGAAGTGTAGCGTTTCCGGAGCAAGGCACGAGCGTAGAAGAACTTGAAAGCTTTGGAAGAAGTGTTGTCCTTTGAAGAGGGTCGAGGCCCTCTTTATATAGGGCAGGGGGCGCCCGACATGCTCGGGGCGCCCCCCACGTGGCTGTCGATCCGGCGATGCTCCGGTCAAAGCTAATCTCGTCTACTTCGGGATTGCTTTTGACTGGGGCGCCCGACGCGCGCGGGGCGCCCGATTGACCGGTCAAAATCCTATCTTCTGGCTTCGCGAGGGTGAGCTTCGGCAGCTGGTCAGTGAGGTGGCACAGGGGGCGCCCGATTGAAGCGGGGCGCCCCGAATAGCGCTGCTGTCGGGGCGTTTACCTCTCCGCTGACTTTGGGTTGACTCTGGGGCGCCCGACACATCCGGGGCGCCCTGCTCAGCTACGGCCTCACTCCTTTGAGGCTCTCTGAGCTGCAGAAACACAGTCCTTCGGTTCTGCATCCAGGGTTAGTCTAAAACAGCAAATAATAAGATATAATTCTAAGTTAATTAGATCCTGTCTCCCAGACCAGGATCTAACCAGGACTCAACTTAGATCACCTAAATGGGTCTAAGTTGGACCGCGCCTAAAGTCCAAGATTGGACTCGTCCTCACTGGGTCGCTCCTCCAGTGACTTACCTTACTTACCCATTTTGCAGCTCTACTTGACTTCTTGACCCTACCAGGACTTCCTGCCAAGGCTCAACCACCTTGGTCTTCCTGCCAAGTCTCAACCAACTTGGTCTTCAGCCAGTTGTCAGGTCCCGCGGACCCAACTGGACTTCCCGCCAGGACTCAACCATCCTGGACTTCAGCCTGGTGTCTGGTCCTAAGTCTTTCAACCCTGCACACTTGGTAAAGAGGTTAAACACACACAACCCTAACTTTAACCACTTTGTCATACATCAAAACCCGAGTTTGACCGTTAGTGCAAACTACACCAACAATCTCCCCCTTTTTGATGTATTGACAACTCAGGTTAAAGTTAGAGAAAAACTGGCAGATACATGCAAGTAAATAAAAGATAAGCATGAAAGTACATGGTGCAAAATTAAGTAGGAAATAGAATTTACTAAGCTTTAACCCTACTAAATATAGAATTTTCTAAGCTTTAACCCTATTCTCCCCCTTTGTCATTCATCAAAAAAAACATACGTATTTTAAGTTACGGAGAGTAGGATCCAAAGCTAAGTGATAGGGAAAACTAGTCTTAGGCAAAATAGATTAAGTAAGATAAATAGCCTAAGTAAAAAAAACTCCCCCTAAATCAATTAACTTGGCTTTCAAAATTAACAACTAGTTTTCGACAATATTATTTGTCAAATGAATTTAGAAATATTTTCAAAGTTAAGCTTGACAATCTTTTTTAAAGGAAATATATAAAAATTTCCCAAATAATACATATTTTTCAAAGCCAAAAGGAACTTTGCTACTGAGCTTTAACTTAGAAGAAGGAAGATATTCTAAGAATAAGGTTTAAAAGTTTCAAGACCATTATTCATTTTTAAAACTAATTTTTCAAGAATATGCCTTAGATTCGTTTGAAAATAGTTATACTTTAAAAATAATATCATAGACTTGATCAAATTATTCTTAAAATTAATTTTCCAAGTTAGTTTGAACTCCCCCTTAACTTGACAAGCCCTTAGAATTCCTTGTCAATTTCAAGGTAAACATTCTATTATGTCCTAGGGATATCCAAACTACAAATAAAAATATTTCAAAAGAATCATTTTTGGAAGTAAGTCAATCAAAATATTTTGATACTTTCTAGTATAAGAACAAGCTAATAGTGGATTTTCAAAAAACATAAGTGTTTTTATTTTAAAGTTAATTTGAAAATAGTTTATCAAGGGAAAATTAGTAAAATTTGAAAAAGGAGATTTGCAAGACCCAAAAATACGGATTTTCAATGCTAAATAGGAATTGCAAGGAACTATTTATAAGCATAATCCTAATATTTTTCAAACAAAACAGTAAAAATAAGACATGTATGGCATCTCTTAAAATAGGTTTAGATATAGGGTATTTTTATTTTTAATCACATATTTTAATAAAATAGTTTAAAAGTATTTGAAGAGAGATTTTCAAGAGGATTGTTTAATATTTTGAAACAGAAAAATAGTAATAAAGTTATTATTATTATTTTTAAATGATAATAAGAATATCTTTGAAAGCACACAAAAATTGAAAATAAGTTTTGAAAAGAATAAAAAAGACTTTAAAAAATAGTATTTTTAAATCAGTTATTTTCAAATATGTTATAAGGGATTTGCCAAAAAGATGTGTAGAAATATTTTCCCTCCCCCTCAACTCGATATTCTCCATAAGTCCTTAGGGGTAAGTTCGTAAAAGAACAAGCAGAAAGAGAAAAGGAAACAAAAGAGTTTTTTTTTTTTTTGTTAAGTTGGTTTAATTAAGGATTAGGTGTAGGCTTAATTAAGCCTTTAGTGTGGGTTTGCTTTTAGGTTTGGTTTAATTAGGTTTGTATTCATTAGATTAATTATATTTAAGTTTGGTTTAATTAAAGTTTTTAGTTAAGTTGGTTAAGGTTGATTGGGTTGATAAATTTTAATTAAACATTAAAAATTAAGTTAAAGGTTTAAAATTTAATTATGATTTTAATTGAAGTAATATTTAAAGTTTAATTTTAATTACGATTCAATTTTGGTAAAATTAAATTAAGATTTAATTAAGAGTTAAAGTTTGATTTTGATTAATATTAAGATTAAAGTTTAAATAATTAAGATTTTTAATTAAACTTAAGATTAAGGTTTAATTAATTAAGAATTTTAATTAAGATTAAGGTTAAAATTATTAAGAATTTCAATTAAGATTAAGGTAAAATTTTAATTAGAAGTTTTAGTTAATTGGGGATTAAAGTTAGAGGTATTTAAATGAAGTTTTGATAAAGGGTTGAAGTTCAATTAGGTAAAATTTTAGGGGTTAAAATTTAATTTGGTCAAATTTTAAATAAATTAAAGTTAGTTAAGATTTAATTAAAGATTCAAGGTTAATTCATTGGAGTCTGAATAAAGATTGAAATTCTAATTAATTAAGGATTAAAGTTGATTAAGGATTAAAGTTTATTAAGGATTCAAGTTTAATTAATTAAGGATTAAAATTTGATTATGTAAAGAGTTAGATTTTTAATTATATAAAATTTAATTAACGTTAAATTTTAATTTAATTAAAGTTAATTTAAGTAAAGTTTGATTATGCAAATTTTAGTTAAAGTTAAAGTAGAATTTAATTAAGGTTAATTTTTAATTTATGTTGAAATTTAATTAGATGAATTTTTAATTAAGGATTTAATTAGGTGAAAAATTAAGATTTAGATTAAGTTAAAATATGATTTAATTAAGAATTTTAAAGTTTAATTTTAACATTTAAATAAGATTCAAATTTATAGATACGATTAAAATTTTAATTAATATTTAATTTGGTGAAAAGAAAGTAAAATTTTATCGGTTAAAATTTAATTAAGTAACGGTTAGGTTAAAATACCCAAGTTTCAAATTTTATTATCTCTAATCATCTCACTCAGTCTAATATTGTCAATCAAAGGGATCCTATCGTTTGTGTGAGATGAGCTTGAATTCGATTCATAAAAGAAGTTAATCTGACCTTTTGTTAGATTCGGGTTTGACAAAAAGTAGTTTAAACATATACTTCGATAATTAGCTTCCAGGCGGGAGGCGAGGCACAGGGGCCTTCTTTGGCCGAAACCTTATTGGAGCAACAACCTCTTTCTAGACAAAGCTGCTTAAGGAAGTTGTACTTTAACCCTACTTGTTGAGACACCCTGGTCTAACTAGTCTAGGATGTGTCGAGATAGTTTCGGCTAGTTCTCCCCGAGAGTCTGTCTAGCGTACCGTTATCTCGACCCACCCTAATACTAAGTAGGTCAAGAGTCAGATTAACTTTTAAGACTAGTCCTAAGTGCCCACCTGGGCTAAGGCTGATTTTGAGGTGCCAACTAGTTTGGTGCCTCCCCTTGGATTATAGGTTGAGTGTTTTGGGTTGTTAAAGTGGACTCTTAAATTTTCTTTGAATTTTGAATTAGTTAAATTTTTTAATTTGTCTTTATTAGGAATTTTTGTAATGCTTAAATTATTGTTGGGTTTTAATTTCGAATTACCCACGTTTGTAGTTTTCAGTTTTGAAGAATTGTTAATTAACTTGGGTTTATTTTCAAGTTTAATGGTTTTTGAATTTTCGATTACAATTGAACTATTAACTGAGTTAAAAACTTTATTTAGATAAACATTGATTTTATCGAGGGTTAGATTTTCACAATCTGAATTAACTTGGTCAATGTTTTGTTTAACCAAGTCAGAGTTGAGTTTGTTCTGGTCTGAAAAGTCTAAAATATTGCAGGAAGTTTTTAACAAAATGTGCATTTCGGGAGGATTTATAGAGATATCTAATTTATTAGAAGAACCTTCTACACAGTCAGATATTTCAGAGATTTGCTCAGAATCATGCAAGACATTTGTATTAATAATACTAGGGGTATTCTTGTAATTTACCTCAATCGCATCCCCTAATTTAGTAGGCTTTACCGTTGGTTCAGGCTCGACCTTAGTTGCAAATTGGACTTGATCTTCCATCTTTAAATTTGGTTCTGCGATTGATTTAGTAGACTCATCTTCAGCTTTAAGCTTAGGCTCATCCAGCTCCTTCAAATTCTCGTGCAATTCATTCAGCCGAGTCCATAGGTCATATGCGTTGTTATACTTTTCCAGTCTGCAGGAAATTTTGTTAGGCAAAACTGCACAAATTAATTTATTTACCTGCTTGTTCAGTTCATCATTTTGAGATTGGTATCTCAGGGCTAACACGTAGTCGAAGTCTTGACTGCCCAAGAAGATCTCCATTGATTGCCTCCAATAGTCGAAATCTTCTGGACAGTAGTGTGGGGGCTCGTTGACATTTCGCCCTTGCATCTTATTTTGCACCATTTAGAAATCTTGCATACAAAAACTAGACCAAACAAAGTCCCAAGACTAGGTCTTGGATTAGTAGTGCCGGCAGATATAAATATATAAAAATAAAATGACCAACTCGAATGGTGTTGCACCAAATTCGTGTAAAATCGATCGAAAAAAAACTAATATATAAATATTGATAATAATATCAGATTTAGACTGTGGGAAAAAAAATCACAGACAACGATAAAAACTGGATTTCCCCCGGCTCCTACGGTGGTTGCACCGATAGAGAGCGTACCAGGCTCTGATACCACTTGTAGGATCGATGCACGTGAGAGGGGGGGGGGTGAATCACGTGACTTTTAAAAAATTAAATCAGAGTGCTTTAAAAAGCGTGCACAGCGGAAATGAAAGAGACGAAAAACAAACACACAAACACGAACGATTTTTACTTCGTTCGGAGCCTTCGGCGACTCCTACTCGAAGGCCCAGGTCCCTCGGACCTTTCCGTTGGGCAATCTACTAAAACTCTCTATCGGTCAACCCCGATAGAGTAGGCGAGTACAAATGAATTGAAAGTGTGACAACCCCACACTTTCAAGTAATTAAGTGCAATAAAGTATTAAAAGAAATTCTTCTTTTTACCGACGTCCGGAGTAGGTCGACTCTTTCGGGGCAGCGGGACGTCGTCGGCTCGAAGTGTAGCGTTTCCGGAGCAAGGCGCGAGCGTAGAAGAACTTGAAAGCTTTGGAAGAAGTGTTGTCCTTTGAAGAGGGTCGAGGCCCTCTTTATATAGGGCAGGGGGCGCCCGACATGCTCGGGGCGCCCCCCACGTGGCTGTCGATCCGGTGATGCTCCGGTCAAAGCTAATCTCGTCTACTTCGGGATTGCTTTTGACTGGGGCGCCCGACGCGCGCGGGGCGCCCGATTGACCGGTCAAAATCCCATCTTCTGGCTTCGCGAGGGTGAGCTTCGGCAGCTGGTCAGTGAGGTGGCACAGGGGGCGCCCGATTGAAGCGGGGCGCCCCGAATAGCGCTGCTGTCGGGGCGTTTACCTCTCCGCTGACTTTGGGTTGACTCTGGGGCGCCCGACACATCCGGGGCGCCCTGCTCAGCTACGGCCTCACTCCTTTGAGGCTCTCTGAGCTGCAGAAACACAGTCCTTCGGTTCTGCATCCAGGGTTAGTCCAAAACAGCAAATAATAAGATATAATTCTAAGTTAATTAGATCCTGTCTCCCAGACCAGGATCTAACCAGGACTCAACTTAGATCACCTAAATGGGTCTAAGTTGGACCGCGCCTAAAGTCCAAGATTGGACTCGTCCTCACTGGGTCGCTCCTCCAGTGACTTACCTTACTTACCCATTTTGCAGCTCTACTTGACTTCTTGACCCTACCAGGACTTCCTGCCAAGGCTCAACCACCTTGGTCTTCCTGCCAAGTCTCAACCAACTTGGTCTTCAGCCAGTTGTCAGGTCCCGCGGACCCAACTGGACTTCCCGCCAGGACTCAACCATCCTGGACTTCAGCCTGGTGTCTGGTCCTAAGTCTTTCAACCCTGCACACTTGGTAAAGAGGTTAAACACACACAACCCTAACTTTAACCACTTTGTCATACATCAAAACCCGAGTTTGACCGTTAGTGCAAACTGCACCAACACTCATGGCTCTTGGAGAGGAGAGTAGTGATGAATCTTCAAGCTCCGCAAACACGGCTTCATCATCTTCGGATGATGAAGAGGTAACTTCTCCCGAGCTTGAAAAATGTTATAGAGCAATTGCATGTTTAACTAGTATGCTTAAGAAATCCAAAAATAAAGTTAAAGCATTGCAATTAGAGATTGGTCAATTGAAAGCTTCTAGGGATGATAACATTGATGACTTGCATGTTGAATTACTAGAAGATGAAATTAAATCGTTGAAGCATGAGATTGTCAGATTGAAATCCTCTAAGGTTGAGGAAATCAATGATTTGCATGATAACTTGTTAGTAGAGGAAAACCAATCTTTGAAGAGTGAAGTTGGGAAGCTCAAGAATATTCTTGGGAAATTCTCAAATAGCTCTAAGACCCTAGATATGATTCTTAATGCCCAAAGAGCGATTTACAATAGAGCCGGTATTGGTTACCGCCCTAAAGAACCCTCATTTGTGTCTCTCATGTCTAGGACTGACATGAGACAATCTAGGACACCCAAAACTCAAAAGAAAGTTGTCAAGGCATGGGTGCCTAAGTCATGCTTAGTTGACACTTTAGGTCCCAAGGTTTGGGTACCTAAAACTTCTATTTTTCGAATTGTGTAGGTTATGATTGAGGGGGAGCATCTATCAACTTGGTTCGTTGATAGTGGATGCTCCAAACACATGACCGGGGATAGATCATTGTTCACCACATTTCACAAGAAGAGTAGAGGTAATGTATCATTTGGTAACAATGGTAGCCTTAAGGTCATAGGAATAGGAGACATTCAAATATCCGAATGTCTTAGAATCTCAAATGTCCTTCTAGTCAAGGGGATGAAGTTCAATCTCCTAAGTGTCAGTCAATTGTGTGACACGGGTTACACAATTGACTTCCAACCAAGTCAGTGTCTAGTTAGACAAAATGACACCTTGGACACAGTACTAGTAGGAGCAAGAGTAGACAATATTTATCAAGTTTCCTTTAAAAGTGCTACTAATGCTCTTGCTAAGTGTTTCATGTCAAGAGAAGGAGAGTCCACACTTTGGCATCGGAGGCTAGCACATGTGAACATGAAGAACATCCGGAAGCTGGCCAACAAGGGACTAGTTCGAGGCTTACCGAGCATCAAGTATGGAAAAGATAAATTATGTGATGCATGTCAAATGGGTAAGCAAACAAAATCTGCTCATAAAGGTAAAAGCATTGTAAGTACCTCAAATGCATTAGAGTTACTTCACATGGATCTATTTGATTGTAGTACCATCATATCATTGAATGGAAGTAGATATTGCTTTGTTATTATTGATGATTTTACTAGATACACATGGACCTACTTTTTAAAATATAAGGATCAAACCTTAGATGTTTTCATTTCTTTTTGTAGAAGAGTTGAAAATGAAAAATCATCAACCATTAAGACAATTAGAAGTGATCATGGAGGTAAATTTCAAAACCATAGGTTTCTAGAATTTTATCAAGATAAGGGTTATAGGCATGAGTTCTCTACTCCTAGAACACCACAACAAAATGGTGTTGTAGAGAGGAAGAATCGTGTCTTACAAGAGGCTGCACGAAGCATGCTCAATGAGTACTCACTCCCGAGTTACTTATGGGCTGAAGCTGTAAATACAGCTTGCTATGTGCAAAATCGAGTCCTCATCCATAGGTTTTTAGGAAAGACTCCCCATGAACTTTGGTTTGGAAAACCACCTACGGTTAAACACCTTAGGGTGTTTGGTTGTAAGGTGTTCATCCTAAACACTAAGGACCACCTTGGAAAGTTCACAGCAAAGGCTGATGAAGGGATACTAGTCGGGTACTCCCTCGTTAGTAAAGCTTATCGAGTCTACAACAAGAAAACTAGATTAGTTAAAGAGTCCTCTGATGTAGTCTTTGAAGAGATTCCGAAATTATGTGACCAATCAGAAAATGTAGAAGAAGTTCAACTCGAACTTAAGAGACTAAGTTTGAATAAATCTCCAATTGTTGTTGATGGTGATGAGTCTGATGACGGTGAACCTAGACAATCCATTGATCAGCCGGATCCTGAGGCTGAAATTGTGTCTGGTGAACCCATTCAAGAAGCACCACCAACTCCTAGACAAACGAGATTAGCCTCTAGCCATACCCAAGACCAAATCGTTGGAGACATCCATCAAGGGGTTAGGACTAGATCATTCTTCCGGAATGAGGCTAATGAAGTTGCTCTCATTTCCGGAATTGAACCTAGGAAAATTGATGAAGCATTAAATGATCCCGATTGGATTATCGCAATGCAAGATGAACTAGGTCAATTCGAGAGAAGTCAAGTTTGGGACTTAGTCCCTAGACCTAAGAAGACCACCATTATTGGAACCAAATGGGTCTTCAAGAACAAATTAAACCACAAGAGAGAAATCATTAGAAACAAGGCACGCTTGATAGCCAAGGGCTATAGTCAAGTTGAAGGTCTTGATTATGATGAGACTTATGCTCCTGTGGCACGATTAGAGTCCATCCGATTGATGCTTGCATTTGCAGCACATCGTGGTTTTAAGCTATACCAAATGGACGTTAAATCGGCCTTCCTAAATGGTTTAATTAAGGAAGAGGTCTATGTCGAACAACCTCCGGGGTTTGAGAGTACCGAATATCCAAACCACGTGTTCAAGCTCAAAAAGGCACTCTATGGCCTTAAACAAGCACCCCGGGCTTGGTATGAGCGGTTGTCAACATTCTTGATTGAGAAATGCTTTGTTAGAGGTCAAATAGACCCTACACTATTTCTACGAAGAGATGGTGACAATATATTTGTAGCCCAAGTATATGTCGATGACATAATTTGTGGCTCCAATAACAAGGGCTATTTACGTGAATTCATTGGACACATGGAGAGTGAGTTCGAGATGAGTCTAGTGGGAGAGTTGACTTTCTTTCTTGGACTAGAAATCAAGCAAACTCGCGATGGTATCCATGTGCACCAATCAAAGTACACACACGAAATGCTTCGAAAATTCAATATGAGTGATTCGAAAGAGGTAACCACTCCCATGGCTACAAACACAAGATTAGACAATGATGAGAGTGGTAAACCCGTTGATCTAACTCAATATCGAAGCATGATAGGTAGTTTGCTATACCTCACAGCTAGTCGACCAGATATACTATTTGCTGTAGGTATGTGCGCTAGGTATCAAGTGTGTGCCAAGGAATCTCACCTAATTGCTGTTAAGCGAATTTTGAGATATCTAAAAGGCACAATTGGTGTAGGTCTTTGGTATCCCCGTACCGAATTTTTTGATTTGATTGGCTATACGGATTCCGACTACGCTGGATGTAAGTTGGACCGAAAAAGCACTAGTGGGGGCTGCCAATTCTTAGGATCGTCTCTAGTAAGTTGGTCGAGTCGGAAGCAACATTGTGTTGCTCTTTCCACTACCGAGGCAGAGTATATCGCCATGGGAGAGAGTATATCACAATTGTTGTGGATGATCCACACCTTAGAGGACTATGGATTGAGTTACAAGGGTGTGCAAGTGTTATGTGATAACATTAGCACAATTAACTTAACCAAGAATCCGGTCCATCATTCTAGGACAAAACATATTAAGGTAAGACACCACTTCATTAGAGATTATGTAGCTAGGGGGAACATCATACTCTCACATGTAGAGTCAAAGTCAAACCTAGCTGACATTTTCACTAAACCACTTCCCGAGAGTGAATTTAGTTTCCTAAGACGGGAATTGGGAATGTGTCGCGCTTCATGATCCTCAAATTGTATTCAAAACCCTTCATGATTATTTCAAATTGTTAGGGAACAATTGGGTAACTTTGGGAACATCTCACACAAACTATAAGGTTTACCAAAATGTTTTTGTTTGCTAGATATGGGGTGAGATGTTAGGTTCAACTCGATTTCTCAAAATGTCAATACATCACTTGAGGAATTAAGTTGACGAGATAATAATCACGGTGGTGACCAAGTATGGGGAAAACCATTGCATAACATATGTGTATATGGCTCCATGATCATACTTGGACATTCCAATCAAGGCAACTTGATTGGAAACTTGAAGTTGGAGTGAAAACCTGTTTGAATTTGCTTGATTGATTGATGGTTGGGTTTGACTCCATTAAGATGGGTTAAAGTGTTTGTTGAACCTATAAGGATTTTTGATTCGTGTTCAGGGATCAATCTTAGTCAGAAAATCATGTCTAAGTTCGACAAAGTTCATCAGATTCCTTTTGAAAATTTCAGAAGTTCTGAAACTGAACATTTCAGTTCGTATCAGGAATCCTGATCGGTCACCGGACCGATCAGGAATCGGGCTGATCGGTCCCTGGATCGATCTGACCCCTTCCTGTGGTGTTCGGTCCACAGACCGATCTGCAAGGCGAGCCGTGATCTCTCGAAATCTGACTAAGTGTTCTGAGCTAGCCTGGATCGGTCTCCCGACCGATCTGGCAACCTGTAGGGATCGGTCCACAGACCGATCAGGGAGCTCAGAGTTTTCTTTCCGGACTCTACTGATCAAATCCTGATCGGTCACCCGACCGATCAGGAGCACGTCTGATCGGTCATCCGACCGATCAGGACCCTGTCAGTCCGATCAGGCCGTCTCCTGAACGGTCTGGACGCGATCAGATCGAACGGTGATCCGATCAACCGCATTAAATTTTGGTTGGTGGACCGATCCACCAACCGATTAACTTCGCAAAACCTTCTTCAGCGCCAAAACCTAGCGCCGACCCTCATCTGCGCGACCTGCTTGTGCGAGAAGATCCTTCTGCGTGCTCTCCTTCCTTGCGTGAGCGTGAGATCTGTGCTCATTTCTTTCTCGCAGAAACGTTTTGCAACCATCTTTTGCACCGAGAATACTTTCCTGTGCACGGTTTCTTTCTCTCAACTTCCAAAAACGACAACGATGGCACCAAAGTAAGTTCTTGCTTTGGTTTTCCATTCATATCAATCTATAATATATGTTTGTGAAGCTAACCATGTTTGTGTTTTTGTTCTTGTTGTGATGTCTTATTTTTTTTCCTTTGTCGTGACCCTCTTTCTAATCTTATGACCAAAATTTTATATCTTATGATTGGGTCTTATCTATGATCAATTCTTGCTTTCTTGTGCTTCAATCTATGGGTCATGATCAATTCAAACCTCATTAGAAAGTCGTCTAAGGGAAAGGAGGTAGCCGAGAGTAGTTCAAGGGGGAAACTTCCCTCGTCATCTACACCTTCTCCAATGTCTCCACCACCTCCACATTCTCGATTTCAAAGTGTCTCTCTTGCCCTAAAGTTTCAATGGCACAATTTCAAATTGATGCCATGTCGAACTATCGACCATTCCTTCATCTATGAACATTGCACGAATATCCGACGCATTATCACCCACTATAATCTCCAATCTATTCTTTATCTTGAGAGACCAATCAATCTTGACTTGGTCTCTGAATTCTATAACAACATGATATGTGGCGAGGGTACTGGATGGAGCACAGGGTGGAGGACCCGTGTTGCTGGTGTTGATCTTGAATTCAATCGATCTATTTTCACTGAGTTTCTTGGATGTCGCAGGTCAGTCAATGATTTCTTTCTCTATCCTTTTCCTCCTGATCCCCTTCCAGTCCCCTTTGATGGAGTGACCCCCGATTCTATCTACGAATATTTTCTAGGCCATCCCAGACCAAGGGGTTGTGGTGAAAGCACTCGTGACTTTCCCACTTTCTCTGCTCTTCGACTTTCCTCTGTTGACTATGTGTTATTTAAAATCATCACCAATTGTCTTCTCCCCACTACCTCGAAACATCTTGATAAGATTCACTCATTCCACTGTTTGATGCTTTATGGGTTGCATCAGCAGCTAGATTTTGACCCAGTGGCTTCAGTCTATTTTTCTATCATCGCCCACAGTATGCTGTTATCCCAGTCAGTCTATATGTCATTCGGTCACATCATCACTGCCTGGCTGGAGTCGGTAGGCATCGATGTTTCACAGGGTCACATTGTGCCTATGGTACGACAGCATTGTCGTCTGGATAGACGCATGCTGGCGCAGTCTGGCGTTATTGTGGGATCACGGGGGCTGCAGTGGAAGGATCGGAGACCCATGGGAGATTTACTGAGAGCAGCCCTTGGCACAGAGCATTCTGCTGCTGATTACGATGAGCAGGCTCCTGACTTGTACTGGCAGGTTGCGGAGATAGAGCGGATGCTGCGGCACGAATTACATGTTTCCGAGCTCTGGCAACAGGAAGTCAGCTCCGAGTTTCAGTCCTTCGATCGCCGTCTGGATGCCCTAGCATCTGATGTCTCTGAGATGAGCTCGTTCCAGGACCGATGGTATGAAGAGTGGTATCATCACACATTTCCTGATGGTGCATCCCCCAGTGGTCCTTCACCTGGGGATATCATATATATTGATGATTATGATGACGATGTTGCTGTCGAGTGATGATGTCTTACTTTTGGGTTGTATGCCCTCTGACTTTGTCACACACATTTTGCTACTTGTTCGGATGTTTTCATGCTTTGATTTATCTATTTTTACCTACCATGCTTATCTATTTATTGCTGATGCCATGTTAATGTGCATGTTATGATTGTTTGGTTGTCATATTCATGTTTATATTGCCATGTCTATTCGATACTTATGAATATTATGGCATGCGTTGTGAGTTGATACTTCATGCTCTTATGATACATATGCTTGTGTTGCCATGCCTATATCATGTTGCCATATGTAGTCATATGATTATCAATTATTGATCAAAATGATGTTTTGAGATACCCCTAGGGTTTAGGGCGAGTGTTGTATCGACTTATCAGCCCCTCTAGATCCCTTTTCGGTGTTCGACAAAGGGGGAGAGTGTAGGTTGGTTAAGTTTAGCATGATTATGTTGTAGGGGGAGGATCTAGATTCCCCTATGATTCTAAAGTTGGAATATTGATTGAGAATCCCTAAACTTAAAATCGGGTTGTCAAACAACAAAAAGGGGGAGATTGTTGATGCAGTCTGTGTAGGATCGATGCACGTGAGAGGGGGGGGTGAATCACGTGACTTTTAAAAATCAAAGTGCTTTAAAAAGCGTGCACAGCGGAAATGAAAGAAACGAAAGATAAACACAAAAACACGAACGATTTTTACTTCGTTCGGAGCCTTCGTCGACTCCTACTCGAAGGCCCAGGTCCCTCGGACCTTTCCGTTGGGCAATCCACTAATACTCTCTATCGGTCAACCCCGATAGAGTAGGCGAGTACAAATGAATCGAAAGTGTGACAACCCCACACTTTCAAGTACTTAAATGCAACAATATATATTAAAAAATTAACTTTTTACCGACGTCCGAAGTAGGTCGATTCTTTCGGGGCAGCAGGACGTCGTCGGCTCGAAGTGGAACGTTTCCGGAGCAAGGCGCGAGCGTAGAAGAACTTGAAAACTTTGGAAGTAGAGTTGTGCTTTGAAGAGGGTCGAGGCCCTCTTTATATAGGGCAGGGGGCGCCCGACATTCTCGGGGCGCCCACCACGTGGCTCTTGATCCGGCGAGCCCTCCGGTCAAGGCTGATCTCTGCATCTTCGGGATCAGCTCTGACTGGGGCGCCCGACGCGCGCGGGGCGCCCGATTTGATCGGTCAAAGCGTCATCTTCAGGGCTTCGCGAGGGCGAGCTTCGGCAGCTAGCAGTGAGGTGGCACAGGGGGCGCCCGATTTAAGCGGGGCGCCCCAAATAGCGCTGCTGTCGGGGCGTTTACCTCTCTGCTGACCTTGGGTTGACTCTGGGGCGCCCGACACATCCGGGGCGCCCTGCTCAGCTACGGCCTCACTCCTTTGAGGCTCTCTGAGCTGCAGAATCATAGTCCTTCGGTCCTGCATCCAGGGTTAGTCCAAAACAAGGCTAGCACAATTTTATACGGACTAAAATACGATACAATTCTAAGTTAATTAGATCCTGTCTCCCAGACCAGGATCTAACCAGGACTCAACTTAGATCACCTAAATGGGTCTAAGTTGGACCGCGCCTAAAGTCCAAGATTGGACTCGTCCTCACTGGGTCGCTCCTCCAGTGACTTACCTTACTTACCCATTGTGCAGCTCTACTTGACTTCTTGACCCTACCAGGACTTCCTGCCAAGGCTCAACCACCTTGGTCTTCTTGCCAAGTCTCAACCAACTTGGTCTTCAGCCAGTTGTCAGGTCCCGCGGACCCAACTGGACTTTCCGCCAGAGCTCAACCACCCTGGACTTCAGCCTGATGTCTGGTCCTAAGTCTTTCATCCCTGCACACTTGGTAAAGAGGTTAAACACACACAACCCTAACTTTAACCACTTTGTCATACATCAAAACCCGAGTTTGACCGTTAGTGCAAACTGCACCAACAATCTCCCCCTTTTTGATGTATTGACAACTCAGGTTAAAGTTAGAGAAAAACTAGCAGATACATGCAAGTAAATAAAAGATAAGCATGAAAGTACATGGTGCAAAATTAAGTAGCAAATAGAATTTTCTAAGCCTTAACCCTACTAAATATAGAATTTTCTAAGCTTTAACCCTATTCTCCCCCTTTGTCATTCATCAAAAAAAGACATACGTATATTAAGTTACGGAGAGTAGGATCCAAGGCTAAGTGATAGGGAAAACTAGACTTAGGCAAAATAGATTAAGTAAGATAAATAGCCAAAAAAAAACTCCCCCTGAATCAATTAACTTAGCTTTCAAAATTAACAAATAGTTTTCAACAACATTATTTTTCAAATGAATTAGAAATATTTTCAAAGTTAAGCTTGGCAATCTTTTTTAAAAGAAAATATATAAAACTACATATTTTTCAAAGTCAAAAGAAACTTTGCTACTGAGCTTCAACTTACAAGAAGGAAGATATTCTAAGAATAAGCTTTAAAAGATTCAAGACCATTAATTATTCAATTTATAAAACCAATGTTTCAAGAATATACCTTAGATTCGTTTGAAAATACTTATACTTTAAAAATAATATCATAGACTTAATCAAACTATTAATTTTTTTTTTAAGTTAGTTTGAGCTCCCCCTTAACTTGACAAGCCCTTAGAATTCCTTGTCAATTTCAAGTTAAACACTCTATTATGTCCAAGGGATATTCAAACTATATATAAAAATATTTCAAAAGAATCATTTTTGGAAGTAAATCAATCAAAATATAAGCTAATAGTGGATTTTAAAAAAAATATAAGTGTTTTTATTTTAAAGATTTGAAAAAGGGAATCAAAAATACGGATTTTTCAATGCTAAACAGACCCAGAAATATAGGCTAAGTGGTAGAAAAAAAAAACTAGTCTTAAATTTATTAACTTAGCTTTAAAAAAATTTCCTTTTTTTTTTTGTTTTAAAATATAATATCAATCTTAAAAAATGTTTTAAGGGTTTAGGGTTTAAAACTTTTATCAAAATTTTCAAATGTGTTTTATCAAAAAAAACATTTTGACCTCAGCTCCCCCTGGACCAAGTAATGATTGTGGTCCCTTTTCATATATCTAACTTTAGTTACTGACTAACTATCTAGAGGATAGTAGTGTTCACTGAGTTAGTCAAGTCAAGTAATAATGTCTGGCTCAGTTTTAGTGCAAGACTACTTGACTTGATCACTGTAACGTTGGTATTTTACGCCCAGACTTACTGTGATGCACTGACTTAAGCATTCGGAAGTCCAGGCAGAGTCCTATGCATCTCACAACCGTTCTATGTTTTTGCAAACACAAACAAGGTAATCTTAATGTGTTTTGTGAGATGCGGCTACCTAAATCTATAGGTTCATGCAATTCTAGGGGTCAAGCTTAGGCTAGGTCTGCCAGTTTTGAAAATCAGATTTTGAAAGACAATAAAAGTTTTGAAAACCACATTTGAAAAGTTCGTGTTTAAGTTAAATTTTGAAATATAATAAACTTTGAAAAGCAAGTTTGAAAAAGTCCATGTGTTTAAATTCACAAACTGAAAAAGTTAACTTAAGCTTATCAGGTCAGTCCTAGTCTATAACACACATTCCTATTAATCTTCTCAAGTTGCTAAATTCAGATTCAGGAAGTGGTTTGGTAAATATATCAGCTAGGTTAGACTTGGATTCAACATGGTTAAGTTCAATTTCTCCTTTATTTACATGATCTCTGACAAAATGGTGTTTTATTTCTATATGTTTGGTCCTAGAGTGGTGGATTGGGTTTTTGGTTAAATTGATTGAACTTAGGTTATCTATAAAAATTTTGACTTTCTTAAAATCTAAGTTAAAGTCTTTTAAGGTATGCATCATCCAAAGTAGTTGGGCTACACATTCACCCATTGCTATGTACTCAGCTTCAGTGGTGGATAGGGCAACACAGTGTTGTTTTCTACTAAACCAACTAACTAGTGAGGGTCCTAGAAGTTGGCATCCACCACTGGTACTTTTTCTGTCTAATTTACAGCCAGCATAATCTGAGTCAGAATATCCAATAAGTTCAAACTGGGCTGTTCTAGGGTACCAAATTCCTAAACTTTCTGTCCCTTTTAGATACCTAAATATCCTTTTAACTAGGGTTAGATGTGATTCTTTAGCACATGTTTGATACCTAGCACACATACTAACTGCAAAGAGAATATCAGGTCGACTTGCAGTTAGGTAAAGTAAGCTACCTATAGCACTTCTATAATACTTAAGGTCAACAGGTTTGCCATTTGTGTCACTATCTATAGTTTGATTTGTGGCCATAGGTGTCTTAATTTCTTTAGCACTATCCATTCCAAATTTTCTAAGTAATTCTTTAGTGTATTTTTGTTGATAGACAAAAGTACCCTCACTAGTCTGTTTTATTTGTAGCCCTAAAAAGAAAGTTAATTTACCTACTAAACTCATTTCAAATTCATTTTCCATTACCGTTATAAAATCTTGTAAAAAGTTTGAGTTAGTTGAGCCAAATACTATATCATCTACATATACTTGAGCTATAAAAATATCAGTTTTTAGAGTTTTAACAAATAGTGTTGGGTCAATTTTGCCTTGGTTAAAGCCTTTAGAAACTAAGTAGTTAGACAGTCTTTCATACCAGGCCCTAGGGGCTTGCTTAAGTCCATATAAGGCTTTCTTAAGTCTAAAGACATAGTCAGGGTGTTCTAGGCTTTCAAAACCAGGGGGTTGACCTACATAAATCTCTTCTTTAATTAGGCCATTTAGGAAGGCTGACTTAACATCCATTTGAAAAAGCTTAAATCCCTTATGGGCTGCATAACTTAAGAGCATTCTAATGGATTCAAGTCTAGCTACAGGGGCATAGGTTTCATCATAATCAAGACCTTCTACTTGGCTAAACCCCTTAGCTACTAGCCTAGCCTTATTCCTGACTGTTTCTCCTTGTTCGTTAAGTTTATTCCTAAAGACCCATTTGGTTTCAATAAATTTCTTGTCTTTAGGTAAGGGTACTAAGTCCCAAACTTGACTACGTTCAAATTGGGCTAACTCTTCCTGCATGGCTATGATCCAATCAGGGTCAAGTAAGGACTCTTCTATAGACTTGGGTTCAATTTTTGAAATCAAGGCAATTTGACTAAGGTTCCTAAAAGCTGATCTAGTCTGAACCCTTAGTTCTGGATCACCTAAGATTTGATTAGTTGGGTGGGCTGAGCTAACTCGAACAGTTCTGGGTTGGTTAGGTTCAGTATCAGGTGTGGGTTCAGTTAGATCATCGTTTTGGTCCTCACTTGGCCTTTCATTAGGGTCAGTACTGGATCTAACAAAGTCAATTGGTTGGTAGGTGGTTTGATCAGAGTTATTTGGATCAGATTTTTCATCAAATTTTACATTTGTAGTTTCTTCAATTTTTAGGGTAGTCTTGTTATAAACTCTATAGGCTCTACTGGTAAGGGAATAACCTACAAAGATACCTTCCTCAACCTTAGAAGTAAATTTTCCTAAGTGTTCTCTAGTATTTAAGATATAGACTTTACATCCAAATACTTTAAGGTATTTAATGTTTGGTTGTTTGTTATAATAAATTTCAAAAGAGGTCTTTCCTAGGTTTTTAATTAGAGTTATTCTATTTTGTACATAACAAGCTGTACTAACAGCCTCAGCCCAAAGGTATTTAGGTAAGTTGTATTCATTAAGCATTGTTCTAGCTGCTTCTTGTAGTGTTCTATTTTTTCTTTCTACAACTCCATTTTGTTGAGGTGTTTTAGGGCAAGAGAATTCGTGATGGTAGCCTTTTTCTAGACAAAATTGATTAAATTTATGATTTTTGAATTCTCCGCCATTATCGCTCCTAAATCTTTTGATTTTAACCCCCTTTTCATTTTCCGTTAATTTACAAAATTGAGTAAGTATATCATAAGTTTCATCTTTATTTTTTAAGAATTTTACCCAGGTAAATCTTGAATAGTCATCTATGATTACTAGGCAGTATAGGTTACCATTAATTGATTTAACCCCATGTGAGTCAAATAGGTCTAGGTGAATTAATTCCAGAATTGACTTGGTTTGAGTTTGATTAGTTGGTTTGTGGGTTGACCTAGTTTGTTTTCCTTGTTGACAAGCATTACATAAGGTTGACTCAAGGTTAGATAACTTTGGTAGGCCTCTAACTAAACCATTTAGTTTAGGTAGTTTTCTGAAGTGAGTATGTGAAAGTCTCCTATGCCAGAGCCAAGTCTCATCCTTATGGGTTAAGAGGCAATTTTCTAAGGGACAGGTTAACTTAATTTCATAAATGTTATTGTGCCTAAGTCCTCTAAGTGTGATGTTTGGGTTGTCATTGTGTTTGATCAGACATTCATTTGATAGGAACCTAACCTTATAACCAGTGTCACACAATTGGCTAATGCTTAGTAAATTGAAGTTAAAATTCTCAACAAGTAATACATTTGTTATTATGAAATCAGACTCAAGTTCAATATTGCCTAGGCCAATTACCTTAAGTTTACCGTTGTTTCCAAAAGCAACGGTCCCTAGTCTTTTGTACTTGAGTTCTGTAAATTTGGTGGGATCCCCAGTCATGTGTCTGGAGCATCCACTGTCAATAATCCATTTGTTTTCCTACAGTTAAGTAAAAGGTTTAGACCTTAGGTTGAGTTTTTTTTTTTTTTTTAAAAAAAAAATCTAGGAAGATTTAAAAACTTGAGTTTGAATTTTGAATTTGAGTTATGTTAATTTTGATTTTGAATTTTAATTTGAATTTTAATTTTAATTTTAATTTTAATTTTAATTTTAATTTTAATTTTAATTTGAATTTTAATTTGAATTTTAATTTTAATTTTAATTTTAATTTTAATTTGAATTTTAATTTTAATTTTAATTTTAATTTGAATTTGAATTTTAATTTTAATTTTAATTTGAATTTGAATTTTAATTTTAATTTTAATTTGAATTTTAATTTTAATTTTAATTTTAATTTGAATTTGAATTTTAATTTTAATTTTAATTTTAATTTGAATTTGAATTTGAATTTTAATTTTAATTTGAATTTGAATTTTAATTTTAATTTTAATTTTAATTTGAATTTTAATTTTAATTTTAATTTGAATTTGAATTTTAATTTTAATTTTAATTTTAATTTTAATTTGAATTTTAATTTTAATTTTAATTTTAATTTGAATTTGAATTTTAATTTTAATTTTAATTTGAATTTGAATTTTAATTTTAATTTTAATTTTAATTTTAATTTTAATTTTAATTTTAATTTGAATTTTAATTTTAATTTGAATTTGAATTTGAATTTTAATTTTAATTTGAATTTTAATTTTAATTTTAATTTTAATTTTAATTTGAATTTTAATTTTAATTTGAATTTGAATTATCAATCAATAATTTAAATTTGGTTATCCTTATTCATCTCACTCGGTCTAAGTTATCAATCAAGGGAGTCCTATGATTTTGTGAGATGGTTTTGAGTTTGATTAGAAAAGTTAATTTGACCTTGTGTTAGATCCAAGTTTAACAAGTAGTAATTTAAAAGTACACTTCAATAATTGGCTTCCAGGCCATGGCGAGGCACAGTGGCCTTCTTTGGCCGAAGCCTTATTGGAGCAACAACCATTTTCTAGGCAAAGCCGCTTAAAGAAGTTGAACTTTTAACTTACTCATTGAAAACCTTGGTACTAAATAGTACAAGATTCAAATTAACTTTGAAGCTAATCCTAAGTGCCCACCTGGGCAAAGGCTGATTTTGAGGTGCCAGCTAGTTTGGTGCCTCCCCTTGGATTATAGGTTGAGTGCTTTGGGTTGTTAAAGTGGACTCTTAAATTTTCTTTGAATTTTAAATTAGTTAAATTTTTTAATTTGTCTTTCTTAGGAATTTTTGTAATGCTTAAATTATTGTTGGGTTTTAATTTCGAATTACCCACGTTTGTAGTTTTCAGTTTTGAAGAATTGTTAATTAACTTGGGTTTATTTTCAAGTTTAATGGTTTTTGAATTTTCGATTACAATTGAACTATTAACTGAGTTAAAAACTTTATTTAGATAAACATTGATTTTATCGAGGGTTAGATTTTCACAATCTGAATTAACTTGGTCAATGTTTTGTTTAACCAAGTCAGAGTTGAGTTTGTTCTGGTCTGAAAAGTCTAAAATATTGCAGGAAGTTTTTAACAAAATGTGCATTTCGGGAGGATTTATAGAGATATCTTCTACACAGTCAGATATTTCAGAGATTTGCTCAGAATCATGCAAGACATTTGTATTAATAATACTAGGGGTATTCTTGTAATTTACCTCAATCGCATCCCCTAATTTAGTAGGCTTTACCGTTGGTTCAGGCTCGACCTTAGTTGCAAATTGGACTTGATCTTCCATCTTTAAATTTGGTTCTGCGATTGATTTAGTAGACTCATCTTCAGCTTTAAGCTTAGGCTCATCCAGCTCCTTCAAATTCTCGTGCAATTCATTCAGCCGAGTCCATAGGTCATATGCGTTGTTATACTTTTCCAGTCTGCAGGAAATTTTGTTAGGCAAAACTGCACAAATTAATTTATTTACCTGCTTGTTCAGTTCATCATTTTGAGATTGGTATCTCAGGGCTAACACGTAGTCGAAGTCTTGACTGCCCAAGAAGATCTCCATTGATCGCCTCCAATAGTCGAAATCTTCTGGACAGTAGTGTGGGGGCTCGTTGACATTTCGCCCTTGCATCTTATTTTGCACCATTTAGAAATCTTGCATACAAAAACTAGACCAAACAAAGTCCCAAGACTAGGTCTTGGATTAGTAGTGTGGTAGGAAGAGAAGAAGAGAGCGACTCGAAATGGTGTTGCACCAACTTCGAGTAAAATCAAACGAACGAAAGATAATCCAAATGTAGGCAACGATACCTAATTTAGATCTTGTGTAGCGAAAAACCAAAAAATCGAAAAAAATGGATTTCCCCCGGCTCTTATGGTGGTTGCACCGATACAGAGCGAACTTGGCTCTGATACCACTTGTAGGATCGATGCACGTGAGAGGGGGGGGTGAATCACGTGACTTTTAAAAATCAAAGTGCTTTAAAAAGCGTGCACAGCGGAAATGAAAGAAACGAAAGATAAACACAAAAACACGAACGATTTTTACTTCGTTCGGAGCCTTCGTCGACTCCTACTCGAAGGCCCAGGTCCCTCGGACCTTTCCGTTGGGCAATCCACTAATACTCTCTATCGGTCAACCCCGATAGAGTAGGCGAGTACAAATGAATCGAAAGTGTGACAACCCCACACTTTCAAGTACTTAAATGCAACAATATATATTAAAAAATTAACTTTTTACCGACGTCCGAAGTAGGTCGATTCTTTCGGGGCAGCAGGACGTCGTCGGCTCGAAGTGGAACGTTTCCGGAGCAAGGCGCGAGCGTAGAAGAACTTGAAAACTTTGGAAGTAGAGTTGTGCTTTGAAGAGGGTCGAGGCCCTCTTTATATAGGGCAGGGGGCGCCCGACATGCTCGGGGCGCCCACCAAGTGGCTCTTGATCCGGCGAGCCCTCCGGTCAAGGCTGATCTCTGCATCTTCGGGATCAGCTCTGACTGGGGCGCCCGACGCGCGCGGGGCGCCCGATTTGATCGGTCAAAGCGTCATCTTCAGGGCTTCGCGAGGGCGAGCTTCGGCAGCTAGCAGTGAGGTGGCACAGGGGGCGCCCGATTTAAGCGGGGCGCCCCAAATAGCGCTGCTGTCGGGGCGTTTACCTCTCTGCTGACCTTGGGTTGACTCTGGGGCGCCCGACACATCCGGGGCGCCCTGCTCAGCTACGGCCTCACTCCTTTGAGGCTCTCTGAGCTGCAGAATCATAGTCCTTCGGTCCTGCATCCAGGGTTAGTCCAAAACAAGGCTAGCACAATTTTATACGGACTAAAATACGATACAATTCTAAGTTAATTAGATCCTGTCTCCCAGACCAGGATCTAACCAGGACTCAACTTAGATCACCTAAATGGGTCTAAGTTGGACCGCGCCTAAAGTCCAAGATTGGACTCGTCCTCACTGGGTCGCTCCTCCAGTGACTTACCTTACTTACCCATTGTGCAGCTCTACTTGACTTCTTGACCCTACCAGGACTTCCTGCCAAGGCTCAACCACCTTGGTCTTCTTGCCAAGTCTCAACCAACTTGGTCTTCAGCCAGTTGTCAGGTCCCGCGGACCCAACTGGACTTTCCGCCAGAGCTCAACCACCCTGGACTTCAGCCTGATGTCTGGTCCTAAGTCTTTCATCCCTGCACACTTGGTAAAGAGGTTAAACACACACAACCCTAACTTTAACCACTTTGTCATACATCAAAACCCGAGTTTGACCGTTAGTGCAAACTGCACCAACAGTCTGGCCCTGATTGTTGTTTTGGTGTTGACAACGATTTAGTTTAGGAGGATGATTATGATGATTGTGATGATTATGATCAAGTCCTGATCGAGGATCAGACATGTGTTGGAAAATCCTAACCTGGGAGGTTAGGTGTGGAAAATCCTAGCTTGGAGGGCTAGGTGTTGGAAAAGTCCTAATTCGAAAGGGTTGGGTGAAAAGTCCTAGCTTGGAGGGCTAGGTGAAAAGTCCTAACTTGGAGGGTTAGGTGCAAATTCCCATCCTGGAGAATTAGGTGAAAAAGTCCTGGCTTGGAGAGTCAGGTGCCTAGCTTGGAGGGCTAGGCTGGATGATGTTCTAACTCGGAAGAGTTGGGTGTGGAGGGCTAGGTGAAAAGTCCTAGCTTGGAGGGCTAGATGAAAAGTCCTAACTTGGAGGGTTAGGTGCAAATTCCCAACTTGGAGAGTTAGATGGAAAAATCCTTAGCTTGGAGGGCTAAGGTGGATGAATTCCTAGCTTGGAAGGCTAGGGTTGAGTCACTGGATCGGTCTGGTGACCGATCAGGGACATTGGCAAGCTGCTCCTTAGTGGATCGGTCTGGTGACCGATCCAGCTATGTCTGATCGGACTGGTGACCGATCAGGGAGCGCGCAGTGAGATTGGGAATCTACTGTGTGGCTCCTGATCGGACCGGTGATCGATCAGGGAGCAGGCTGCTTCCTTGCTGTCTTGCTCCTGATCGGTCTGGTGACCGATCAGGGAGCAAACGGTGAGTGAGTTCCCTTGCTAATCAAAGTCTTGGATCGATCCAGTGGATCCAGTGACTGATCCAGGGATCTTGGATCTGATTAAAAAACTACTGTTCATATGCCCTGATCGGACTGGGTGACCGATCAGGACTCACTCTGATCGGTCTGATGACCGATCAGGCTTCACCCTGATCGGTATGGTGACCGATCAGGTGTGTATAGCTGCGAGAGCTGGGAATCCCAGCGAAGAAGTGGATCGATCTGGTGATCGATCCACACACCCTGGATCGGTCTGGTGACCGATCACTTTAATTCAAATTTCACTGTCAGACATGGTCAGAGCGTCTGATCGTATCTGATTTGCTGATGTATGGCTCTGATACATGATTTACTGGTTGATTTGCTGCTCTAACAGACTGATTAAGGTGCAGGTGACAGGGGAGGATTCAAACACTCAAGGAGAGGTCAACGGTGGCTTTCCTTGGAGCAGGTTTGTCCGTTTTCCCATCTCAGGTTGCAACGGCCGGGCTGAAGACTGGAGCGGAGATTGGAGCGTTACTGAGGGAGCTCAGTGAGTCCAGAGGTAGCTCAGTGGAGGCTGGCGTTGGCAGACGAGTAGCTGGGAGCTACAGAGATGTCGTCACCTGGTGCTGTGTGGAGGAACAAAAGAAGCAGCAGTTGGCTTCGTGGAAGCAAGTCTTGCGAACTGTGTTCTTGCCGTGCTCTGAGTTCTCCACAACCTGCTTGCTGCGTTCTTGAGTTTTCCATCATTCTGAGCAAGCGATTGAGAATCAATCATCTTTTACTTGAGCCTTGAAGGAGGGAACAAGAAGCTTAGAGTCCGACAGTGGGAAGACACGGGGAAGGGTTCTCGCGTGAGATCGCCACTGGGTGGAGCTCAAGGAAGCTTGCTGTGTTCTTGTCCTTGCCGAGGGTTTTGAGTAAGATCTTTCTTGTAGTTTCATTGAGCTTAAACATTTATATTTGATTGAAACGCTGTGGAGAGGTTTCTCCACCGAGAAGGAGGTTGCTTTATATCCGGTGATCACCGGGGCTTGATCTGCCGACGATCAAGGGATCGCCCACCTTAAGGGCACGCCAAGGAGTAGGGGCAAGTTATCCCCGAACCTTGTAAACTCTCTTGTTAGCGTTCTTGATAGCTGCTGTTGTTAGTTCTTCATCTCTGTTTCTGTTTTCTACATTGTCTGCTATTGCTTTGTTTCTTCCGCTGTGCCGCTGATAGTTTAAGTGCAGAAACCTTGATTAGAATTCAAGTTGCAAGTGTTGGCTATATTCACCCCCCCCCCCCAACAAACGACAAGGTCTCAACATTAGCAATCGTGTTTCCTACGAGTAAAACAAAATAAAGACAAAGATACAAATAAAAATGAATACAACACAAATAAAAATTTACATTAATGAACTTTGTTTTGACCACTTTTAGTTGTTTTAGTTTATCTCTTAATGATGTCTAGAAATTTAGTAGCATTCTCCTCCAAAACCCGTAAAAATGATGTCTAAATCCTCCATTGAAACCTCTTTTATAGTGTTCAAGTCAGTGCTAAAACTGTTAACCAATCAACTTCATGCACTTACCAGTTGATTGATCCCTTATTTCTCCTACTCTTTCCAACTCAGCTTTGACAAAAGCAGTCAATTGCTCTTATCATTAGTTGACTGTTGATACATTAGTCGAGTGTCACTGGCAAGTTTAAAATATTCTATTTGCTACAATAGCATAACAATAGTATCTCATATGGAGGAATTTTGAGGTATCCAGTCCATGTAGGACAAGTTAAAGGTCAAACAGCTGACGTAGTCCAATCGGATAACAACTAACAATAAAGATTAAGGAGGCATTCACAAAGTCCTTGGGCGGACTAGGTCGTCCGAGCGGACAACCCGGGCCAATCAGGTTGTCCAAGCGGGCGTCTCTTGGTCTGACCTGTGTCTGGATCCATTTTCCATATTAGGCACCCTAGGTGGCAAAACATTGACTTGAGCGGAGGTAGATGTTATCTTTAACGGAGTTCGTCATGTCAGAATCACATAACTAACATTCGACCAAGTAACTCAGATCAAAGTACCAGCCAATCGGATGACCTCAAAACCACTCCTAGGATTGCATAGCACCCGCAACACATGCTACAATACTTGCAATGAGGGTAATTACTGATGATACATCTCCTACCACTGATCGTCCAACTTACCTAGAATATACTATCAACCGTCATTGATAAGGGAACACTCGATCGTCCGACTCCCCTCTAGTGCACATTCGACCAGCTGACAGAATGGCTACGGTCGATCAGCCAACATACTTTGGCCTATTGACCATTCATCTATTTTGACCGGCCAGCTCAAAGACAAACCCCGCACAACCTAGTGGGTTAAAAAAGGTCTCATCATTGACCCTAATCATGCTTAAATACAGTTAGGTTGGGCTTTCTTATTGAGCCTCCATGTGCACTTACAAATAAGCCCATCAGATTAATTACACACAAATTTAGGTCAATCCCTGATAAGACTTAGATAAACCTTATCTTTCCACCATAATCATTAACTTGCTCAATCGATCATTGCCTCAATTTGCTTTTATCATAGCATAATCACTGATCTGCTCAGTAGACTATTGGCCTAATCACTGGCCTGCTCAGTGGACTATTGACTTATCTACTTTTTATTAGATTTTTTTATAGGAAATCTACTACTTTGACAATCATCTTATGGTTGACGTGATACCCTGATGATGAAGGGTTGTCAAAGGGTGTCACCTATATAAAGGGGTCTCTCCTCTACGACGTAAGTATGTTTTAGGATTTCAGTTCTGTGAAGTTTGAGTTCTTCATCATCATTTCCACCTCTTGCGATCACTGACTTAAGCGTTAAAGTGTATACGTCAGGGACCCCCAGACTTGCTACTAGTGCCCTTTCTCTTGAGTGCTCTCTTTTTCAAGATTCTATGATGGTGGTCCCGGTCCAACACAAGTCAATATCTCTGCCACATCACCCTTCATTGCTCGTGGGCAGGATCAATATCACTAGTCGATTGCTCATATCCAACCATCGACTAATCTACAACCAACCCCCTCGAACTCCAAACTCGGGTTTAGAAATTCATTAGTCAATTGCTATATCTAGCAGTCGATGATACTTCTATTTCAACCGTACTAATGTTGAATTCTCGTCTTGCTTAATATCTGGTTGACCTCAACTTATCAAGATTTTTTTTATTTAATTTCGGTCAATCTTTATCTACTAGGACTTTTTTTGCCTAGTATTCGATCAACTTTAACTTATCGGAACTCTATTATTTCTAGCATTCGATCAACCTAGACTTGCCGAGACTTCACCGTTACTTAACATGTAATTAACTTTGACCTACCAAGACTTTACCACTACTTAACATCCGATCAACCTTGACCGATCAAGAAATTTACAAGTACGTAGCATCATATTGATTTCGCCTTTGCCAACTCCCCATCGGACTTCCAACCATGAAGTATCCGATCAATCATAACTCGTTTGAACTTTTACACTTGTCAACTCGTTGTTATACTTCCTACTATTAAGTGTTCTATTAATCATGATCCACTTAAACTTCTCACTCAACCATCAATAAATATATTAATTAAATATCAAAATTGAATTCGAGCAAATTTGAGCATGATCAAGATTGATATCAATTGCACCAACAGTCACCAATCACCATGTGCATATCAACTAAGTCGTGTGTGTGTGTGCACGCGCGCACACACACTTTAAATGTAGACTCATCGCCACGAATCTATGCGTGATAGCATTTATTAAAAAAATTATTTTATTTTTTTAACTTACGATTACACCATTTAAGATTTTATTTTCAGAGTTTAGTGGTTGGATTATAATATTATTTAAAAAAATTTTAAACCGAAAAAATAGTTAAGATTTATACGAAATTTATAGATAAAATTTTAACAAGAATTATATATATATATATATGAATGATCTGTTGCGGACCGCGCGCTGCGGACCGCGTACGGACTGGCACCTGATCGGTCACCAGACCGATCAGGAAGGTGCCTGATAGGTCTGGTGACCGATCAGGCACACGACCTGCGACTTCTCGACACCAACGACGGCCTTCGGCCGCCGCCCTCAAACAAAACTATAACCCAGGGTGTGCGATGAACCCTATGAGGTTGAGTGAACCCGTCGGGTACGGGTGAACCCATTGGGGACGCTCCCGAGCCTCCGGTGGCCGATCAGGCACACGACCTGCGACTTCTCGACACCAACGGCGACCTTCGGCCGCCGCCCCCGAACAAAACTATAACCCAGGGAGGGTGCGATGAACCCTAGGAGGTAGGGGTGAACCCGTCAGGGACGCTCCCGAGCCTCCAGTGGTCGCCTGATCGGTCACCAGACCTATTAGGCACCTTCCTGATCAATCTGGTGACCGATCAGACGCCAGTCCGTATGCGATCCGTAGGGATCGGTCTGTAGCTGATCATTTTCATATATATATATATATATATATATATATATATATATATATATAAACCTTTAACGTAAATATTACACCAACAATTATATCTTAAGCCAACTAGAAAAACTTCTGAACAATAAGAGATTCTTTCGATCGACTCAAATATATGAATTTTATCTACAATCAATTAATTTGATCCAATTGACTATAATCCCCTATTATAAATACATAGCAAATCTATTTTGACTTTAATTGACCAAAAAAAAATTAGAATTCTCTCATATCGATAAATATTTAACAAAAAATAACTCGAACAACTTCAGCTCCGTCTTATTTTTTTATTTTACTTTTCCAAAAACCAAATTAAAAATTATTAAATTATTTTTTTGAAATTATTAATTACTTTCCGTATGTGGTCTCTTCCTACTCTCGTGCCTACCTACGTCCACTTCCATAATCAATTAATGGCAAGCACAATAAAAACTAAACGATTCAGCGGACGTGCCGCGTGCGTTGACATAGTCGATGGTGCGAGGATTTATTTCCTTTTTATTTATTTATTTTTCTTTTAAAAAAAGAAACTTTTGATTTAATTTTTTCCCCAAAAATTTCTCATGAATTAATTTTATTCTATAAAATTTTTTTATTCATCATCAGAATTAAATCAATGATCCATTAAAAAATTATTCTTTAATTTATCGAAATTGAGATTTTATTCTTAAATATTTAATTACAATATTCGTTGGTCAAAGATGCTGCATGATGGTGGCGGGTCAACAAAACGGGCGTTGAAAAGGAAACATGGAATTTGGCGTGGGAAGATATATTTTGGATAGATACGCTTTTTGTTTTTTTTTTTTAATCAGTGAAGGAGAGAGATGAGAAAAAGAAAGGCAATGGGATGCACGCGTTTTGGCACAACTTGGGTGTTTCGATAGACACACGGGACCCGGTTTTTCTACCAGTAATTATCACTTCTGTCGGAATGGTTTTTTTATTATATTAAAAATATTATTTATTACTTTAATTAAAAATTATTTAAAATCATTTAAATTTAATCAAATTAATAATAATAATATTATTATTATTATGGTCGTTTTAATTAAATTAAATTTGAATGTTAATTAAGAGTATTTTAATATAGATATTTTAGTTGCGGATAGTAAATAAGAGTCTATGTGATAAGTCTTTGACCAATTAATAGAAAATTTGAGTAGCATTCTTTGGGACTTGATCATTAATACGAGATTATGTGAGTTGAAGTTGTAAACTTGTAAATATAGTTCTTCGTTGAAAACACATAAGAAAAATTATATATCTATAAGGGAAAGACATCTCTATTGATATGAGATCTTTTGAGTATAGTCCAAGAATAAAACTATAAGGGTTTAGCACCAAAGTGGGCATTATTATACCATTATAGAAATATCTAAATTCCTTTTGATCCTAAAAATTAGTATCAGAAGTAGGTCGTTCTTCATCGGACTAACCATTAAAAGCAGCACAAGCTAGAGCCATTATCCAGATCTAATCATTTGGGTTAAACCTTGAACAAAGGAAGTGTGGGCTCAAGCAAAGAAGTCCTAGTTGCGACTAGGCTGTAAAGTCCTAATAGGTCGGGTAGACCGAGAGATAGAAAGTCCCGATGAGTTGAGGATTGGACATCAAACGGAAAGATTTTCCACTTGAGAGGAGGTTGTTGTCCTTTATTTGAGGGGGAATTGTTAGGGTTACAAACATAGTCTCACATTGAAAATTCATAGGAAAGATCATAAGTTTATAAGGAAAAAATATCTTCATTCGTATGAGGCCTTTTGGATAAAGCCTAAGAGTAAAATTATAAAAGCTTAGGTTAAAATGGACAATATTATACTATTGTGAAAATATTTAAATTCTTTTTAGTCCTAACAATGTGGTTGTATCTGACCTTCTGAATCAACCCTATCTTTCGAACTGATCTGACTTGCCGATTTGCTTAGTTGCCAGCCTACAGACCTCTCTAGCTTCCGACATGCGACGATTACTTAAATTAAAGGGCATGATGGTTGCCACAATACCCTTTAATGATAATGATCCTTTAATGATTCCTTCCTCTCAATGATCCTTTGATAAGAGGGTCCTTAGGGCTTCCTTTCTATAAAGGTAGGGGATTATCCAACTATACTTTTCATTTTCTATTTTTATTCTCCTTATTATCAAACTTCCATACTAATTTAGATATTGGAGTAGTCTCGTCAGAATAATTCCCAATGAACCGATATTTTTTTTTTTTAAAATCATGGGACTATAGAAAGAAATTTAGAATAATATCTTGACATCATTAATTTTTTTTATGCCGAAATGGATTTCCATGCCATTGTGATGAAATTTTCAAACAGAAACAACTCTATATACTATAATTTTAATTAAATTAAAATAATTTTTGCTACAATAATACTATAATAATAAGATTGTTTTTAAGATAAAAAATGTAATAAATCTTATTTTAATAATTTTTTTTAAAAAAAATCTCTTAATAAAAAAATAATAAAAGACCTCCTTTGGATTCACATGTAAATTAAGCCATTTCCGGCCAAAGAAGCACAGAGAAAGCAAAGCCTCAAGAACTGCAGTTGTTGGCGTGTTTTAGTGACATGAAACTTGCTTCAGTTGCTTTAATTAGCTTCTTGCTCTGACAACGTTTTCTACGCCTTCTCTGGAAGCCAAGGAACACAATATGCTTGTGCAGATGAAGAACCATCTAGAAAAACTTTGACAAATCTTCGTCTGTTAGAATACTTACATGTAACCATTCCCAACACGGACAGATTCAAGAATTAAAGGTGAGTTAAGCTTTAGGTGTGGAAAAATGAATTTTAATTGATTAAATAAAAAATTTATATAGATGATTATATTTTTTCTGATTCTACTATTGAAGAAGTACAATTGAGGATCTTAAATAAGATTGAATTAGAGTACAAGACAGTAGTTGGCACGTTTTTGGAGCGTCATAGATAGGGCTGAACAATCCATTTAAATTGAACGGACCCAATGTAATTGATTTAACAGAAATTAAATAAATTGAACTTTTTTTAACTCATCAAACCGATCAAATTTTTTTGACGAAAATTGAATAAATTGAACTGATAAAATATTTATTAATTTAATTTTTAACAAAATTAATCAAACTTTTCAACAATTATATATTGTAATTTGATTTTAATTTTCATTTCGATTAATTCAGAATTAAGGACTATGGATATCTTGATTTAGATATTTAAAGTCCAGCTTATTTGTTTAAACTTAATTAGAAATTTTAAAACCAAACTGAATTAACTAACTGATATTTTTAAAATATATATATATGAATTTTTGACATAACTTAAACAAACGTTGAAATTCGATTGGTTCGATCAATTAATTCGGTTTAACCGAACTTTGGCTCACCTCTAATCTTAAATAAATCTGGGTTAGAGTCCAAGACATCCCTACTTAAGATACGTCTCGATGTCGACTTACGTGTCTTCAGACTTTATCCACTTTGATAATGGCTCAGGATAACTTAGCCCCTTTCAGTCGATCAAGAGCTCTCCGAGCACCTAGAGGCTTACTGACATGGCTGTTCTGATCCGATTTCGACAACAGTCCTAGATGACTGATCTGTTGGTTCCTAGTCGCTTGCAAATGATCAATCTTAGACTTTTTCATTTGTTGACTTCAGCTTTCAGATGCTTGTATTAATCCCTATCGCCTGGGCATGTAGTTGTCCAGACTTCATCTCAGTCACCTTGCACTGTCTTCCTTCTATCTTCTTGGCCCTTAGATGCACCTAGCCCTTCTAATTCACTCTTGTTCATCCTATTCAATTCGTTGAAGTACTTTTCCGTAGTTCCTAGTACCTTGAATGCACCAAACTCGTCGGCTCTTTCCCATGCCATCATTCTCGCTCGTTTGCATCTTCCCCAAGGTTTGCCATCTCTGATACTTCTTAGCCAATGGGTACATGTGTGTTCTCCTAAGTCCCTATATACTTAGATACACATTAAAACTCAACAATGACCTAACTTAAAACTTATTTGACAACATATCAAAACACAATTAGGAATTCTAACATTAATAGGGTAATTAAAACTATCTTAATTTAACTAATTAGTTAGTTAATTAAGGTTTGGTTAATTAATCTGTGAATGTGATATGAATTAGGTTTGATCAATGAATTAATTAATTGATAAATTGATTTAATTACATATAGATGATGTCACGACCCCATAGGCTCATGCTTCCTCGAAAATCGGGCAGCATCTCACCTGTACGGCGGACAATATGGGGCAAATGTACATACACTCTCCACCAATACTAGCTCAGCCACAAGCGGCTGACATCACAATAATAAATAAAACACACATCCACACAGTTTATATCGAAACAAAATAAATGGATGGCTCAGCCACCATAAACTTAAAAGAACTACAATCCAAAGAAAATACAAAAGTCTCTGATAACGAGAAAATCCGATAATGAATAAAATGCAACTTCAAGTACTAAAAACAGACAACTAAACCAAATATGAAAAGCAACTCAACTCTGGGGACTGGCGACTGGATCCTCTCCTGGCTCCAAGCAAAATATCTACCTGCTACCTGAAACAAAAATGGAAGGTAGCGGTGGTGAGTCCGGGCAGACTCTGCGGGTATATGAGTAGACAATAAGCATGGCATAATAAAGGTACAATAAGTAGAGAACCAACAGGGTACAGTCCATAAGGAATATAAGATTTCCTAAACATGCATAACATATATAAAATAACAAGATATAAAACCGAATAACAACTGATATAAAATAGAATATCAACTAATCAGGTAAAAACAACGCGACAACGATAAATCCAACATATACATGCATGTCAATCAAGTGCAACAACCATAGCTCATATAAGTGCATCAAACACAAGCAAATGCATAAAAGAAATACATATGCATATGATGCAATCACATGTGTCACGCCTGACGCCAGTCAAGCCGCCAACACATCTCATCTGTGTGACCGAGTGGGTAGGGATGTGACAACTATACGCACTCCAACAACAAATACCACAAAGGTGTGGTTGAGTGGACAGGATGCTGGAGAGCCAACTACTCCAAAAACCCCGATACATAGGGGGAGCCACCAACAGCTCTAATATCCCTCGAAAATAACGGTGAGGACAACTCTAATATCCCTCGAAAACAACGGTGAGGGTGAGCCCCAACAGCTCTAATATCCCTCTAAAACAACGATGAGGGTGTCACTGTTTGGCATAACAGGACAGATGCTCACACTCTAACAACTACCACGACAACAAGTGGTTGAGTGAATCGAGCAACAATATGACTAACGACGGCTTAACCAAATATAAGCCCAACAGTCGTTAGTATGCAACGTGCAAGTATGGTGCATGCTATACAATGCACGAACAACCGGAGAAACAACGATGCAATAAAATCCAACGAGTATACGATGCATCAATACAACCAATCAGAAATCGCAAACCAACGATTATGCACCTACACTAATAGATAAGATATTTTTAATGTCAAATAAACCTAATTGTGTTTAATGGACTTCTAAGTACTCGCGTACAAGCGATACTTTACAGAATAGAAAACCAACAGAGGACTGTACGGATACAAATTTGGAATACTCGAAGATCAACGATGATTAAGTGTGAACGGCGATGTTAAAATAACAAACAACAAAGAACAAGGTCAAGCAACCTACTAGACATAAGATAGTCATGCTTTAAGATAAACGAAACTACTCGAGTACAAAGGAGAAATACCCGCCTTTTATTTGTAGAACGTGTCCAATAAAGCTCCCATGATCAACCGTGCGAGGCCAACGTCAAGGTCCTGTATCAAGGACTAAACTTTAGCTATTTATACAATTATTAAAATGGTCAAATTAACCACCAAACTACATTAGGCTTAAACCCTAATCATAATCCAACTGAACGAAAACTAATTCTAACACATAACATTAACAGTTAACCTAATCTACTAACAGCCCAAAGGACTCATCTAAAACTAAAATACCATATTAATTACCCAACTATCATAGCTCACTGCAGTGCTCCACTAAACCAGAAAATTACAACAACCTCAATCCAACCAACCTTCTTTAATGTTTTCTTTTCTCTAACAGTTTGATTCAACATCTCTTTTCTGAAAAATTCCTCCAGAATTTAATAGCCACAAGGAAAAGCTAATTAAAGTTTTTTAGTTCCATGGAGAAGCCCATCGGTAAGATTGTGGGAACTGAAATTTCATGTGTAGAAGAGCAAAACACACTCGTAACCTACAAATCCTTACCTTGATGCAAGCCACACGCACCCCTCTTCTCCTTCCCTGTCTTGATCCTCAAGGAAAAACTCACAACCCTAAAACTCAGCCAATAAGAAGACAAAATCCGAAGAACAGAGACAAATTCAAAGATCTCAGGCTTACCTCTGACTGTGGCCGGCGATCACAAGATCTAGGGCACAGCTGCGTGACAACAATTGTGCAAAGGAGAAGAAAATGACGAAGAGGAACTTGCGATGTCAGGCGAGTGAAATGAAGAAGAAGAAGAAGATGGAGGAGTCGGAGGGCGGCGGCGTTCGGCTGGCTGCGGCGTCGGCGTCGGGCAGAGGGGGAGAAACGACGCAGAGAGGGATCAGGGAAACTGCTCAGTCAGGGTAGTTTTTTGGGTTTATAAGGATTTTGGACTTTTGCAAAAAGGTCCCTCTAGTTTGGTTAATCCCAACAAGGCCCCTAAGTTTCAAAATTTTCATTTAGCCCCTAAAAACTCAATATTTAATATTCTCCCCCACTAACAAAAATTTGGTCCCCAAATTTCGCTAGTAAACCACAACAAATATTAGTTAACCACAATAGGTATTAGTCAACGGCAACAGGTATCAACACCTGTATCAACAACGTAGATA
Source organism: Boesenbergia rotunda (assembly GCA_024364735.1). Taxonomy (NCBI): domain Eukaryota; kingdom Viridiplantae; phylum Streptophyta; class Magnoliopsida; order Zingiberales; family Zingiberaceae; genus Boesenbergia; species Boesenbergia rotunda. The sequence continues at coordinate 352,068 of JAGFNQ010004832.1, forward strand.
TAATATAAATATTGAACAAAACCAACTATACACACCTCAAGTAAATAGATAAGGATAGCAAGCTCTGGTCGTATCATCGAGCTCCCAAGTAGCTTCCTCATCAGAGTGGTGCTGCCAAACAACTTTAACCTTGATTCCAAGTCAAATGCACTATCTATCATATTGGGAAATGTTCAACATCTCTCAAACGGTTGCTACCCAGTTACAAGCAGTGACCTACGCGTAGATACCCTATAGCTCTTTAATATCTCAAAAAATCGATTCATCGACCTGCTATGCCTTCTATCTGGTGAGCGTGTAAACCCGGTCTATCTTTGGAACTGATGGTGGCATCGTCTGAAGAGGCAGTGGTTGAATCATCTGAATTGCTGCTGGCTGCATAGTCTGAGGTGCTGGTGCTCCCACCATCTGCTGAGTCTGATACCTTGTAGCTTCGACCATCTGCTGAGGCTAGTAAACTGAAGACTAATATGCTGGGCACAGCTGATCTACACATATCTAATAACTAAAATAAATCCTAATCATACCATCTACTTGAGTAAATTTTAAGTAACAACGTGTTACTTCCTAACCTAATCATCATAATTAGGTTAAACTCCTAATTCTAAATATGATTAACCAAACTCAATTCTTCCAAGAATTAAGTTCCCATCAACCCATGTCCACCACAACAAACCTAGTAAAACCTCTCCAAGACAGCAAACTACTTTCTTATCACAGATCTGCAACAATGAAAACTTATGGCAAGAATTCCGATCCGAACAGATCAGTATAGGTCTTTTCCCACAACGGAACAACGAAACTATCCTACAACATTAACCTATTCACAATAGGATTCTAAACTAAAGTCAGATTCCACGGTGAACCATTGAAAGGTAGCGTCTTAACCTTCAGATTTCCTATTCCAGAAAAGTCTGCAGAAGTTACATTCAAACCTTTTTAGCTGCACCTTCTCTTATTCCAATTAACATGCAAAGATATACCATAGGACACATTACACTTGTCCTACACATAAATTAGTACAACCATAGTGATATAATGTCTATAAGATCATTTAAGTTGACACCGGTATAGCCAACCTACAACACCCATATCAGCTGATGCAGTACTATTTTAGACATATTAGTGTCATGTAATGTCCTTTGTCCAAACTATCTGATACTTGACTGATCCATATGTTTTATGGTTTGAACATCCCTAAAGTTGATTAAGGTAACCCTGTAGTTAGTCATATGAAACTGCCATATATTTCAAAGCATAAATCCATGTAATGGACCCCATTAATTGGGACTCATCCTGCGACTTAGAATGAGCTTTCCATAGCTAGTCCTATGAGGGATCCTACATAAACTTTTTTTTTTGTCTGTGATAATGCATTATGAAAGGATCCTTAACCAAAATGCATACAGAACATATCTCATTGCATTAAACTGGTATTTGAAACAATTTATAATATTAAACATTTGATCTTTGATTTCGTTGTTCATGTGGAACCAAAACAATTGTTTTTATGATGCATAATTAGACACCAAACTTTAAACATGTGTCTATTAATAATCTATTACTTGATGCTGCATAGCAAGTATATTTAGCTTGGCACCAACTCTTGCTACTTGCTAGAGTAATTCACTACAAGAAAAAAGACCTATTGTGACATTTATTTTATGACACTTATTAGTAAATATCATTATAAACTAATTATAATGACACTTATTGAAACAGATTAATTTTATCAAAAAAGTATCTCATTAAACCTTTTATCATGACACATTATATAAATGTCCTTATAAACCTAAACATTTTCTTATTAAAACATATTATTTATTTTGTTTTAAATTTATTTAATTAAACTTTTTCCAATTTAATTAACCGCGAGAACAAATTCTCCTTCTCCAACTTAACCGCGCGATCGAACAAATACCACCGAACCCTAGATCGCCCGCTCCTTCGATACAACGCCAAGTTTTTTGGCTCGCCCGCTCCTTCAATACAGCGGCAAGTTTTTCGCTCGCCCGCGCCAGCACGCGAAAACCCTAAATCACAGCCTGCTCGATCGCCCCGATCGGCTCTCCACGGAGTCGCCCCTCAGCTCGCCCTCCAGCTTCCGCTCGTACGCCTCCGAGATTGAGGAAGGCGACGAGTCCTTCGCCACGCCGACCAGGAGGGCGCCGATCGTGGCCTTCCAAGGGTCCAGCCAGTCCAGCTACTCTACGTCGCCTGCAGTTGGAGTCACTCCGTGCGCGATCAAGAAGGGGGCTTGCTATAGTTGCTTGAGGGGAGGCCGCTTTATGGAGAAAGAGTCTTGCTTGGCCTGCGATGCCAAGTATTGCAGTAGGTGCGTGTTGATGGCTATGAGCTCCATGCCCGAGGGGAGGAAGTGCATCTCTTGCATCGGCTCTCCGATACTGGAGTCGAGCAGAGAGAGACTGGGGAAGAGCTCGCGTTTGCTGAAGAGGCTGCTGAGCAACTTGGAAATTGAACTAGTGATGGAGGCCGAAAAAAACTACGAGTCAAATCAGTTGAGACCGGAAGATATCTGTGTGAACGGGAAGAGTCTCAGTCTGGAGGAAATGATTCTGTTACAGAGCTGTCCGTGCCCTCCTCCTAAGCTTAAGCCTGGAGATTATTGGTACGACAAGGTTTCTGGTTACTGGGGAAAGGTGAGCTAGAGTCTTTGCTTAAAAGTATCCTACAATTCATTATCTGTGTTCTATTTGTCAACTTTTTCTAGAATAAGATGGCATTAAGTAACACAACCATTTGCTTCAGAAAACATAAAGGTTCGACCAATCGACCTTAGTTGCCTAGGGAGAGAACCAAGCGTTTGCTCTTTTTTTATAATTTTTTTAATCGATATGATTTTCCAACTAAGTAATTTCTATGGCAGATAAAGCTACACGATAGTATTGACCAAACTTAAATTAGGTGGTTAAACATGTCTTTTATGTCGCAATATACCCTTTGTTTCTGTTGTATTTGTGCCAATATATTAACTGTTCATGCAATGATCATCAGGAAGGGCACAAGCCTGATAGCATCATTACTGCAAATTTGAATGTCGGGGGGCATCTAAAGGAAACTGCAAGCAAGGGAAACACTGGAATTCAAATAATGGTCGGGAGATCACAAAAGCTGAGATGAAGATGCTTAAAGTACATTATCAATGCTTGAATATTTACATAAAGTTTAATTGAAATTCAGTATAAGCAGATTTAGCTTACCTTTCATTTAGTGGGCTGGTGTCCCTTGTGCTGGGAATCCTCATTATTGGCTCCATGCTGATGGGACATACATGGAGGAAGGACAAAAGAATGTGAAAGGGAAGATTTGGGGAAAGGTAGATACTAGTTTTGTTTGTTGTATTTACTCCTAACAATTGGAATCTGTGGGCAAATTAATTTTCTCATGGTTCCTCATTTTGCAGCACCGTATGAAATTGCTTTGCCCTGTGCTTTCATTGCCATTTCCTAGTAAGAATGCAAAATGTTGTAAGCCTGCCAAGGACGAAATATTTTTTTCTCTCTCTAATGATTATTGGAAAATACTCGGTCAATGCCATCGATACACCCAAAAATTGTTCGAACAACTACATACTTCAGGATGTCTTGATGCAGCTTGTTGAGGATTTCTGAGGCAGGTTGTTTTGACTCTAATGAATGTCTAGATATGTACATGTTTAATTCCTTCAAGTAGTGTTTCGTGTGTGAGCATCTAATGTTTGCATGTCTTGGAGTAGCTGCTTTTTAATGTATAGTTCCACATTGATCATTTTGGCATGATTGAGTTATTGGCTTTACGAGGCCAAATTGTTGTATGGGTTATCATTCATGGAGAGCGAGCGCCAAGATATCAAGATTATGATACAGACCAGCATATTTCGAGAACTTGCTTTGCTGCTCGAGTGTCATGAATGGTTTGAAGAAGAGATTAGGCTGAGAGGAGAGACAACCAGCAACTTGATTCTTCAGGTACATGACTATAATGCTCATTAATTCTGAGTATCTCACTTGCAGCCCATTCAATGTCGTATTGTTTATTAAATATTGATTTTTCAATTGGTAGGTTGTGCAAGTATTATATGTTCATGTAGATTTGATGGTCTATATAAGCTTATAATGATGTTATTCCAAAGATTGTATGCAGATGTTATCATACCGCCAAACATAATGACCTTAAGGTTTTGGGGTCAATAACAAAGGGGTGACTTATCTTTGTATATGTTTTGTTTCTGTTTAAACATTGGTGCTTACTTCAATTTCACTTGACTCTTATATATTAATAAAGAGCATTATTGATGTCTAAATTTGCATGACAGCTTGTACAAGATGCTGACTCTGCTAAGGAACAGTGGAAAGTTGGTGGACTAGTGTGTCTTGCCCTATATTAATTGAGTTGTTCCTTCACCAACACTTTATGGGATCAAGCCAACTGAAGCCATGTACTTTGGTGTTCAAATAGCAGATATTGGTTGGCGTATCATGCACAAGATCCTTTTACAAGTGGTCATTCCAAAGGAATATCTCACTCCCTCATAGAAGCCCTAGTCTTTTGCTGGTATAAATCTACCTGGTAATTTGGAATAGTTATTAAGGTTGATCATCTAATAAACTGCATCAAACATGATTATCTATTGTATGTCAAGAATGTAAACCTTTAGTCTCCTGATTTTGGCATTCTTAATTCACAAGCCATTTGTGGTTTCATAAATATACTTAAAAACATGAGCTTCTTTAGGCACAACTATCTGTGACTGTAGTGGTTTTTTCACTAATCACCTTTTACTTTTTAACTCCCATGAAAATAAAGTGCAGTATGAGGCGATGAAACTAATGGTGAACCTATCTTATTTTGTTTTTTTCCTTTCTTATTAGTACAATCTGGGATATGCAATAATGGTAGTCTAGGATATTTTTCTCTTCTGCACGGATAAGTTTCCTCAGACTTGTATAAAATATGGTTAGTCATTACATGTATTACATGTGGCGTTGATTAATGCTTTAATATTCTCAAGTTCAGCATTTTGTCCTTCTGACGCATACCATTCAATATATTATTTTGTAGTTCATATGATTAGAAATATATGTGGTGGAACACAAGGTTAACTTTTAAGCACCAACTTTCTAAAATGGAAGTTTACGAAAGAGCTAAAATAATCTGATCAATCATTTTGTTGGGCAGATGATGAAACAGAGTATTCGTTGGTTCCGTGATTGAAGGCATTTGCCGATTGGCTTCTGAAGGTTATTACCTCTGGCAATTTTGAAGTCATCTTCCTAGTTGCTATGCAAGAGTATGCACCATTAGTGGGGGAATTGTGGAAAGATTCTGCTATTCAAGCAACATACAAGCATAGGAATGAACTTCGGCTCCTCCCTGCCACTTCGACTTACTTCTTAAAAAAGGTAACAACTTCTGTTCCTTTCTTTTGTTTGCAACTTAGCTTTTCTAAATTTCAAGTTATTACACTAAAGCTTGAACATTACTATTTAGTTTACTATAAAGGGTAATAGCTCCAGTTCCTTTCTTTTGTTTGCAACTTAGCTTTTCAAGTTATCACACTAAAGCTTGAACATTACTATTCAGTTTACTATTATTCAGCAACTTCAAAGGACAAAATTCATATATAGCTATTCCTTATTTCAACAAGTTCAACAATAGATTATAATTGTTCATGATTCCAAATTCATGACAAAACTTCAAAGGACCGAAAAGCCTTTTCACTTTTGCAGAAATGTGAGTGAGTTAATAAAGAGCTCCCTCTCTTCTTCTGTCACAGCACACACTTCTTTTGTTTTGTTTTGTTTAGATAGTATAATAAGATTATGAGCTCGTCTCTATTATACCAAAGAGTTAACTTTGCTTGTGAAAAAATCTAGATCTAGATTATATACATTTTTTTCTTTATTATATACTTCTTTAATTTTATTTCATTTACACAAACTAATTAATATATGATTTTTTTTGTAGGTGATAAGAATATTAGATTTTGTTTAAGATGTGATGGTTGAAGATTGAAGATGCAGTAAAGTTTGAAAGTTTGGTTATGTTTTGCTTTAGGAGAGACTTAGGGGGCGTTTGGTTTGTGTCATTTTCCAGAAAATCGTATTTTCTAGTTTTCTGGAAAATGACTTTTTTCGTTCTCCAGTTTTCCAGAAAATGTTATGTTTTTTTTCCGGAAAACAAAGCTGGAAAATGTAAACCAAACATGTTTTCCAGAAAACCGCATTTTCTACAGAAAATGAAAATGAAAAACGGGATGGAAAATGCAAACCAAACACCCCCTTAATTTTTTGTTAGTTCTTAAACTAAATACATTGGGTACATTTGTGATTGTGATTAGTGCATAGATATTTTTTGAGGTGACCAATTTGACAGTCTTGTATTGTAAAAAATTGACAATTATTGATTAACACTTTAATTTCAATTTAAAATTTTTATTTGTGTTTATGTTAATTAGTTATATGCATAAATATTTATATCATGAAAATATTGAAAATGAGTGAGATATTTATTAAGAGCAATGATATAGAACAAGAATTTGTAGCATGAAACTCAACATGAATGATATGGCACTTTTTATATACGCATCCGATTGCCACTTGGACACCAACGGCGGCCGGAGGCCGCCGCCCCGAACCATTCTATAACCTGGGGGGCATAGTGAACCCGTCGGGGATCGCTATAATTAGAATGCCACGTCATTCATGTTGGGTTTCATGCTACAAATTCTTGCTGCATATCATTTTTCATTTATTAATATATGATATTTTTTTATGTCACAATAGAATATCAAATCATGTAGATAAAAATATCATTGTAAAACTCATATAAAGACATTTTAAAATGTCATAATAAATAACTATTAATGATAATTTTAAATGTCCTTATAGATTAATATAGTAAACATTTATATGTGTCACTATAAATTACATAACGAGACATTTTAAATTAACTTTATAAACTATCATTAGTGATATTTTTTATTATGACTATAAATAAAATTCAAGACATTTATAATTGTCTTGATAAATAATTTTAAAGGACGTATAAATTTGTCATCATTACTATAATAAAACCTGTATAAATGTCATTACAAATTTTATAGTAACATTAATTTTTGTCACTATAACAATTATTCATGCTATTAGTGTTGTCACTATTTTTATTTTATAGTGACATTAAGAATTATCATAAGTGATAAGACTTTAGACGACATCACTATAGAGGACATTTTAACTTAATGTCATTATATCAAAAATGTCAGTATAAGTAATATATGGTGACACTTTTCAATGTCATTAAAAGCATTTTTTCTTGTAGTATAAGCTAGATCATGCTATAGTATTACGGACATAGTCAACTGGAAAGTACTGTTAGTTTAAACTTATTGACATGCAATTTCATATACAAAATGTTTAATTGCATCATGAGTTTATTTTGACAAAACTTCCACCTAGTTAACATCCTTTTCATTCATGATTTAAAAAAACGTTTAAATAATTTAATCTACTTTTTAATGGTGTTAACACATTTCTAGGTAATTTTTTTTTATTTGACTTAGCATAATGCTTTTTCTTTCAGTCCATAATCTGCATAATACACTTCATTCCCTTTTTTTTTTTCTTATTCTTTCCCCTCTGTTCTGTGTCCCTTCCCTGGACTGTAAGGTAATTGCTACAAGAAAAAATACTTTTAATGATATTGAAAAGTGTCATCATATATTACTTATGCTGACATTTTTGCTGTAGTGACATTAAGTAAAAATGTCCTCTATAGTGATGTCGTCTAAAGTCTTATCACTTATGACAATTCTTAATGTCACTATAAAATAAAAATAGTGACAATATTAATAGCATGAATAATTGTTATAGTGACAAAAAATAGTGTCACTATAAGATTTGTAATGACATTTATATATGTTATTTTATTATAATAATGATGACAAATTTATATGTCCTTTAAAATTATTTATCAAGACAATTATAAGTGTCTTGAATTTTATTTATAGTCATAATAAAAAATGTCACTAATGATAGTTTATAAAGTTAATTTAAAATGTCACGTTATATAATTTCTAGTGACATATAAATATTTGCTAAATTAGTCTATAAGAATATATAAAATTATCATTAATAGTTATTTATTATGACATTTTGAAATATCTTCATATGAATTTTATAATGATATTTTTATCTACATGATTTGATGTTCTATTGTGACATAAAAAATATCATATATTAATAAATATCTTACCCATTTTCAATATTTTCATGATATAAATATTTACGCATATAACTAATTAACATAAACACAAATAAAAATTTTAAATTAAAATTAAAATGTTAATCAATAGTTGCCAATTTTTTTACAATACAAGACTGTCAAATTGGTCACCTCAAAAAATATCTATGCACTAATCACAATCACAAATGTACCCAATGTATTTAGTTTAAGAATTAGCAAAAAATTAAATCTCTCCTAAAGCAAAACATAACCAAACTTTCAAACTTTGCTGCATCTTCAATCTTCAATCTTCAACCATCACATCTTGAACAAAATCCAATATTCTTGTCACCTACAAAAAAAAATCATATATTAATTTGTGTAAATGAAATAAAATTAAAACAAACAAATCTCAACAATATTGATATTGACTCACCAACAAAATTCATTGATCTTGATAAGTGAAAGACATATTTAATGCATGCATCTTCATATTGATATTGGCTCTCAAAAAAACTCATTTATTAAGCGAAATTAAATGCATGCATCTTCATATTTCATGGATGCTCAAACCTACAAAAACAAAAATAAATAATATTTACCAAAGATATGTTACCTGTTTCAGCTTTCTTTTAAGAAGCAACACTTGCATGGTGAATTTGATATTTTGGAAATAACTCAATTTAAGTAGAAGAGTTAAAATGCTAAAGAAAAATGCAAACCATTTACCTCTATCTTAGTATATACACTCCTCAGTTCAAATTGTGCTCAAGATTAATGTAATTTGTACTTCTTAATTCAATCTCAATTTCCACAGGGGTTTATGAATATGGATCATAAGAAGGCTGATAGATACATGATCCTTGGTAAGTCCAGCAAGATTTAGCTGCAAATTACCTTTTGCTCCATTATAAACTTATAAAGTGGACTCTGAAAAAGAACAAAAAGGACTAAAATGGAATAAAAATCAGAAAAAAAAAGAAACATCTACACTAATCAAGGAAAAGCACTCTCATTAAGGATGAGAGTAGAACAATAATTAAGCAACAAACCTCGATATAGAATTGCTTAACCTTAGATGAACATGGATATTGTAATAGTTTGATCTCTCCTCTCTTGGGATTGTAAAAAACATTGATATTATATTCCACGACTAGATTAGCTCCATTTGATTGCTTTGAACTGTAAAAACAAATAAAGATTAAATACACTGATCAATACACAGGAAAAGCAACTAGAAATAGATGAATAAATATTAAACCATGATGAAGAGGAAGTATAATATAAAGTGAAACATCATTCACTGGACTACCATGAACCTACAACACATTGCAGAAGATATTTATTAGAAAGTAGACAACGGACAGAAACTAGTAATAAAGAATAGTTAGAATACAGTTGCATGAGTGCAACAGTAAACTAAATGCCAATGAGTATAACAATCCTAACAATTATGAAAAGAATATATTTAAATAAATTATACCGGAAGAAATATACAATAAGTTAGCCAAGTAAATGATACCTTTAGGAAAAAGATGCAATTTCATTATCAGCATGGTTTATGATCCTTGACTGATCAATAAAAAAAAGATAATTAAACACAATTGAATACTAATATCAACTAAAAATAAAAAATAGCAAGTAGAGTATAAACGTGTGGATCTTAATTAAACCATTAGGGCCTACTTCAAGTACACAAATCTGAGCATCATTATCTCTAAGCCCAATTTTATTAAACTCAATTGTCTCCTGATACTTCAACAATAATTTGATTCAGTAAAAACAATACTTGCTATATCTATAGATATATATATATATAGATTTATACAGGGTAGAGTAGAGATTTTCACAACAAGCCAAAAGGCATGAAGAGAGATTCGTTCAATTTGATCACCAAGTCGATCGATCAAGAAATAACTTTGTGAATCTAAACATGCTTATCTTGGAGATAAATCTATTTTCTTTAGGAGATAGACATTTATGGTAATGTTTTTACAATCTGAAACTGAAATTTCTCCCAAGAAACGATGCACTATTGTAAAATAAATCTTTTGTTATCTTGTTCGTTGTCAACAAGTCCTGGAAGCTAGTTAGTAAATGTTTGTGACATCAAGTAATCTTTATGCTATATGGTGAAAGAGTTGTACTCTACTAAGATGGTGTTGATGTTCAATAGCCTTGTGATATAGTAGATCAGTTACATGCCCTAGAGTGTAACATAAACAAAAAGAATAAATAGAAAGAATAAATAGCGAAATTGCGATAATAAGCTTCCCATATCTAAAAACTTAAAGAACTAATTTTAGACGATGGATTACCATGGTAATAATATCTACTGATGATGGAAGAATTGTCTTAGACAGTTCATCCTTCGTCACATCGCAAACAAAAGTGTTTAGTCGCTCAGATGCAAAAGCTCCATTTTCCTGTTGATTTTAAGAATTGGTACATTTTAGTAAGTATATGGTTACAACCACAAGGATGACAACATGATTTCTAGGTTAGCAAAATTTAGTTATTAACACATAGATTGTTATACCTTTACTATTGCAACAGCATGAGGTGAAAAATCACAGGCATGTACAAAAACATTTGGAAATGAAGCTAGAAGTGGGAAAAGAGTGTTTCCAACTCCACAACCAACCTATCAGAAACCACTGAAGCTGATTAGAAGTAGAAAAATATCGAGTTAGTTGTCATATTTTTTATGTAAAATAAATAGAAAAACTGTACTAAAATCCTACAAACAAAGACACACAATTAGGGGTTGGAGATAAGTAACTCAAACTGCTGAACAATAAGATACAAGAAATACAAGAAATGTAAACCAAAAAAAAAAAGACTGAAATGAATTTATTTTCCATGTGGGATGAGATTATTTGCCTAGTATATCAGTATCATTCCCACGCTGGAGCATAGAAGAGCTAAACATATCATTTTCTGTTGATAAACATATAACAGTTTAGTTCAGTCTTAAAGGTTTGTGTAAATTCAAACCAAAATTAAAAATCAACCAATAACTTAACCAAGTATCCAAACTAATTTGGTTTTGATCGGTTTGATTTATAGCGTTAAGATTATAGATGCTCATTCCTAGAGGTGGATAAGTGGGCCAAACAAAAGATACTCATGGTAAAGCCTCAGTTCTTGAGACTTTGTTCCGCCGGATGAGACACTTTAAACAATATCATATCTTTAAAACAAATTAAAAAGATAGTTGATGCGAATATGTAAAACTTTTTTACATTACAAAAAGAAGTAAATTAAAATAAAATTAAAAAAATCAAGAAAAGAGAGAGGATAGGAAGGAGTCTATCACTTACCAGTAGAAGAAAGGTTGACGTGCTTCACTTTTGCACCATTCTTCATAATAAATATGCATATTATGACCATATCGATGTCTTGGATCAATCTAAAGAGATTAAATAATGAGTGAACACTCAAGAAGAAAATCCATTTATTGAAGCTCAAATTATCATAAGATTCAAATGACTTCCAAGAGATGGACACTGGGGAAAACTCTCAACAGAATGTCACTGGTCAATTGAAAATAAAATAAATTAAATTAGACATATCCCTAAGCGAATATAAAAGGTTCCTTGATTTTAGTTTCAAAAATAAATAAATAAATAAATAAAATGAAAGGTTCAATAATTAGAGATAAGAACAAAAGGGAAAGGATGACTTCCAGTCTATCAATGTTGCTGTAACTCAAAGGAATAGCAAACAGTTAAGGTTAACAAGGCATGATAGTTCCCTAAAGAACTGAAAGGACAGATTATGCAGTAACCTGCTATCTGGAAATAAGTGGCGTTGTGAATCCCAGTTCTTAAAGTAAATTTCTCTTGCACGTTGTAGGAAACAGAGTACCTTTTACATGCTTAGAAAGAGTGGCCAAATTATATGTTTTAAAAAAAAAAGTGAATGAATACTTTCAATAGAGTTGTACCTCATTTCCCCCTTCTTGAAGGGCGGTAACTTCTTGGGAAGTAAATTTAGCCATAGATATGGATTTAACACGATGGGTAAACTCCCGACTGCAAGGAAAAATGATACAACATGATATATCATATAAATAATGACTGGACAAAAATAGGAACGAATCCATGCCGATTAAAAGAAAAATGTGAACACTTACTGAATTCCACTGCAATTTGTACAGATAAATGTCCAGAACATTGGCATAATAATCGGACTATAGCGACCTTCAACATTAGCAACTCCACCATCCATTGGCATAATAATTCACTCTCCTATGGTGAGCTCCCAGCGGCAGTACACGGATGTGGCGGCAGCAATAGGACTTGAGTGCTTGCTCGGACAGCAGAGGCTGGCCCTTGACCAGCATTGTGGGCGGTTGTGAGCAGGAGCCGACTGCTATGGCGTTGCTGTGTTTCCCTCGCACGAAAGGTCGTCGATGATGGGGGATGTGTGTGTGCGCCGGAGGAGGAAGGAGGGCCCAAGTGAGTCAGTGATCGGGCGCCAACTCAGGAAGGAAGGATTGAGATGATTAAGATTCGGCCCTGTCCAAGGCCTATGATCGCCGTTGCCAACGACGATGAGGGAGAGCAGGTGGCGATGCGGTCAGAAAAGAGAGATCGAGAGAGAGGGGTGACGTCGGCTTGTACTCGCTGCAGTGGCTCAGATCAAGAAGGGCTCCGAAGGTTGCAGGCTGCAACCTCGCCAAGGTCGGGGAGGAAGGCTCGCGATTGGCACTTCAAGGTGGTCGGCAACTGGCTCGTGCTCGCGGCGATCGGTGAACCGTAGGGAAGGAGGAGGAGGAGATGCGCTCAGCTTCGGCTTCGAATCCTACTTGCCTGCGCGAGGGGAGGTGGTCGCCGCGATTTGTGAAGAGGAGAAGAGGGGAAGAGGGGAGGAAGAGGTCGGGCGAGGGAGGAGATGCATAAGAAGAAGAAGAGGGCGGCGTTGGGTTTAGGGATTTGGCACGGGGAGAGAAGGAGAATATATATATATATATATATATATATATATATATATATATATATATATATATATATATATATATTAGGTTAAACAAATTAAATAATTTTGATTAATCTATAATGACATTTATAAAATGTGTCATGATAAAAGATTTAATCAGATATTTTATTTATAAAATTAATCTGTTTTAATAAGTGTCATTATAAATAATTTATAATGACATTTACTATTAAGTGTCATAAAGTAAATAGTTTATAATGACATTTATAGTTTATAAAATGTGTCCTTTTTTTCTTATTCTTTCCCCTATGTTCTGTGTCCCTTCCCTGGACTGTAAGGTAAAGAAGGTTTTTTTTTAAGTCATCATGTGAAGCCAGATCATTCGGCTTTCTTCTGAATGAAATACCCAAGGTCTGTATTGTAGCTTGAATCACAGAAAACTCTATTGTATCACTAGATACTCTAAAAATAATAATGTCTTAGTAAAATTTCTTTCACACTGTCAGCATGTGTCAGTAGAAATAAACAAGAAAATTAACTCTCTAAGCTAACAAACTTTAGGTTCATAAACAAATGTAACAGGGTGTAATACTTAAGTCTTAATTAAATTGTCAATTATCAAATAGATATCTTACATTTGTATTGGATTGTTGTTGTTTTGTATTGCTTCCTCTTTTAGTCTCTTCAGATAGTATAAATGAGTTATAATTTGGGAAGCTAAGTCAGAATATATAATAAGCATGTTAAGTGTCATGTACAAGTAAAAGTCACCAAAGAACTTCCAAGGTCATGCTATCAAGGGATCTTCCATGATAAAACCATTGGAAGGATTAAGACATCAAGGAATCTTGTAAGGTCAAGTCACAAGGAGATTCTTCTAAGATTAGATCTTTGGCTCAATTATATGTTCTTTATTCTAAGGAGATGGATCATTAAGTGAGACCATGATACTCATTCGAGAGGCTCTGGAGACAATGTTTGTATAACAAGAAATACTATTTGAAGACGTTAGGGTAAAAAAAAATTTAACTGAGAATGGAGGAGCTTAATTCTAATTCTTCTGTGCCTAATGTCATAAATTAAATCCTTGTAAACCCATATTGCAAATGCATCAGTTTACAAGCATCCATTTCTCGATTTTATCTGCCTAACATCTTCAACATATCCCATTTCCAGCATTTCTAATTTGATCCTGTCGACAAGCGAAGACCGGTTTTCCTTCGGATGACTAGGTCTAACCAAGACGACTCGGTTTGCTGTAACTCGGGGGTCGGACTCGGGCTCGAATAGGGCTTAGGCTCAAGTCGCTCGGCTCGGACCGAAATGGAACTCACAAAGTGGTAGTGTAGTTGCAAAATGGCAGCGATCCCCTCTCTGAAGCCCAAAGGGGGGTTTATATAGGGGAGAGGAAACTCTCTGTTGTGTCAGGACTGGCAAATCTCATTAAGAGAGGATCAGTTGACAGATTGCGATAGTGACAACCGTATTAATGTTGTGAGACCGCCACAGCCGCCTGACACCCTGTCGAAGCTGTCTCTTCTGTTCCCCATTAACTCTTGGCGGCTCTGTCAGGCAATGATTATGCCGAGGGAGTTGTCTTCCGAATACTGATAGGGACAGCCTATAATTGTTCGACCATCCCAGAGTGATTACGAGTGCCTGACCCCGATAACTGACTCCAATGGCCCGACCGCAGGCTGCCAACCCCGAGTGCCCGACCTCGGGTGACCAACCCCGAGTGTCCCGACCTCGGGCGACCAACCCCGAGTGTCCCAACTTCGGGTGACCGACCCCGAGTGTCCCGACCTCGGGTGACCGACCCCGAGTGTCCCGACCTCGGGTGACTGACTCCGAGTGCCAGACCTCGGGTGACCCTTGGCCCGGCCTATTTATTGCAGGTTCAGAGCGGCAATAGAACCCGACCGAGCTCCTGATCCTTCTAAGAAATCATCCACCCGGATCACAAGCCTTCCTCTCAAGTCTAGTCGAAGGAGGAGTTCAGTCCGACTGACTAGGCTCCCCGCTCGGTCGGCACACCTCTTTCTCGACTTCCCGCGCGTCACATCGTACGGTTAATTTTTCTCTTTAAATGTCGTATCCTGTATCAAATCCCCATTAATGCAAAGCCACATGTCATTTCCCGACTGGAGGTCTCTGGTAACAAAGCGTCACTGGCGTGGTTCGTGCGACGTGCGAGCGAAGCTTCGAGGTCTGGGAAATGGCAGAGATCGGACGGCGAGGAGTCTGCCCCGTCATTTTCCCTTCCTCCATCGAACGGCCCTCCTGGTTTTTCCTGTGGTATAAATAGGCTTAACTCCTCATTTTACTCCTTTTTATCCCGACCTTCGCCTTCTCTCTGACTTTTGTCCGATCTCCGCCGCCCGACCTTCTCAATTCCGGCGAACAGTGTTTCCGGCGAACTTCACTTTTAGGTACTCCTTTTCTTTATCGAGCCTTTGTTGTGCCTTTTCTGACTTCGTTTTGATGGCTGCATCGTCCGCACCCCCTTCTGCGCCTCCCGAGCCATGGTATTTAACTACCCGGTCTTCATTAACCTTAGGTCAGCTAGAAACCTTGCGCATAGATTACCGAATCCCCGAAGACCACGCAATGGCCCTTCCCGACCGTCGAGGTCGACCACACGAGCCCCTCTTAAGTTATTTCACCGTCTTTTCTGATCAACTGTTGGCCGGCCTGCGCTTTCCCCTACATCCCTTCTTTCGTGAGATCTGTCAATACTTCCAGGTTTCCTTATCTCAATTGGCCCCCAACTCGATCCGAATCTTGTGCGGCACCGTAATCATCTTCACTGCCCATAAAATCCCTCTGAAACCTTGGGTGTTTCACTATTTCTACTATCTCAAGAAATAAGAACCCGAGAATTTCTACTTCCAAGCTCGCATTAACTCGGCCTTCTTAGAGAAGGTCCCTTCATCTAATAAGGACTGGAAATCTCACTTTTTCTATATCCAATCTATCCCCCGACCGAACTGGCCTACTGCGTGGGTAGAGAACCTGCTCGATCACCCCCAACTGCCCAAGACTCTTCGTTCAGATCCGGGCTACCGATCTGCCTTCTCCAAGCTCGGGGGAGCCCGATACCACGCGGGCAAGCTACTGATCGAGGGTATGCTGTATCTCTTCCGGTTGAGCCAAGTCTCGGCGGAGCTACCCGGCACCCTCGGTACATCCCTACTCGCTTTGTAAGTTTGTTAATGCTAACTAAAACTTTTTCCTTTGTGCAGCCGAAGTCATGTATAGCGCTAGGGTTGATGCCGTATTGGATCGGGATGAAGAAGCCATGGAGGCTCTGGCCACCCAGCTAGCGGCTACTCGGGCGGTACCGCCAGTAAACATTACATCAGATCCCGAGCTACCGGAAGCTACAGCAAATGACCCCGGAGAGAGTCTCCCGACCGGGGATGTGGGAGCGACAACTCGGGTAGCTGGCGAGGGGACATCCACCCAGGCAGAGGAAGAAGAAGAGGAAACGGACCAGGCAGCTTCTACTAGCTTGGTCCGAAAGCATCGTCGGCTGGTTCTCCGCATGGGTACGCCTTCACCTCCAGCACCGACCGCGGGAGGTCAAGTCGCAGTGTCTTCTCGTCCTGACCGAGCTATGCCCAGCCCTCAGGTTCCGGCCTCGGGCTCAGCTCCTGTTTCATCTGTTCCCCTACCTGACCTTCGGGGTTCGACCCAGTCAACACCCCGCTCAGTAGCCCGACCTCCTATCTCCCTAGTAGTGCCACCCGCCGCGTCAACCTCGGGGACCGCGCCGAGTCTCCAGGTCCCTCAGATGGGCACCGCAAACATTGACGCCGTGGAAGCTCTTCTGTCCATGCGTTCCCCTCCGAGGTCGGCTGTGGACGTCCAGGTGCCTTCAGCCACTATGCTAACTCCGACAGTCCAGCCCCAGCCACTTAATCTGCATGGCATCTTGGTCTCGGGCTGGGAGGAAAGATGGAGGGCGTCTTTCGCGATGGATCCTGTCAGCCTGGCTGACCACATCTTCATGGGGATGACTCAGGTACCTTCTCTGTCACTCGGTCAGTCATACTTATCCTTATGCCCTTCATGTCGTTTTGCAGCAATGGGAGTTGAGCCATGCAGTCAGCCAGGCGCTGGTCACCAACACTAGGGAGCGTCGAGCGGCCGAACGAAGAGTAAGAGACCTGGAGGCTAAAGTGGCGCAATGCACCCTTCCTCCGGGCGACGAGGGGCTAGACCAGCTTCGCTCAGAAATAACTGCGCTGAGGCTGCGTATATCAGAGTTGGAGGTCGGTTCGGAAGAAGAGCAACGGTTGTTGGCCCAGTCTGCAGTGGAGACGGAGCGCCTATCTAACCGGGTGGCTCATTTGGAGGGCGAAAATAAGATTCTCAAGGCCCGGTATACCCGAGCCTATTCTAACCTGGCTAAGAAAACAACAGACGCCAAGGGACTCCAACGGAAATTGAAGGAGTCGGATGCTGCTCATCACTAGACTCAACTTGCTCTGAAGAACAAAGAGACGGAGCTGGCCGCCCAACAAGAGGCTTTTCAAGGTTTAGAGGCTCAACTAGTGAACAAGGAGGCACAGCTGGCTGTTCGGGAGACCACCATCCAGGGGAAGGATACCGAGCTTGCTCAGAAGGACACCGAGCTTGCTCGGCTCAAGAAGGAGTTGGAAGACTATAAGTCAGGCGAGTCCGCCCGGATTGAAGCAGCCTGGGTGGCCTATATTCAGTCGGACTCCTTCTTGGATCAAGTGGCCGAGCGGACTGGGGGCATGATCATGTACGGCGCGAAGGGCGCCGTCCAGCAGCTGATTAAAGCCGGCCACCTTCCCGCGGACTTTCCCCCCAATGTGGTGAAGCCGAGGCGGATCAAAGCGTCGATTCCCGAAGACGCCTTCCCCCCGTTCTCTTAGACTAGGTTTTCTCCTTCTGATGTTTTGCAATGACCTGGCCGTTGGGCCTTAGAAAACTTATGATGTCTTGTGATGTTTTAGGCTGACTTGGCCCTTAGGGCTTAATTTTGTAACGACCTCGGGCCTTTTCTTATTTACCTTAACTGGTTATGCCCTTGCATTGCAGGCTTTCATCCTCGCATTTGCTCATTTACTATGCTTAAGATTTTTGTTGAGTATCGTCCACTCAGTGTGGTCGACCTATTCTGCAAGGGCCGATATTTGAACCGCACTGCGAATTTTCACTAAGCGTTGACCGTTTAGGACGTTCATACCGTTCCTCATAGTTCAATTTCGTAAGCCAAGCAGAAAATTTTTCTAAGTGTCAGACGCTAGTGTATCTGAGCTCTCAGTCATTCAGTCAGGCCGTTGCCCGGGTTCGGGCATATTGTTCGGTCGGGTTGGTACTCTGACTTAGCATTCTATCTTGTTTTCGACGAGTTAACCTTATCGGCGAAGCCGAGTTGGCTTGTGTGCGTCGGTTCGACTAGTTTAGCTTTATCAAGCTTACCTAATATCTCTTTTGTCTCTCAGAACGTGGGGAGCCACATCCTGGCAGTGAAGATCACAGAAATGTGTTAATTCGTATTTCCCTTAAGCAAGAGTCTGAACACCGTCCGACTTACCCTGACCGAACGTGGATCGCCACGCCCGACCGGGCCCGACCGAACGTGGAATGCCACGCCCGATCGGCGCCGAGTCCGGTGGGTGCGTGAGAGCAAGCCCACTTATAACATGCCTTAGCAAGAGTCTGGACACCGTCCAACTTACCCTGACCGAGCGTGGATCGCCACGCCCGACCGGGCCCGACCGAACGTGGAACGCCACGCCCGATCGGCGCCGAGTCCGGTGGGTGCGTGAGAGCAAGCCCACTTATAACTTGCCTTAGCAAGAGTCTGGACACCATCCGATTTACCCTGACCGTGTTGGGACCGGGTGCATGTTGACATGGATGCGGGTTCGTAATTTTAAAATTAATTACGTGCAGCGGAAGGTTTAGCATAAATAATTTCATAAATTATTTAACCACACATCTAAGCATGCAACCTTATATTGTGTAGACATGATCATACATTTAAGATTTTGCAGAAAGTAAACTAATTTACTTAGTACCTCGCGTAACTCGAAGGAAGGGACGAGATCCAACCGTAAGCGTCCCTTGGAAGCTCCGCCTCTATTCGCGTCCACGCCGAGTTTTCTTCGGGATGACTTCGCAAAGCCACGGGTTTTGTGCCGACAAGAACTACTAGATTCTCCAAAGGCACGACAAGAATACCAAGAGAGAGATGGAAAGACTAACCACCAAACGAAGAACGGAATCAAGATTCCGGGAGGAAGGAAGGAGTTGCGCCCGCTTCTTCTTCTTCTTCGGCAGCTGCTTGGTGGTGTCTGAAGCTCACAGCAAAAGGGGTTCCCCCTTTTAGGGCCGACGGCACTAGAGGAAGGAGAGGGAGAGAAGGAGAGAGAGAGAGGGCTTGTTTCCTTGATCTCTTAGATTTATTTCCAAGCCTTGCCTTGTCTCCTTTATATAGTAGTCTCTCAATCGCCAAGTCTCCTTTTTATAGAATAAATTTTCATAAGAAATTTATCATATAAATTTTTCTATGAATTATTCCATCATGCCAAGTTTTTATCATAATTTAATTTATAATAAAAACAATCATGTCTCCCTTTTTATTATGGAATAAATTTTCACAAGAAATTTATTATATAAATTTTTCTTATCATGGAAAAATCAATTCATAATTGATTTTATAAAATAAAATAAACTATTCAAAGTTTATTTTAATTTCCATGAAAATAATAAACCAAACTTCGGGTTATAAAAAATTTATATATATTATCCATAATTTTATAAAACAAACCACGCTCGGTTTATTTTATAATTTGAACCAAACAATTTGGTTCTCCCCTTTTAATGTGGCCGGCCAAACAAAGAGGGTGGGGACCCTCTTTGGCCGGCCAAACCCAAGCCTATACCATACGAATTAAACTCATTTAATTCGTCCAATAAGCCTTCAAAAGACTTAGCCATTTTAAGCTTCCGATGCGTCTCTGAAAAATTCAGATTCGACTTATCTCTCTTGATCGGAAAATTCAATTTTCAACTCGTTTTAAATCCCTCGGATTACTCGTAGAGCGTGTGACTAAATAGGCTTTCGATTTATGTAGGTCATCTATAATTAACCAATTATAGAACGATCATGAATGACACCTAGTAGTACATCATGATCCCCAATTAATCGAAAGATCAACGGTTGACCTCAGAAATTATTCTGAAACCCTTCAGCAGCTTTAATGAATCGTGCCTCATTCCCTTCACCATCTTATACCCACTTGGTTCAGGACACGGTCTATGTGTGTCAGTCCCCACTAGGCTGACTACATAACACCTAGCCGAAGCAATGTTTTTCTTGTCCTACGGACTCTAGTTACTCTCATGTTTCTGAGAGATTCATACTCTGAACATGTGATGCTCTGGCCAGAGGCTTCGAGTAACAATCCGACGATAGGCCTTGGGTATACATCTCCTCGCAAGGAGTGGTGAATCCTTTATAGGCTGTTCAAACATCTTCGGACACTTCGGCTTATACCCAACCATCCTGGGTCCACACCTCCTTAGAGATGCTTGCTTAAGATGTCAAAGTATAAGTCTCCATGACCAAGATGACTTGCACCCCACAAGTCAAAGGAACATCGCACTTAAGCTGCAGTAAGAACTTCATTGACATATCTATATGTAGATTACCATATGAAGTTTTACAGCCAGTCACTCCAATGAACTAGTTCCCTTAACTAGCATTCATGTATATCTCCGGACATCCCAATGTCACCAGCAGTGAGAATCAGCTGATTAGAGAATAACCCATGCTAGTCTCAACAGAATTGATAGTGTCCGTATTTATCAATTCATCGACTAAGGACAATTTCAATACTTCACAATTGCACATGTAGAGATAATCACTAGTTGTGAATTCATCACAAATTCTCTCATGCTGTGAATTGTATTGCGGACATTCAGTAAATGAGTTTAAGATCTCAATCAAATACACAAACATGTATACTCAAATAGTGAATATTCATTTATTAAAAATAAATGATTACATTCATAAGGCGATTGCCTTAGGACACTTCTCTCACAATACTAACAAACTCCCACTTGGCCTAATGTCAATCGCTACGGTATCCAATACCACAGGCTCTGACATGACCCTCAAACATGCTTTGAGGCAAGGCCTTAGTTAAAGGATCTGCTAAATTCCTTTCAGTGAGAATTTTCTCAATTTGTATATCATTCCTACTTATAATCTCTCTGATCAGATGATAGCGGCGAAGAACATGTTTGGATCGTTGATGAGACCTTGGTTCCATTGCTTGTGCAATAGCTCCATTGTTGTCGTAGTAAACCGGCACTGCTTCATCAATGGTTGGAACCACACCAAGTTCTGAGACAAACTTCTTGATCCAGACTGCTTCCTTTGCTGCTTCCGAAGCTGCAATATATTCCGCTTCCATAGTAGAATCCGCTACGGTGTCTTGTTTGGAACTCTTCCAACTTATTGCGCCTCCATTCAAAATAAATACGTATCCGGACTGAGATTTGGAGTCATCCTTATCTGTCTGGAAACTGGCATCTGTATACCCACGTATTAGCATATCACCTTCTCCATATATTAGAAACACATCCTTAGTTCTTCTTAAGTACTAGAGGATTGTCTTGACAGCCGCCCAATGATCCATTCCTGGATCAGATTGGTATCTGCTTGTGACGCTCAGAGCATACGATACATCGAGCCTAGTACATAACATAGCATACATGATAGATCCTATCGCGGATGCATAAGGAATCTTATTCATGCAAATCCTCTCGTCTTCTGTGCGCGGACACATAGACTTTGAAAGGTTGATCCCATGCCTGATGGGAAGGTAACCTTTCTTGGATTCCGACATGCTAAACCTTTTTAGCACTCGGTCTATATATGTAGACTGCGAAAGACCAAGCAACCGTTTTGATCTATCTCTATAGATTCTAATCCCAAGGATATAGGTTGCTTCTCCCAGGTCTTTCATGGAGAAAGTTTTGGACAACCAAATTTTAACCGACTGTAAAACTGATATATCGTTTCCTATAAGTAATATGTCATCGACATATAATACTAGGAATACGACTACACTCCCACTAACCTTCTTGTACACACAAGGTTTGTCAGGATTTTGTGAGAAATCAAACTCTTTGATTGTCTCATCAAAACGGATGTTCCAGCTCCTGGATGCTTGCTTCAGTCCATATATGGATCGCCGAAGCTTGCATATTTTGGTTTTGTCAACCGATGTGAAACCTTCAGGTTGTATCATGTATACATCCTCAAGCAGGTTTCCATTAAGGAAAGCTGTTTTCACATCCATTTGTCATATCTCATAATCATAATGAGCTGCTATGGCCAGGAGCATCCGAATGGATTTAAGCATAGCTACTGGCGAATAAGTTTCGTCATAATCAATTCCTTGTTTCTGACGATATCCTTTTGCCACTAGTCTAGACTTAAAGGTAACAACATTACCTTCCATGTCGGTTTTCTTCTTGAAAACCCACTTGCACCCTATGGGCTTAATCCCTTCAGGTGGGTTAACCAAGTCCCATTCTTGATTTTCATACATGGAATCCATTTCCGACTTCATGGCTTCAAGCCATTTGTCCCTTTCTGAACTTTTCAGAACATCATCATAACTGATAGGTTCGTCATCGCTAATGAGTAACACGTCGTTCGATTCACTTACGAGAAATCCGTATCTCTCTGGAATATTGCGTGTCCTATCAGATCTACGAAGTAGTGGTGTCGCTTTAGGTTCAACTGATAGCTCATCATTATGAGTTATTGGTTGTGGGTCTAGACTAGGTGTCTCTGTAATGTCTATTGGAGTTTCTTGAACTTCTTCAAGTTCAATACTACTCCTACTGTCTTCTTGTAAAAGAAATTCTTTTTCTAGAAATACAGCATGCCTTGAAACAAAACACCTTTTGTTCCAAGGGATGATAGAA
>JAGFNQ010004833.1:0-120566 GCA_024364735.1 Boesenbergia rotunda
TTTTCGGTGTTCGACAAAGGGGGAGAGTGTGGATCATGTTAAGTTTAGAATGATCATGTTGTAGGGGGAGGATCTGGATTCCCCTATGATTCTAAAGTTGAAAAATATTGATTGAGATCCCTAAACATAGATCGGGTTGTCAAACAACAAAAAGGGGGAGATTGTTGATGCAGTCTGGCCCTGATTGTTGTTTTGGTGTTGACACCGATTTAAGTTTAGGTGGATGATGATTGATTATGATTAAGTCCTGATCGGGGATCAGGCATGGTATGGAAAATCCTAGTCTGGAGGGCTAGGTGTTGGAAAATCCTAACCTGGAGGGTTATGTGTTGAAAATCCTAGTCTGGAAGGCTAGGTGCTGGAAAATCCTAACCTGGAGGGTTAGGTGTTGAAAAGTCCTAGCTTGGAGGGCTAGGTGTTGGAAAAGTCCTAATTCGGAAATGTTGGGTAAAAAGTCCTAGCTTGGAGGGCAAGGTGAAAAGTCCTAACTTGGAGGGTTAGGTGCAAATTCTCATCCTGGAGAATTAGGTGAAAAAGTCCTGGCTTGGAGGGTCAGGTGCCTAGCTTGGAGGGCTAGGTTGGATGAAGTTCTAACTCGGAAGGGTTGGGTGAAAAGTCCTAGCATGGAGGGCTAGGTGAAAAGTCCTAGCTTCGAGGGCTAGGTGAAAAGTCCTAGCTTGGAGGGCTAGGTGAAAAGTCCTAACTTGGAGGGTTAGGTGCAAATTCCCAACTTAGAGAGTTAGATGAAAAATCCTTGGTTTGGAGGGCTAAGGTGGAAGAGAACTTAGCTTGGAGGGCTAAGTTTACGTCCCTGGATTGGTCTGGTGATCAGTCAGGGATTCTGGCACGCTGCTCCTTCGTGGATCGGTCTGGTGACCGATCCAGAAATAACTGATCGGTCTGGTGACCGATCAGGGAGCACACAGTGAGGTTGGGAACCTACTGTACTGCTCCTGATCGATCCGGTGACCGATCAGGGAGTGTGTGTTTCACCTACTGCTTGGCTCCTGATCGGTCGGGTGACCGATCAGGGAGTGAACAGTTGAGGTTGAGTTCCCTTGCTGATCTGAACCTGATCGGTCTGGAGACCGATCAGGATCACTGTACAGATCGTTCCGGAGAACGATCCAGCATCGCAGGTTCCTCACTATGATCGATCAGGCAAGAGCCTGATCGGTCTGGTCATGATCTGATCGGTCTGGTGACCGATCAGGAGGCTGCCTGATCGGTCTGATGACCGATCAGGAGGTCTGGACTGCGAAGCTCAGAAATCGCCCAAGAAAGGGGTGGATCGTTCGGGTGATCGATCCACAACCTGGGGTCGGTCCGGTGATCGATCCAGGAGAAGTCACAAAGAAATCGCGATTTCTGATTGAGCGTTGGGGACCGATCAGGATGGAGCCTGATCGGTCTGGACCTAGCCTGATCGGTCTGGTGACCGATCAAGAGTCTCTCTGATCGGTCGGGTGACCGATCACTTTAATTCAAATTGCACTGTCAGACGCTCTGATCGCGTCTGACCGTATCCGATTCGCTGATGTTTGCCTCTGATACTTGATTTACTGTGTGATATACTGCTCTAACAGTCTGATTAAGCTGCAGGTGACAGGGGAGGATTCAAACACTCAAGGAGAAGTCAATGGAGGCTTTCCTTGGAGCAGGTTTGTCCATTTCTCATCTCAGGTTGCAACGGCTGGAGCTGCAGGACTGAAGCCGCTGACTGAAGCTTGGCTGAGGGAGCTCAGGAAGTTCAGTAAGGGTTCAGTGTAGCTGGAGTTGGCAGTGAGGTAGCTGGAGGCTGTTGGAGATGAGGTCACTTGATGCTTAGTGGAGAAACAAAAGGAACGGGAGACAGCTTCGGTGAAGCAGTGTTCAAAAATTCGAAAGCTTACAGCTTGTGTTCTTGAGTTCCTGTGCCTTGAGTTCTCCACATCAAGCTTGCTGTGTTCTTGAAGTTTCCATCATTCTGAGCAAGCGATCGAAAAGCAATCATCCATTACTTGAGCGCTTGAAGGAGAAAACAAGAAGCTTGGAGTCCTACAGTGGGAAGACACGAAGAAGGGTTCTTGCGTGAGATCGCCACTGGGTGGAGCTCAGGGAAGCTTGCTGTGTTTTTGTCCTTGCTAAGTGTTTGAGTAAGATCCTTCTTGTTGTTTCTTTGTGCTTAAACTATATCCTTGTTTGAAACTCACTGTGGGGAGGTTTCTCCATCGAGAAGGAGGTTGCTGATTTATCCGGTGTTACCCGGGGCTTGATCTGCCGACGATCAAGGGATCGCCCACCTTAAGGGCACGCCAAGGAGTAGGGGCAAGTTATCCCCGAACCTTGTAAAATCTCCTTGTTAGCGATCTTGCTAATCTTGGTAGTTAGTTTTCTGTTTTAGTTTCTGTACATTCTATTTTCCATACTTCCGCTGTGCTACTAACAACTTCGAGTGCAGAAACTTGCTAACGTCTCGAGGAAAAAGTGATTGGCTATATTCACCCCCCCCCCTCTCTAGCCATCTCGTCACCAACACAGCTGACTAGACTATGTCTTAATAATTGGCAACTTCCACTTGTACTCTTTCTATCTAACTTGCGCCCAACATAATCAGAGTCGGAATATCCTAACAATTCAAAGATGGAAGTCCTAGGATACCAAATCCCTACATTTAGGGTATCCTTAATGTACCTTAGAACTCTTTTTACGGCTGCTAAGTGGGATTCCTTAGCACAAGTTTGATATGTAGCACACATTCCTACAGAAAACAAGCTATCAGGTCTACTAGTAGTTAAGTACAGTAGGCTACCAATCATGCTTCGGTATAACTTTAGATCTACAGGTTTACCCTCAGGGTCATTATCAATTTTGACATTAGTAGCCATATGGGTACTTAAGCTTTTAGAATTGTCCATTTTGAATTTCTTTATTAGTTCTTTGGCATTTTTGGATTGGTGAACATAATTTCCATCTCTAGTTTGCTTAATTGTAACCCTAAGAAAAAGTTGAGTTCACCCACCAAGCTCATTTCAAATTCACTTTCCATTATTTTTACAAATTCTTTTAGTAAATTAGAGTTAGTGGATCCAAATATTATATCATCAACATATATTTGTGCAATAAAAATATCTTTTTCTAAGGTTTTAACAAACAATATGGAGTCAATTTGTCCTTGGTTAAATTTCATAGAAATTAGATAAGTTGATAATCGTTCATACCATACCCTGGGTGCTTGTTTCAACCCATAAAGTGCTTTTTTAAGTTTAAAAACATATTCAGTTTTTCTAGGTCCTCAAATCCTGGGGGTTGTCCTATATAAACTTCTTCTTTAATAAACCCATTTAGAAAAGCAGACTTGACATCCATTTGATATATCTTAAACCCTCTATGGGTTGCAAAGGCTAATAACATTATAATTGACGCAAATCTGGCTACTGGGGCATAGGTTTCATCATAATCTAACCCTTCGACTGACTAAACCCTTTAGCTACTAAGCGGGCTTTATTTCTAACAATTTCCCCTTGATCATTTAGTTTGTTTCTAAAAACCCACTTAGTATCTATAATAGATTTGTCCTCAGGTTTAGGTACTAGTTCCCTGACTTGTTTTCTTTCAAATTGGGCTAACTCCTCTTGCATAGCTATGATCCAATCAGGGTCAGGTAGGGATTCCTCTATAGTCATAGGTTCAATTTTTGAAATGAGTGTTATCTGACTAAGATTTCTATAGGAGGACCTAGTTCTAACTCCTAAGGTTGGATCACCCATAATTTGATTAGAAGGATGATTGAGTCTGGGTTTCTTTGTCCTTTTAGAACTAGGTTTAGCCTCAGGTCTGGCTGGACGATTTAGTTCAGTGTTTGGTTCAACTACTTAGTTTGGTTCAGTTATTGGTTTAGTTTATACCTCAGTAGTTGGTTCACGTATTAGTTCATTTAGTGATTCAATCATTGGTTCAATTGATGATTCAATTATTGGTTCACTATCTTCTTGATCAAGATTTGATTGGTTTAAATTTTGATTATCTTTTGGTTCAACTTCTTCATCAAAAATTGAATTAGTAGTTTCTTAAATTTTGTCGGTTTGTTTATTATAAACTCTATAGGCTCTACTAGTTGTTAAATATCCTAAGAAGATCCTTGGGGTTGACTTAGATGGGAACTTACCTAGGTAGTCCTTAGTATTCAAGATATGGACTTTTCACCCAAAGACCCTTAGGTAGTATAGGTTAAGCAATCTATGATAATATAGTTCATAAGGGGTTTTATCGTGCCTTTTATTAATTAGGACTCTATTTTGAACATAGCATGCCGTACTTACCGCTTTTGCCCAAAATTGGTTAGCTTGACTATATTCGGTGAGCATGGTTCTAGCGGCTTCCTGAAGGGTTCTATTTTTTCTCTCTACTATCCCATTTTATTGGGGGGTTCTAAGACAGACAAATTCATGAATATACCTATTGATTTTGTAGAATTCCTCAAACCTTTGATTTTCAAACTCTCCCCCGTGATCACTCCTAAGTCTTTTAATTTTAGTATCATTTTGATTTTCAATCATTTTGCATAAGTCAATAAATAAGTTCAAGGTTTCATCCTTAGTTTTCAGGAATCTAACCCTGGTAAACCTAGACTAATCGTCGATAATTACTAAGCAGTACTGATTCCCGCTTAGTGACTTGGCTCCATGTGAATCAAATAGGTCAAGGTGCAGGAGCTCAAGTGTGGTTTGGGTTAAGTCTGATTGAGTTGGTTTGTGAGTAGATTTAGTTTGTTTACCTTGTTTACATAAGTTACAAATTATGTTCTCAAAATTCTTGATTTTAGGTACACCTTTAATTAAACCAAGTTGAGTAATTTTAGAAATTAGTTTGACATGAGTGTGACCTAATCTCCTATGTCAAAGGTTTGATTCTTCTAATTACGTCAGGAAGTATTTTGGTACTAAGGGTAGATTAATAGTGTAAACATTGTTTTGCCTAGTACCCTTATGCATTATTTCTGAGTTTTGGAGGTTTCTAATAAGACAGTCAGAGTTGGTGAAGGAAACTATGTAACCAGTATCACAGAGTTGACTAATACTAAGCAAATTGAACTTAAAATTTTCAACCAAGAGAACTTTCTTAATAATGAAATCAGATTTAAGTTCAATGATACCTGACCCAATTACTTTGAGTGTAGCATTATTGCCAAATGCTACTGAGCCTAGGTTCTTGAACTTGATTTTGGTGAATTTTAATTTGTCTCCAGTCATGTGTCTGGAGCATCCACTATCCAATATCCACTGGTCCAAATCCTTATGTTCCTACACATAAAGTATTTATTGATTTGGATCCATTAGAGTTGGGGATAGCTTGAATTGAATTTCACAGCCTAGTCTATCTCACCCAATCTAGTGTTATCAAACATGTTAACCTTATAGGTTTTGTGAGATAGGTTTTTAAAACAATATTTTAATTTGGAAAAAAATGGTTAATTTCAAAAATATTGAATAAAGTTTATTGGTTTTGAAAAATATGTTAAATCTATGATTGATTGAAATTTGTGTTAAATTCAAATTTATCAAATAGTAAATTGAATTTGAATTTCGAAAATTGGCTTCTAAGTCTTGGCGAGGCACAAAGGTCTTCTTTGGCCGTAGCCTTATTGGAGCTACAACCCTTTCCTTGACAAAGCTTTTATCGAAATTTCATTTTCAAATTACTTGTTGAAAAATTTTGGTCTAACTAGTTTAGATCTTGGATCGGTAGCTTCGGCTAGTTCCACCAGAAAGGCTTCCCTAACGTACTATCATCTCACCTCCACCTAATAATATGTTGTCCAAATTTCAATTAAATCTTTCGTCCTTAATCTAACCAATCCTAAATCTAAGCATGATAATTAAAAATTAAAAAAAAACACACAAACAAGCAATTCAGTAAAATTATCTAAGTATAAATATGGTTTTTATATTGGCTCCCCCTGGACTATAACCTCGATAAGGGTTAGGCAAGATGTGAATCTTGTCCTTAGGGATCCAATACTGGTTTGGTCCAGCTTGTTTATTTAAACACAGCTTGGGGACCCATGCTTGGACTTGGGTTCTAGGTTGATTCAATACAGAATAATATGAACGTTGTCTCGACATGGTTCGATAACCTAGTCCGGATCAATTGAGAACGGACTTCTATTTTCCAAGAATCATGTCAAGACCCTTGGAACCCGAAGTGAACCATTCTAAGGCAACTCTGATCTCCTTGACTTGAGTTTTCAAGGAAGAATTCTCTTCCTCAAGCTTTTAGACTTGAGTTGAGTTTCCTTCATGACTTGACTCAGTCAAGGACCTCGAGTTGACTTCCTCTTTCAGGAGTTTTACTTCCTGTCGGAGGGACTCAACTCAAATTTTGGCTTTTACCAAGTTTCGAGACAAATAAGAGATTAACTTAGATAACTCATATTCTGAATAACCTCTTACAGTGATTTGTCCGTTCTCCGAGATCGTGAGTCTTTTGGTGTTGATGTCCTCGTCTGGTTTCGATTCTGATCCGGAGTTGACGTCTTCCGAGGTGGTTAAGGCGAGTAGATTTGCGTGCGGGACTTCTTCTTCTTCTTCAGAAGATGACTTGTTCCAGGTGGCTTGAAGAACCTTCTTTCTGCGTGCCTTCTTGGTTTCCTTTAGGTTGGGGCACTCTAACATGAAGTGTCCCTTTTTGTTGCATTCATAGCAGGTGACGTTGTTTTTGCTCTTCGAGCTCGTTGAAGGTTCCGCTGGATCTTCCTTTCTTCAGCTTGATTTCTTCTTGCTCGTTTGGTACTTGAGTTCTTTGTAGTAATCACAAGCTAGCCGGAACAATTTGGGTTAATCCCCTTCGCTGTCTTCTGATTTCGAGTTTGAGTCGGACTCGGGTGCTGGTTGAGGCTTCTTCTTAGGAACTTTTCCTTGAGTTTTACCTGCAACAAAACCTATACCTTTCTCGACCAAGGTGTATTAATGTGTTCGTGCAGTTCTAGTTCTGAAAATAACTCATCCAATTTAATTTCGGATAAATTCCTTAAAACCTTGTAGGCATCCACCATAGATGCCCACAGTGAGTTTCTCAGAAATGAATTTAACGTATACCTTATTAGGTCACGGTTTTCAACCTTGTAACCTATCGTGTGCAGTCCGTTCATCAGTTCCCAGATTCTGGCATGGATTTGAGTTGCAGTCTCGCCGTCGTGCATCTTTATTGTATAGAGTCTATTAAGCAACAGATCTCTTTTGCTGATCCTGGTGTCGGAGGTGCCATCGTGCAGCTCGATCAGCTTGTTCTAGAGCTCCTTTGCGCTGTTAAAGGGTCCTACATGGTTCAACTCTTCTTTTGGCAGGTCGCACTGCAAGGTTTGGGTCGCTTTTGCATCGGCCTCGATCTTCTTCTTTAGTGAGTCGTCCCACTCGGTATAGTGTTGCACCACGCCTTGTGCATTTTTAGGAATTTCCATCCCAGATTGGATAATTATCCACATGTCCACCTGAGTTTTCAGGTGGACTTCCATCCTGCTTTTCCAGTAGGAGAAACTTTCTCCACTGAAAAGAGGGGGTCTAGCGGTGTTGTATCCCTCTTGCATGACCATTAGATTTAAAACTGAAAAGGAATTAAAAAAACTCGTTCCAAGACTGAGTCTTGGATTAGTAGTGCTGGAAGAATATTAATAACGAAAAAAAATCGAGTGGTGTTGCACCAACCTCGATTAACGAGAAAGATTTGAGTGAAAAAAAATTTGAAATTCGAAAATCCGAAAAAAATTCTTAAACTGGTGGTTGCACCAAGTTTGAGCCACCCGCTTTGATACCACTTGTGGGATCGGATTGAATCAATAGAGGGGGGTGAATATCGATCGTTAAAATTTTTGGACAAAGAGAGTAATTGCGCAGCGGAAATAGCAAAACAATCGCTAACACGGTTTGTTTTTACATTGTTCAGAGTCGCGGTCACCTCCTACTCCAAGGCCTACGGTCCGTGACCATTTACGATGGGCAATTCTATATTTTCGTAAAAGATTACATGTTGGAGTACAAATATAGAATTTAAAATGAAATTACAACACTTAAGAAAAATGAACTTTTACCGACGATCGGAAAAGTTGGAAGTTCAGAGCAGCGAGTCGTCGTCGGCGCTTGAATCGCGAGTACGGAGCTTGTCGCAGCGTAGCACTTGAGCGAAAGTGTCGGAAGCAATTGATGTTGAAGCCTTGGGGGTGAACCCCCTTTTATAGTCATTGAAGGGGGTGCCTGCGTTGAAGGAGGCGCCTGACACGTGGCCTCCTCTGTGCGAACCTTAATCAACAGACTTGGCAAGCGCTTATCCCTTCAACTGGGGCGCCTGAGCTGACAGAGGCCCCTGTGTTAACACAGGGCCTCATTTGACTTGGTCTAGAGGCTTTTGTGGTTGTTTGCTTCGATTGCTTTGGAATAACACTTCACTGGGGCGCCTGTCTCAATACAAGCGCCCTAGCCCAGTTAGGGCGCCTCACTCCATTGAGACGCCTGAATGCAGAAACATTCATCCCTTCGTTCCTGCAACCATGATTAGTTCCAAAGTCACAAGTGTTGGGACCGGGTGCATGTTGACATGGATGCGGGTTCGTAATTTTAAAATTAATTACATGCAGCGGAAGGTTTAGCATAAATAATTTCTCAAATTATTTAACCACACATCTAAGCATACAACTTTATCTTGTGTAGACATGATCATATATTTATAATTTTGCAGAAACGTAAACTAATTTACTTAATACCTCGCGTAACTCGAAGGAAGGGATGAGATCCAACCGTAAGCGTCCCTCGGAAGCTCCGTCTCTATTAGCGTCCAAGCCAAGTATCTTCGGGATGACTTCGCAAAGTCACGAGTTTCGTGTTCTCGAGAACTACTAGATTCTCTGAGAACGCGACAAGAAAAACCAAGAGAGATGTAATCACATCGGAAAACTCATTACCAAGGTTGGCCGAAATCACAATTCCGGCGAGAAGGAGGAAGATGACTTGTGCCCAATCCCAAGGTGATAATGGCCGGAGAGGAAGATCGTCCCAACGGAAGAACATTGTCGCCTCGGTGCTTCTCCTTGTGCTCATGGCAAGAAGAAGGGAGAAGAGCCTTGTGGCCGACCAAGAGAAAGAAGGGAGGAGAGGGAGAGAGCCCAGGCATGAATACTTCGATTGATTTCCAAGCCTTGCCTTGGGTCCTTTATATAGTGGTCTCTCAACCGCTAAGTCTCTTTTTTCTTATGGAATAAATTTTCTATGACTTATTCCATCATGCCAAGTTTTATCATATTTTAATTCATGATAAAAACCGACCAAGTCTCCTTTTTTCTTATGGAATAAATTTTCATATCATGGTAAATCAATCCATGATTGATTTTATAAAATAAAATAAACTAATCCATGGTTCATTTTAATTTCTATGAAAAATAAACCAAACCTTGGTTTATTATATAAAAATTTATATCATCCATAATTTTATAAAACAAACCACACTTGGTTTATTTTATAAATTGAACCAAAAACTTGGTTCTCTCCCTTTGTTGTGGCCGGCCAAGCAAAGAGGATGGAGACCCTCTTTGGCCGGCCCATCCAAGCCACGCCCCAATGAATTAAACTCATTTAATTCATCTATTAAGTCTTCAAA
Source organism: Boesenbergia rotunda (assembly GCA_024364735.1). Taxonomy (NCBI): domain Eukaryota; kingdom Viridiplantae; phylum Streptophyta; class Magnoliopsida; order Zingiberales; family Zingiberaceae; genus Boesenbergia; species Boesenbergia rotunda. The sequence goes on from JAGFNQ010004833.1 coordinate 9,625, forward strand.
AGACTTAGCCATTTTACGCTTCTGATGTGTCTCTGAAAAATTCAGATTCGACTTATCGTTTGGCTCAACCAAACCTAATCTCTCTTGATTGGAAAATCTAATTTTCAACTCGTTTTAAATCCCTCGGATTACTCGTAGTGCGTGTGACTAAATAGGCTTTTGATTTATGTTGGCCGTCTATAATTAATCAATTATAGAACGATCATGAGTGGCACCTAGTAGTACATCATGATCCCCAATTAATCAAAAGATCAACGGTTGACCTCAGAAACAATTCTAAAACCCTTCAGCAGCTATAATGAATCATGCCCCATTCCCTTCACCATCTTATACCCACTTGGTTCAGGACATGGTCTATGTGTGTCAGTCCCCACTAGGCTGACTACGTCACACCTAGCCCAAGTAACGTTTTCTCGTCCTACGGATTCTAATTACTCTCATGTATTTAAGAGATTCATACTCTGAACATGTCATGCTCTGGCCAGAGGCTTCGAGTAACAATCCGATGATATGGCTTGGCTATACATCTCCTCGCAAGGAGTGGTGAATCCTTTGTAGGCTGTTCAAACATCTTCGGGCACTTTGGCTTATACCCAATCATCCTGGGTCCACACCTCCTTAGAGATGCTTGCTTAAGATGTCAATGTATAAGTCTCCATGACCAAGATGACTTGAACACCGTAAGTCAAAGGAACATCGCACTTAAGCTGCAGTAAGAACTTCATTGACATATCTATATATAGACTACCATATGAAGTTTTACAGCCAGTCACTCCAATGAACTAGTTCCCTTAACTAGCATTCATGTTTATCTCTGGACATCCCAATGTCATCAGCCAGTGAGAATTAGCTGATTAGAGAATAACCCATGTTAGTCTCAACAGAATTGATAGTGTCCGTATTTATCAATTCATCGACTAGGGACAATTTCAATACTTCACAATTGCACATGTAGAGATAATCACTAGTTGTGAATTCATCACAAATTCTCTCATGCTGTAAATTGTATTGCGGACATTCAGTAAATGAGTTTAAGATCTCAATCAAATGCATAAACATGTATACTCAAATAGTGAATATTCATTTATTAAAATAAATTATTTCAATCATAAGGCGATTGCCTTAGGACACTTTTCTCATATCACTAACAACAAGAAACATACAAATGATAAGATTAGAACATGATTTACAGCCTGAGCTGTCTTGGTTCTGACTTTGGGCTTCCCAAATGGAACCCTAGGTCGAGCCGATGCCTAATGTTCCCTCCTACGGGGAACGCGTCCTCATCTACTCCTCTCAGGAGAATTTACCTATTTGCCAACCGGCTTCTCCGGTTGGACTTTTGCCCAGCTTCACTCACCATGTCTTAGTGTCCAGCTTCACTCACCAGGTCTTTGGTGCCCAGTCCCCGACCAAGTCTTAGTGCCCAGCTTCACTCACCAGGTCTTAGTGCCCAGTCCTCGACCATGTCTTAGTGCCCAACCTTACGTCAGGACTTAGTTGTCCAGCCCGCGGCTAGGATTTAGTGTCCAATTCATAGAACCAGGACTTAGTGTCTAGTGTACCTAGGACTTTCCCTGCACACTTAATCAACATTGTTAGATCACAATATCACCTCAACATCTGAACCCTTTGCCATTATCAAAACATATGTTCGACTTTGGTGCTTCCGGCACCAACAAGAATGACTGATTGACCTGAACCTAGTGTTAGAGGAACGAGACAAAGCGGCTACCCGGCTAGTGGCATATAGGCAGTGTATGCAGCAAGCGAACAATCACCGAGTAATCGCTCAAACTTTTCATGTCGGAGGTAAGGTCTGGAAGAGAATCAAGCCGGTCGGCAGTCCCGGAAAGCTCGAGCTGCAGAGGAGCGAACCCTACATCATCGTCAAAAAGCTCTCCTGAGGTATCTACTATCTACAAGACGACAAGGGCAAGAAGCTAGAGAGGCCATAGCATGTCAATTACCTCTAGCCATATCGCACTCGATGAGATTTGTGTGATACAATATATACCTGTTTTTGTATTTCTACTTCCTTGCAGTTTCAATCATGAAATAAATAAGATGTCTCACTAAGAAGATCCAACGACATTGCTTAAAAATCCTACCATCTCGTGGTGTTGCAAATGCCAGAGATGAGTAGGCCTGGTCGTGGTGCTGAGGATGTCCGACCTGGAGGAGCATAACTTCCTACCATCTTGGGGTGCTGTGGATGCCCGAGATGAGTAGGCTTGGTCGTGATACTGCGATTGTCCGACTAGGAGGAGCATAGCCTCCTACCATCTCGTGGTGTTGTGGATGCCTGACCAGGAAGAGCACAAGCTCCTACCATCTCGTGGTGCTGCAGATGCCCGAGGAGTAGGTATGGTCGTGATGCTGTGGATGCCCAACTAGTAAGAGCACAAGCTCCTACCATCTTGTGGTGCTGCGGATATCCGAGATGAGAAGTCCTGGTCGTCGTGCTGTGGATGCCCGATCAGGAGGAGCATAGCCTCCTACCATCTCGTGGTGCTATGGATGCCCGAGATGAGTAGGCCTGGTCGTGGTGCTCCGGATGCCCGACCAAGAAGAGTACAAGCTCCTACCATCTCATGGTGTTATGGATGCCCGAGATAAGTAGGCTTCGTCGTGGTGGTACAGATGCCCGACTAGGAGGAACATAACTTCCTACCATCTCGTGGTGCTGTGGATGCCCGAGATGAGTAAGTCTGGTCATGGTGCTACGGATGCCCGACCAGGAGGAGCATAACTTCCTACCATCTCGTGGTGTTGCAGATGCCCGAGATGAGTAGGCCTGGTCGTGGTGCTGTGGATGCCCGACCAAGAGGAGCATAACTTCCTATAATCTCGTGGTGTTGCGAATGCCCGAGATGAGTAGGCCTGATCATGGTGTTGCGGATGCCCGACCAGGAGGAGCATAACCTCCTACCATCTCGTGGTGTTGCGGATGCCCGAGATGAGTAGGCCTAGTCATGATGCTGTGGATGCCCAACCAGGAGGAGCTTAACCTCCTACTATCTTATGGTGCTGCGGATGCCCGAGATGAGTAGGCCTGGTCGTGTGGCCGAGGATATCTGACTAGAGGTTACTAACCTTAAGCATGACCCTAAGGAAGGGTTGCCGACATTCAGAACAAAGCGGCATTGACAAGCTGTTGAGCAGGCCGAGTCCTATCCTTGCCTGCGCTGATGATATGCAACACACTAAATTCTCATCTCTCTCCTGGTATTAGATATCATCTATATATATATGGGGGAGGAAGCCAGCAGATGGCCAACGAGATATAGAAAAACAATACATCGTATTTATTTGAGAAGCTTACATTCGGCAGTCATCAGACATTGAAGACAAGCATGAAGTAGAATTCTTGAAAAAGATCACACAACACATGGGCGACAAGTTTCCTTTTATTTATGATTAAAGAGTACTTTGTGGATCACATCCGAAGGAAATACAGAAGACAAGTACACATCGGCAGTATGATCATTAAGCTCAGCGAGGAGGTCGGGGGCTATGTCGCTCCTTTGCCCGAGCTCTCCTCCATTGGGGGGATGCTTCCTTAGCCTCGCCCTCTCCTCGTGGCCATTAAGCTAGACGTCACCTCGTCATTGTTGCTGTAGCTCGGCCCTCCACTGGAGGTGACACAACACAAGCTCGGGGTACGGAAAAAAAATCATTCATGAATTTAGAATACACAAGACCCAGAAGGCAAAGTCAAGCAAGACAAATTATGCAAAGATGTTTCATTCAAGCTGGATGATTACATTTGCAGTACATCAAAAAAAAGAAAGGAAAAGGAGAAAATGTAAAATATAAAATATGAAGACCAACTGGAGGGATTATAACTCCTTCTCCTCGGGCGACAGCTCATCCCAAACCTGGCCAACACTCATTAAGCTCATGTCTAAGTCCGTCTTCAGCAACTTGGCCTTCTGGAGCTGCTGGATGGCACTATTAAAGCTTTGTTTCAAGCGCTTTAGGACTTGTCCAACCAAAATGTCGCCGAATTCATCGGACTGTAAAAACCTGGCCTTGAGCTCTACCTCGGCCTCTGTCAGTCGGGATGCCTCGTCAGCCTAGTATTGTTGCAGTTCAGCTACGACCTCATCCTTAGCAGCCTTCAATCGGGCCACCTCAGAAGACATTTGATCTCAATCTTCTAGGGCTTCCTTAAGCCTCTCTGAGGTGGCCAAAATCTCTAAATTGGCTCGAGCGACGTCCTCCTGCAGGTCGGATATGTGATCAGCCGCCGCCTCTATCACAGATTCCTTCTTGGCCAGCTGGTGTACCTGTTCTTGTATTCGACCATTTAGGACCTCCGACGAGGACTCCAGGAGCTGGACGTCCTCGGACAGTTTCCTTTCCCTAGCTTGGAGTTGCTTCCGCTCCTGGGCCAGACGACGCACGTCATCTAAGAGGGCAGTGGCCCTCACTGACAGTAAGCACTCCTGGTGGTGCGAACTGTGCAGGGCATATTTTGAGGCTAGTAGGAAGTCCATGTAGTGCTCCACTTTAGCACTAAGGGCCCTGCTGACCTCCACCTACATGAGGCCTCCACTGCGAGCATGGTGGACCTCTGCCTCCGATTTGGCTACTTATTCGATTAGGGCTTCAGTCTCCCACCTGGAGTACAACTAGCGGCCCGCGACGAGGCAGTCGTAAGTGGCCTACCACAAAGAATAATGGGAATTAGAAGGTAGGAGCAAGGATTGTTGAGGCAATCTGTGGTCCGGAGTGACCAAGTGTTTTGATGTTTGGGCAAAGGATTTAAGTTATGTTTACCCTTGTGTTCTTATATGTGTATGTTGAGTGTGCAGGTTGTACAGGTTACACATATGGACTTGATTGGACGGCCTCGGTACGGTGAAGGGTGGAATGGAGACAAGCTGGAGGCTTGTGTGCACCCGAGGGACCTTGGAGAGCAGGGACGATGAGCTGATGGGCGTGGACTTCGAGGCATGCGTGAAGGATGGCATGGAGGCAAGTTGGAGGCTTGCGTGCATCCGAGGGATGGGAGTCGAAGATGAAGATGGCGCGAAGACAATAGTCGAGGCTGCGGATGAGGAGTCAGTCGAGTCGTGAGGGTACGAGTGCTGTGTGATTGTACTCGGGGAATCCTAGGGGTCGAGTGCTGAGAGAAGTGTACTCGGGAAGGAAAACCCTAGGTGTGTGAGTGGGGCAGTCGACTGCCTGGGAGGCAGTCGACTGATAAAACTCACAGAATGATTTCAGGGCTGGACCAATCGATTGGTAAAATGGCAGTCGACTGGTAAAATGGCAGTCGACTGGTAACCCTGAAAACTAGCCGTTTGCTAGCAATTAAGGCTAGACCAGTCGACTGGTAAATTGGCAGTCGACTAATGGCGAGGGTTTCAGCCCGAGTCCTATTTAAAGAGGACTTCGTGGTGGCTGAGATTCTTGATGAAACAAGCTTGGTTAAGGCTTGTTAGTAGTCTCTTGAGTCCAGATCGTGTCATGGTGCTGTGGCGAGGTTTCTCCACCCACAAGGAGCGACAAGGACTAGCCGAAGGTTATCCTGGGGTTGATCCATCGACGGATTCTTGGATTAGTCACCCGTCCAGGGTGGATACCAAGTAAATCAGGTTGTTCGCATTGTTTTCTATTCTTATTGTCTTTCGCATATTATTGTTTCTGTTGTGCTAAATACGTTGTAGAGATTCAACCGAAAAAGTGCTATTCACCCCCCCCCCACACCCTCTAGCACACCAGTCTATCTATCAGTTGGTATCAGAGCGAGTACCGCTCTTGATCGGACTAACCGCCGAGGGAGCACGCGCTGGAGGAAAAGAATCATGGAAGACAAATTTGGAGATGATATCTACACTCCACCGCCCTACGACCATGAGGATTTCATATTTTGTAGGGCCAGGATAGAGACGTGGTTCGGGATGGAGTGAGACCTTCGAATCATGCTTGAAGAGCCATATGAGATTCCGAAGGATAAGCACGGGAAGAGGCTTAGGCCTAGATATTGGAGTCAAGAACAACAAGATCAAGGAAAAGCAAACGAGAAGGTAATTAGCATTTTGGTAAATATTTTGTCTAATAACATTTTGAGTTGTCTAGGTAAATATAGAGATGCACATGAATTACAGAATAATGTCAAAGAACATCATGAAAATCCTACACAAATTCAAGAGCCAAAGAAATCAATTCATTGGTTCAAGAAGTGGAAGAAGGAAGTGAGAGGTCATCCACCTCATCTAAAGAAGAGGAGGAGGTCACCACCTCAAGGATTGAGGGGGAGGAGAGACCCTCATCTACACAAGAACAAGAGGAAGCATCTTCTTCATCCAAGGTTGAAGAGGAAGTCAACCTAGCCTCAACCTCCACCAAAGTCAAATCAAAAGAACATATCACATGCTTTGGTTGCCACGAAAAGGGGCATTACAAGGATAAGTGCCCTCTAGGTAAGAAAAAGGAGGTACTCTCAAAACCCGGGTCCATTCGATTTGAGTCTAACATGAATTGTAGGAATGGAGAAGCCCAAGAGAAGAAAATGAAGATTAGATGCTTCACATGCGGAGAGCTAGGGCACTACCATACTAAGTGCCCAAGGAGTAAAGAGTTCAAGAAAATGGAGCACTTGAGAAGATGGGAGAAAGAAGAAAGAAAGAAGAAAAGAAGCCCATATCAAGGAGGAACTACAAGGGTAAGGGAGGTAATCCCTAATCTTAAATTTAAAGGCAATTCAAATTTAAGTTCCTTCATGCATGATAGAATTAAAGATAAATGCTTGATTGTGCATAGCAATGGTTTTAAATCTCATGATATGAATAGGGTTAACAAGTAGATTAAAACCCTAGAAAGGTCATACATCATAAAAAAATCAAAGACCTCTAGACCTAAGGATCAAGGCAAAAATCCCAAGAAGGGGAGGGATGTGCCTAGAAAGGAGGGTAGGTCTAGGAATGTCCAAGGTGGACATATGGACTCTAAGGTCAAAGGTCTAGAAAGGGAAAATCAAGTCTTGAGGGCAAGACTTGATAAATTAGAGAAACCCCTAGAGAGATTCACGATTGGATCTAAGGGTTTGGATATGGTGTTGGGTGGCCTAAACCGCACCAATGATAGATCGGGTCTAGGATACCGATCTAAGGTCTCCCATGCCAAGGGAAAGAGATATGCTAGGATATCATATGATTATGGCAAGAAGGGAAGTCCAAAAATGGCAAGGGGATGTCATTTAAAGGGAAAAAGAAGGACTTAACCAAAGACGAGGTGTCTAAGGTTAAGAGTGTCATGTTTGTAGGCCAAGAGTCACCGATGGAACACCGATGTGGCCTAGTGATGGTTGAGTCATCTAGGGAGGTGGCTAGGGCTATGAACTCAAGGGGGAGCTCTAAGAGCCTTTGGGATATATAGTGAATGGATCTTTGGAGAGTTCCTCCTAGAGGTCTAGATGGACCATGGAGTGTGCCAAAGGAATTGGAGACGGGCGTGAGTCTCAATTCTTGGGTTTTGGCACGGTGTTTTTGAGTTTCATGCATGAAAATATGACATTGGGGTCATATTGCATGAAAATTAGTTTTTGGTGTGTAATTGCCATGTAAATCAATGCTAGGGACGCATTGTGGGTTGGCATGGGTAAAGACATCAAGAGAAAACCAAAACTAGGACTTTAGGGCAAGGTTTGATTGAAGTTTTTAGCTAGTTTTGGGTTTTGTGTCAAACTTGGGAATGATGATAGATACATTTTGGAATGTATTTTTTCCAAGTAAGTATGGGTACCACAAATGTCTCCACAAAATTTAGAAATTTTTGGAGATTTGTGGAATTTCTGGCGCATTTCTGAATTTTATCAGAAAGGTTGAAATTCTGATTTTCAGAGTATCAGTCGACTGCCCTGGGGGGCAGTCGACTGGTCAGGGTTGATTTTTGTATCAGCAGCTGGGTATGTGTCCAAATGATGTAAAACAAGTGTATGGGGGGTTAGTACACATTGTTTATGATTATTGGGGATTAAAAGAACCGATAATTGGGATATTGTTGGGTTCTTTTTGATGTTAGGCAAAGGGGGAGAAGTGTTGGATTTAAGTTGGGAAACCAAACACACCTTTGCTAGAAACCCTAGGTTTAGGGGGAGCTAAGATAAAGGGGGAGCATGGTTGCTCCATTCTTGACGTAAGGGGAATGTTGGAGAGGTTCATAAAAAGCCTTTGTAAGTCCAATGTAGGGGAAGCTTTGGAAAAGCCTTAAAAAGCCCGTGATGAAAAATTCCTAACTTGGAGGGTTAGGTGTAGGATGCCTTGGGATAGGATCCATGTATGCATTGCATATGCATTTATTTAGCATGGTTTTTGCTATTGACTACTATTTTGCTTTCCCTAACTTAAATGTATTGCTAAACATTAAAAAGGAGGAGATTGTTGAGGCAATCTGTGGTCCGGAGTGACCAAGTGTTTTGATGTTTGGGCAAAGGGTTTAAGTTAAGTTTACCCTTATGTTCTTATATGTGTATGTTGAGTGTGCAGGTTATACAGGTTACACATATGGACTTGACTGGATGGCCTCGGTACAGTGAAGGGTGGAATGGAGACAAGCTTGAGGCTTGTGTGCACCTGAGGGACCTTGGAGAGCAGGGACGATGAGCTGATGGGCGTGGACTTCGAGGCATGCGTGAAGGATGGCATGGAGGCAAGCTGGAGGCTTGCGTGCATCTGAGGGATAGGAGTCGAAGATGAAGAGGGCGCGAAGGCAATAGTCGAGGCTGTGGATGAGGAGTCAGTCGAGTCGTGAGAGTACGAGTATTGTGTGATTGTACTCGGGGAATCCTAGGGGTCGAGTGCTGAGAGAAGTGTACTCGGGAAGGGAAACCCTAGGTGTGTGAGTGGGGCAGTCGACTGCCTGGGAGCAGTCGACTGATAAAACTCACAGAATGATTTCAGGGCTGGACCAGTCGACTGGTAAAATGACAGTCGACTGGTAACCCCGAAAACCAACTGTTGGGCTAGCTGTTGGCTAGCAATTAAGGCTAGACCAGTCGACTAGTAAATTGGCAGTCGACTGGTGGCAAGGGTTTCAGCCCGAGTCCTATTTAAAGAGGACTTCGTGGTGGCTGAGATTCTTGACGAAACAAGCTTGGTTAAGGCTTGTTAGTAGTCTCTTGAGTCCAGATCATGTCAAGGTGCTGTGGCGAGGTTTCTCCACCCACAAGGAGCGACAAGGACTAGCCGGAGGTTATCCAGGGGTTGATCCACCGACGGATTCTTGGATTAGTCACCCGTCCGGGGTGGATACCATGTAAATCAGGTTGTTAGCATTGTTTTCTATTCTTATTATCTTTCGCATATTATTGTTTCCGATGCGCTAACAACGTTGTAGAGATTCAACCGAAAAAGTGCTATTCACCCCCCCTATAGCATGCCAGTCGATCTATCAAGGATAATAGAAGAAGCAGATACCTTTAGCTTCAGGAGGGACTCGTGCAGGTTGGCTAGTAGCCTAGCCAAGGCACTTATGGTCATCCAGGCTCCTTGAAGAGAGTATGTCATTGAAGCGGGGGATAAGCTGGATGGCAGGTGCCTCGGGAGGCACTGTCGAGGGGCTCGGGATGTCCTCCTCAGAGCTGGACGCTCCCTCAGAAGTAGGACCCTCGATAGAGGCCTCCCTCAGTTGCACCGATTGAGGACCCCGAGAGGCCGCCTCCTCTGCTACCTGGACCTTCTAGCGCAGGCGCACACTCGTCAGCTGGGGCTCTGCAGGCATTGCCTACTTTCCTTTCAACGCGTCCGAAGGATTGGCAGGGGCGGCGATGGTAGCCTGATGTCCTAAAGCCGGAGGGGTTATTTGTTTGAAGCGCATGGAGAGGGGCAACATGTGCTCCTCCTCCTCAGCGATCGTTGGAAGCTTGGGAGGTGTAAAGTTCGTTGACCTCCTCCGAAGGGTCGACTGCTTGGCGAGTCACTTCCACCTCAGCTTCTCAGCTGCTTCAGCCATCGATGGACCAACCTGAGACATCGGCTCTTCCTCATCCCCTCCCATCTCAAGGAGCACGGGGGAGGGGGCCGGCTCCTTGGTCATCAGGCAGCTCAGCTGCCTCTTCGTCATTGGGCCTCTCTATCACTCCTTGGTCATTGGGCCGCTCTGGCATCTCCTCAAAGGCTTCAGCCGAGTCAACCACCATGGCAGTAGGAGCAAGAGGAGGGGCCAAGGTCTGTTCATTGACTTGCTCCCATTTAAGGAGTCGGTTCATCGCCCGGGACAGCATGACGTCCTATGCAATATAAAAGCAACAAAACATCAGTTAGAATTAACGGCATCTATACAATATAAGTTTACCGAGGTTGTGACTTATACTAGTGGCTTTAGAGCTAAGCCCAGCCCAATACATAAGTTCCTTACACAGCACCAGGCTGGGGCCGCTGAACTCCATATCGGCCAGGATACCCCTAGCCCACTGATAGCTCGAATCCTTCTGGAAGTCACCTAGCTCCGGGATGGCTGGTAGGCTTTCCCTCCAGCGAATGGGGATGAAGGGGCGCTGAGGAAGTTGAATGAAGAAGAAACGTTCCTTCCATCCCTTATGAGAGGAAGGAAGACTCCCTATGAACCTATGGCTGGGGCGAGCTGTGAAGCTAAAGGACCCCCTAGACGCCAGGGTGGGGAGGAAGAAAAAATGAAAAAAGCATGAAGTCAAGGGAATGTCAAAAAGTTTGAAAAGGATAAACACCCCGCCCATCTGGGCAAAGGCGATGGGAGTCATCTGATGAAGAGGGATATCAAAATATGAGGATATGCTCATGAAAAAAGGATTAATAGAGAAGCGAAGTCGTAGTTCTACCTACCATAGGAAGAAGGTGAAAACCCCTAGAGGAGGTTCCACTGGAGACTAATCTACCCTAGGGACCTCTACCTCCAATTCCGCAGGCGGCTCGGAGGGTCTCTGACTTAACCCTAGAGGAAGTGGCTTCATACCACTCCAGTTGGTAAGCCTCCTCCCTTTCCGGTTTCTCCTTCTTACTTTGATCCTTCTTCCCTTCCTTGCCCATGACTTCTAATGAGATAAGGAGAAGAACATGAAAGAAGAAGGGAACATACGAGTGAAGAAGAAGCCTTAACAAGGGGAAATTCTAGTGAACAGGAATAGAGTGCAAAACTCTGCTAATCGACGATGTAAGAAGGTGGACGAACGTTTTCGCCTCCCCTTTTTATAGAGAAGAAGTCACCCTCGTGCAAACAATGGGGGCACGACACGTGGACAATGATAACCGCCCATCTCGAGGCATCACTTCTCTTTAAGGTCGTCGTTTGGTATGGCCCTACGGTGCGTATCAGCAGGAGATCGCGAAGAAAAGATCTGAACACGTGGCACGGCTACATTCGCTGAGATGTTTTGTCACCATTAAGAGACCCCATACGCTTTTAATAGGTAATAGACAGCTATCATTGTCGTGCATCAGAATTCGTAGAGCCTTTTGGACTAATTCAAAAGATTACCTCTAGCGAATGAACGAATGTTTCGATTCCTCGGACCCGACAAGCCGCTAACGGAGAAGTAATGGATATATGGACCCATAAATGCGTAGCTTCCCTTCGTTGCACCATTAGCCTAATTAGTCAGCCACACTTCCTTCGATTAGACTTGAAGAGAGGGACTTGTGATGGGGTTGAGCATCCCAGGGTTGACACATGGCATAGGAAAGCTACGTGTCAGGGTCCACTGAACCTAAAGGCCGAGGTCGAGCTCCCGAGACCACCTCCTGATGACAGACGCCCGAGGTCAGACTAGGCTGTAGGCTCCCGAGACTACCTTGGGAGGACAGGCACCCGAGGTCAGGCCGGGTTTCAAGCTCCCGAGACCACATCAGAATGACAGACGCCCGAGGTTGTTGGATTCCTGATCGCGCATGGGAAACCTCTCCATGTCCCCGGATTAAAATTTTTTAATTTGAATGGAGAACAATTTCTCACACAATCGACTTATCATCGTGCTAACCGATTCGAGTGACCGCTTGAACAAACATATTGTTCTAGCAATCGCACTTGTCCAACCGATTAGCCACGGAATAGACGATGAGTGGATCACCAGTTTTTGTGTTTATCATCGGGGTCCAAGATAATTAATTAATATAATTAATTAACAACATGAAATATAAACAAGATCAAAGGAATGGAACCAAAACAAAAGGTTATACCTCTTGTTTATCTCGTGATCTTCTATTGTATGACCTATCCCCTTCTTAGACGTCGTGTGGGTGACGATCTTCCAAGAAACGAAGTCACCAAGGGACCTTCTTCTTCTCTCCTACTTGCGCCGAACCCTAGCCACTAGGGTTATTGATGCCGACCACCAAAGGAGAGAGATCTCCTTCCCCAACGTGCACCGACCACCAAGGAGATGGTTCTCCTTGCGTCGAGCCTTGAGGGAAGAAGAAGATGAAGAAGAAGAGATGAGGAAGAGAAGAAAACTTCTCCTCTTCCTTAAACCCCAAGCCGCCACCCACTATTCTCCTTGCCGCCGACCACCTTCAAGCCAAGGTGGCGCTCCTCCTTCTCCACTTGTTTCCATGTCCTCTAGGGAAGAAGAGGATGAAGAAGATGAAGAGAAGAGGAAGAAAGGATGAGTTTCTTCCTTCCCTAACCACTTGCACCACCTCCTTTGCTTCCCTTGCCACCAGCCACAAGGAACCCTAGGAGAGAGAGGATGAGAGGAGAGAATAGAGAGAGGCCTTTAGGTTAATTGGATGTCTTGGTCTCATGACACCATGAGGTATATATAGGCTACAATAGGGACCATGAGGAGTTGGGTCTTGGCCACCCAATGGATCAAAGCCCAATCCATTAATGATGATCCATTCCATTAAATGATCATCATTGATCTACCTCACCAACCCTCATATTTAAATATGGGCTCCACATATTATGAGTATAAGAACTCCTTGTGTTTAAGATATCGAATGTTCGTTAATTAATTAAATTACTGACAATTTAATTAATTAACATCTAACTCCTTGAGTAATACCACTCAACCTTATTATCATGTCGGACCAAGTCCACTTGTAGGATTTAACATGATGAGCTTTATGAGCTCCTCAAGGGGACATCATCAACCTAACTCACCAGGACATGGTTTCCTTCTATAATCAATGACACACCATGTAAATAATATTATTTCTCAATTACCGGGCCTGTCAATTTAACAAATAAATCTCGCCCATTGGTAAATCAAAGAAATAAATATTAAGTACATGTGTCCGTTATTATATCGGGATTAAGAGCATGTACTCCATAATATCTAAGGTCTGATTCAATTATATAGTCAGTATAAATTAAATCACCTCTATATCGGTCCTGCTCAATAGACACAAAGTGTACTAGTATAATTCTATGGTCAAGATAAACCAATACTAAATTACACTACAACCATGCCAATGGTTTGTCCAGAACCATCTAGGTTGGGAGCCTCTACTTATACTCTACAAGGGACTAATAACATGATCTTCTGTGTGACATCATACACCATGTTATCTACAATGTAAAGCATTAGACAATATGCACATAAATAACTAATATAAATATGCAAACAATGATCATGTGATTCTCATTCCAAAATGTAGATGTCTATATAAAAGCTAGACTTTTAGAATACATCCTAACAGAGGTCAGGCCGGGCTGCAGGTTCTCAAGGCTCTCTTGGTACACCAAAGGAAGGCCCCGAGGTCAGCCTGGAGAGAAGACCCCGAGACCAACTCGGGAGAGCGGAGCACGAAGATCAATACATCAGATAGCCCGTTTTTAAGTAGTCGTTCCTCTTTCCATATCAGGAAAGTCGTCAGATAATTATTGTCTGCTACATGCGGCAATTAAGGCCTTAATGATCACAGCGGTCGTTACCAAAAAGTTATTACGTAACCGATGATTGGGAAATATGGAGGAGAACGTGAAGACATGTGTGATCAAGCCCTCAAGTATATAAGGTGTTTCGGCATCTAGGTAGGGGGTAGGCTTTCCGAACTCAACAAAATATTGTTTCCTCATCATCCTCCTGAAAGAATTTTCATTCCTGACTTAAGCGTCAGAGTGGGCTCCGCCGGAAAACCTTCCGGTGTGTTCTCATTAACTCTCGTGTTAATCTCGCAGGGCACGATTGTCTCCTCCTCGTCTTCATCCTCGTGGGTAGTGCCTCGGTGATTCACTATCCTTGTCGATTCCCTTCCAGAACACTATTAAAGTAAATAAAATAAATAATGGTCAAAATAATTCTAACAACTCAAATTCCAATCCTAAAAATTTAGACAATTCAAAATTAAATAATGAATTAATTAATCAAGATAATTCTAAATATGACCTGGACAATTCTAAAACTTTAGATAATTTTGATAATTCTAAAAATAACATGTCCAATTCTAATCCTAAAAATTTATACAATTTAGAATAATTAAGAATCTAGATAAATCTAACAATTCAAATTCTAATTTTTAAAATTTTAATAACACAAAAGTAAATAATAAATTAATTAATCATAAAAATTCTATAATTTTATAATTTCTAATCATACAAATTTAAATATTAAAAAATCAAAATTAAATGTTAAAAATCCAGAAATAAAATCTACAAATTTTAAGAATACTAATTCAAAGTTTAACGTCAAAATTTTGAATTTAGTTAATTATAATAAAGTATCCTTTAATTATGAAATAATAAATAATTCAAAATTAAAACTTGAAAATGTAGAAAATAAAAGTTCAAATTTTAATTATAGCAATTCAAATTTAAATGCTAAAAATTCAAACATAATCAATTATAATAATATACCATTTAATTATGAAACAATGAATAATAAATTTAAATTTAAATACCAAAATTCAAGGAATAAAATCTACAAATTTTAACCAATTAAATCCACAACTTAAAAAAATCAAAAACATTACACAACTAAGAAAACAAATTAATAGTTTGAAAAATAAAATAGTATACACAAAGTGGAAAAGAAATTAAACTTAGCAAACCAAGTTATAATTAAGTACCTTGAATTATGAAATTAATAAAATTTTATCATGTGAAACAACTAAATTAATAAAAATCAAAGTGTGTCAAAGTGAGTTGACGCATTCACGGGTTCACACAAATTGTTTCAAATTGAGAATTTGATGCACCATTGGAAATCAAATTGAAAGTTGTTTTGACTTGATTGATCTGTGCATAATTGTCATGTACATGCATATGCTTAATTTTCATTATATAAATGACATGTCATTCATGCTAGTTTTCTTCTCACTTAATATAGAATAGCTAGATAGAAAAAGGATTGTTTGATTCTTGTCTAACATAGTACAAGGGTGGGGTGAGATGATAGTATGTTAGGGAAGCTTAGTCTAGGAAGTCAAGAAGGTAAGGAGCACCCAACTTGGTCGACTTATCTAAGAAAACTAGCCGAAGTTACCTCACCATATACTAGACTAGTTAGACCAAGGTTTATCAAAAGGAATAAATTAAAAGTATAATTTCTTTAAAAGACTTTGACTAGAAAGTGGTCATTATTTTGGTACCCATGAAGATCCTTGTGCCTCGTCATAGCCTGAAAACTAATTATTAAAATGTACTTTTAATTGACTAATTGTTAAACCTGAATCTAACTCAATGTCAAATAATTTCCAAAAATATAAAAAAATATTTAACCAAGCATCTCACAAAACTCATGAGATTACTATTCTTAATTGTACTATGACACTTTGAATAGGTAAGATGATAAGGACTAGTAAATAGATAATGCTTTGAAAATATTTTCAAATCTATTGATTATTTTCTAAAATCTTATTTTTAAAATAGTAATTCAATATATTAATGTTTTAATAAATTTCATGCTTGATTAAGTATGCATATAAATAGTTTTTTCAAAAACCTTATTAATCTTTGAAAATTGGTTGACCGACATTTATACACAGACTCTAGGTTATCACTAAAGTTTCTTATACACTTAGGTAGTATTTCTTGTAGCTAACAAGGGTAACCAGGAGGTGTCAGGATAAGGGAGAGTTAGTTAAATATTTTGAAATTTAAAAAAAAATAAAAAATTCTTTTAAAAAAATGTGTTGGTCAATATTTTGAAAAATGTCCTTGAAAAATATTTTGAAAAATATCCTTAAAAATATTTTGAAAATTGTGTTGAAAAATATTTTGAAAATTCATAATTTGCAAATATACTTAAATTGTTCTTTTGATATGGATAATCCTTAAGACACATAGGTAGTCTTCTTTGTGGTTAACAGGAAGTCCTGAGAATGTGTCAAGTGGAATAGGAATCCTGATCAAAATATCAAATATGTACTTTTCAAAACTCTTACAAATGTTGGTATTGCAAAATACTTTGAAAAATCCTTAGCCTTTTTGAAAATACTTTTGAAAAACCTCTAAATATATTTTTGAAATGTTTTGAAAATTACCTTATTCTTTCTATTTAGAAAATTTCTAAGACACATAAAAAGTTTCTCTTATGGTTAACAAGAATTCCTAAGATTGTGATTTGTTGAGGGGGAGTCTAAATTGAAATATCTATTATGATCTTCAAAATTCTTTGTTGCAAAATCATTTTTTTTTTGTCTTAATAGAAAATACTTTGAAAAGATTTTTCAAAAGGCATTTTTCATAATACTTTATATCAAACACTTAGCATTTATTTTTGGTACTTAAAAAGATTTTTTTGAAATAATGCTTCGCCTCAAAATTTTCTAAGTATTTTCAAAAGAACATCTTTGGTGCAAAACTTATAATTCAAAGTATGGTATTATTTTTTGATATGTGTCAAAGAAGGAGAGGGTACCTTAAGTTAGACATATTGTGAATCTTCTAGTTTTGATCTAAAACCTTTTAGACCAAAACCTAACTTAAGATTATTATCAAATATCAAAAAGGGAGAGATTATTGGTGCAAAGAGAATCAAATAAGAGTAATCAACCTCTAGGATTTCGATGTTTGACAATATATCAAGGTCTGGTCAGTTTGAGGTTAATCCAAATAAGACTTAATGTTTGGAAGAAAAAAGTCTAGTCAAGATCAGATGACTAGCAAGAAGTCCTAGTCAAGCAACTGGGCAAGAAGCCCTGATTGGGTGATTTAGCAATGAAGACCTAGTGAGTAAAGTTGGGCCCTAGTGAGTGAAGATAAGTGGTCGAAGTCCTAATTGAGTGATCGAGCAACGAAGACCTGGTGAGTGAAGTTGGGCCCTAGTAAGTGAATCTAGGTGGTGGAAGTGTTGGTGAGTGAAACTAGGCCATAGTGAGTGAAGCTAGGTAGTGGAAGTCCTGGTGAGTGAAGCCAGGCTGTGAAATCCCTAGTAAGTGAAACTAGGCCCGAGTGAGTAAAGTTAGGTGATGAAATCCTAGTGAGTAAAAAGCTAGGCAATAGAAAATCTTGGGGGAGTGAACCTTAAGTAGTGAGATCCTAAGGAGTAAGCCATAGGTTGTAAAGTCTTGGATAAAGTCCAAGCATGAAGCCTAATAGGTCGGGTAGACTTACAAGAGTGTGGCTTGATCCTAAGGGATTGATCTTAGGTTATAGACTTGAAGGAGGGACCTTCAAGCAATAGGTAAGCCTAGTACGTCAGGTAAACTGACAAGTGTGTGACTTAATCCTAAGGGATTGACTCTTAGGTGGTATACTTAGAGGAGGGACCTTTAAAAAAAAGGTAAGTCTAGTGGGTCAGGTAGACTTACAAGATTATTGTTGGAACTTGGATGGCTAGAGGGGGGGTGAATGTAGTCAGACACTTAAACTTTAGCACTTTTTGATTTTCTGCACTCAAACGTTAGTAGCACAGCGGAAGCACAAGAAAAACAGAGTTGCAGAATTAAACCCTAAGCTAAGAACAAACACAAGAACGCTAACAAGAGGGTTTACAAGGTTCGGGGATAACTTGCCCCTACTCCTTGGCATGCCCGTAAGGTGGGTGATCCCTTGATCGTCGGCAAATCAAGCCCCAGAAAATCCGGATAGTAAGCAACCTCCTTCTCAGTGGAGTAACCTCTCTACATCGTTTCAAGATGATGAAGTATAAAGTACAGGAAACACAAGAAGGATCTTACTTAGCACTTAGAACCACAAGAACACAAGCAGACTTCTCCCGAGCTCCACTCAACGCAGATCTCACGCAAGAACTCCCTTCTTCGTGTCTTCTCGCTGATGGACTCGCCAAGCCTCTTGCTTCTCTTCCAAGTGCTCAAGTATCAGCTGGTTGCTTCAAGGATCACAGTCGCTTGCTCAAGAGATGATGGAAGTAATCGCACGAGCAGAAACAAGAGTTGTCGCAAGAACAAAAACTGATTAAGTGTATGCAGCGTTGTTGTTGTTGAGACTTCTTCACCACCAAGCGCTTAAGTCCCTCCACTGATCGCCAGGTCATCTCACTGCAGCCTCCAGCTGCTCACCTGCAACCACCAACCTGTTGGGACCGGGTGCATGTTGACATGGATGCAGGTTCGTAATTTTAAAATTAATTACGTGCAGCAGAATATTTAGCATAAATAATTTCTCAAATTATTTAACCACACATCTAGCATGCAACCTTATGTTGTGTAGACATGATCATATATTTAAAATTTTGCAGAAACGTAAACTAATTTACTTGTTACCTCGCATAACTCGAAGAAAGGGACGAGATCCAACCGTAAGCGTCCCTTAGAAGCTCGCCTCTATTCACGTCCACGCCGAGTTTTCTTCGGGATGACTTCGCAAAGCCACGAGTTTCGTGCCGACAAGAACTACTAGATTCTCCAAAGGCACGACAAGAATACCAAGAGAGAGATGGAAAGATTAACCACCATAAGAAGAACGGAATCAAGATTCCGGGAGGAAGGAAGGAGTTGCGCCTGCTTCTTCTTCTTCTTCGGCAGCTGCTTGGTGGTGGCTGAAGCTCACGATTGGATTCCAAGCCATGCCTTGGTTCCTTTATATAGTAGCCTCTCAACCGCCAAGTCTCCTTTTTATGGAATAAATTTTTATAAGAAATTTATCATATAAATATTTTATGATTTATTCCATCATGCCAAGTTTTATCATAATTTAATTTATGATAAAAACAACCATGTCTCCCTTTTCTTATGGAATAAATTTTCCTAAGAAATTTATCATATAAATTTTTCTTATCATGAAAAATCAATTCATAATTGATTTTATAAAATAAAATAAACTATTCAAAGTTTATTTTAATTTCCACGAAAATAATAAACCAAACCTCGGTTTATAAAATTTATATTATCCATAATTTTATAAAACAAACCACACTTGGTTTATTTTATAATTTGAACCAAACAATTTGGTTTTTCCCTTTTAATGTGGTCGGCCAAAAAAAGAGGGTAGGGACCCTCTTTGGCCGGCCAAACCCAAGCCAAGATCATATGAATTAAACTCATTTAATTCGTCCAATAAGCCTTCAAAAGACATAGTCATTTTATGCTTCCGATGCGTCTCTGAAAAATTTAGATTCGACTTATCTCTCTTGATCGGAAAATCTAATTTTCAACTCGTTTTAAATCCCTCGGATTACTCGTAGTGTGTGTGACTAAATAGGCTTTCGATTTATGTTGGCTGTCTATAATTAACCAATTATAGAACGATCATGAGTGACACCTAGTAGTACATCATGATCCCCAATTAATCGAAAGATCAATGGTTGACCTCAGAAACAATTCTGAAACCCTTCAGCAGCTATAATGAATCATGCTCCATTCCCTTCACCATCTTATACCCACATGGTTCAGGACACGGTCTATGTGTGTCAGTCCCCACTAGGCTGACTACGTCACACCTAGCCCAAGTAATATTTTTCTCATCATACGGATTCTAATTACTCTCATGTATCTGAGAGATTCATACTCTGAACATGTGATGCTCTGGCCAGAGGCTTCGAATAACAAACCGACGATGGGCCTTGGGTATACATCTCCTCGCAAGGAGTGGTGAATCCTTTGTAGGCTGTTCAAACATCTTCGGGCACTTCGGCTTATACCCAACCATCCTGGGTCCACACCTCCTTAGAGATGCTTGCTTAAGATGTCAAAGTATAAGTCTTCATGACCTAGATGACTTGAACACCGCATGTCAAAGGAACATCGCACTTAAGCTGCAGTAAGAACTTCATTGACATATCTATATGTAGATTACCATATGAAGTTTTACAGCCAGTCACTCCAATGAACTAGTTCCCTTAACTAGCATTCATGTTTATCTCCAGACATCCCAATGTCACCAGCCAGTGAGAATCAGCTGATTAGAGAATAACCCATGCTAGTCTCAACAGAATTGATAGTGTCCGTATTTATCAATTCATCGACTAGGGACAATTTCAATACTTCACAATTGCACATGTAGAGATAATCACTAGTTGTGAATTCATCACAAATTCTCTCATGCTGTGAATTGTATTGCGGACATTCAGTAAATGAGTTTAAGATCTCAATCAAATACATAAACATGTATACTCAAATAGTGAATATTCATTTATTAAAATAAATGATTACAATCATAAGGCGATTGCCTTAGGACACTTCTCTCATATCACTAACACAACCTACCACTGAGCTCTCCTGGGCTCCCTGAGCTTCCCTCAGACCAGCCCCAGTCAGTAGCTCCAGCCAGCGCTAGCGTCCGTTGCAACCTGAGATGGCAAATGGACAAACCTACTCCAAGGAAAGACCTCCATTGACTCTCCTTGAGTGTTTGAATTCATCCCTATCACCTGCACACTTAATCATGTTGATGCAGTCTGGCCCTGATTGTTGTTTTGGTGTTGACACCGATTTAAGTTTAGGTGGATGATTATTGATTATGATTAAGTCCTGATCGGGGATCAGGCATGGTATGGAAAATCCTAGTCTGGAGGGCTAGGTGTTGGAAAATCCTAACCTGGAGGGTTAGGTGTTGAAAATCCTAGTCTGGGAGGCTAGGTGCTTGAAAAGTTCTAGCTTTGAGGGCTAGGTGTTGGAAAAGTCCTAATTCGGAAAGGTTTGGTGAAAAGTCCTAGCTTGGAGGGCTAGGTGAAAAGTCCTAACTTGGAGGGTTAGGTGCAAATTCCCATCCTGGAGAATTAGGTGAAAAAGTCCTGGCTTGGAGGGTCAGGTGCCTAGCTTGGAGGGCTAGGTTGGATGAAGTTCTAACTCGGAAGGGTTGGGTGAAAAGTCCTAACTTGGAGGGTTAGGTGAAAAGTCCTAACTTGGAGGGTTAGGTGCAAATTCCCAACTTGGAGAGTTAGATGGAAAATCCTTAGCTTGGAGGGCTAAGGTGGATGGAAACTTAGCTTGGAGGGCTGAGTTTGAGTCCCTGGATCGGTCTGGTGATCGATCAGGGATTCTGGCACGCTGCTCCTTCATGGATCGGTCTGGTGACCGATCCAGTGATGACTGATCGGTCGGGTGACCGATCAGGGAGCACACAGTGAGGTTGGGAAACTACTGTGTTGCTCCTGATTGATCTGGTGACCGATCAGGGAGTATGCATTTCACCCATTGACTGGCTCCTGATCGGTCTGGTGACCGATCATGGAGCGAGCAGTGAGGTTGAGTTCCCTTGCTGAACTGCTCCTGATCGGTTTGGTGACCGATCAGGATCACTGTGCAGATCGTTCTGGTGAACGATCCAGCGTCGTAGGTTCCTCACTATGATCGATCAGGCTCTAGCCTGATCGGTCTGGTCATGATCTGATCGGTCTGGTGACCGATCAGGAGGCTACCTGATCGGTCTGATGACCGATCAGGAGGTCTGGACTGTGAAGCTCAGAAATCGCCCAAGAAAGGGGTGGATCGTTCAGGTGATCGATCCACAACCTGGGATCGGTCCGGTGATCGATCCAAGAGAAGTCACAAAGAAATCGCGATTTCTGATTGAGCGTTGGGGACCGATCAGGACGGATCCTGATCGGTCTGGACCTAGCCTGATCGGTCTGGTGACCGATCAGGAGTCTCTCTGATCGGTCGGGTGACCAATCACTTTAATTCAAATTGCACTGTCAGACGCTCTGATCGCGTCTGACCGTATCCGATTCGCTGCCGTTTATCTCTGATATTTGATTTACCGCGTGATTTGCTGCTCTAACAGTCTGATTAAGTTACAGGTGACAGGGGAGGATTCAAACACTCAAGGAGAAGTCAAAGAGGGCTTTCCTTGGAGCAGGTTTGTCCCTTTCTCAACTCAGGTTGCAACGGCTGGAGCTGCAGGACTGAAGTCGCTGACTGAAGCTTGGCTGAGGGAGCTCAGGAAGTTCAGTAAGGGTTCAGTGTAGCTGGCGCATTGGCAGTGAGGCAGCTGTAGGCTGCTGGAGATGAGGTCACTTGTTGCTTAGTGGAGAAACAATAGGAACGAGAGAGTTTTTCGGTGGAATAGAGTTCGACAGTTCTTCAGCTTGTGCTCTTGAGTTCCAGTGTATTGAGTTCTCCACATTAAGCTTGCTGTATTCTTGAAGTTTCCATTATTCCAAGCAAGCAATTGAGAAGCAATTGACCATTACTTGAGCGCTTGAAGGAGAGAACAAGAAGCTTGGAGTACGACAGTGGGAAGACACGAAGAAGGGTTCTTGCGTGAGATCGCCACTGGGTGGAGCTCAGGGAAGCTTGCTGTGTTTTTGTCCTTGCTAAGTGTTTGAGTAAGATCCTTCCTGGTGTTTCTTTGTGCTTAATCTATATCCTTGTTTGAAACACACTGTGGAAAGGTTTCTCCACCGAGAATGAGGTTGCTGAATTATCCGGTGTTAACCGGGGCTTGATCTGTCGACGATCAAGGGATCGCCCACCTTAAGGGCACGCCAAGGAGTAGGGGCAAGTTATCCCCGAACCTTGTAAAATCTCCTTGTTAGCGATCTTGCTAATCTTGCTAGTTAGTTTTCGATTTTAGTTTCTGCACATCCTGTTTTCCATACTTCCGCTGTGCTACTAACAACCTCAGTGCAGAAACTTGCTAACTCTTCAAAGGAAAAGCGATTGGCTATATTCACCCCCCCCCCCTCTCTAGCCATCTCGTATCCAACAAATCAGAGCATTAGCACAGCAAATCAGCAGTAAATCAAGTATCAGAGATTAAGCGCAGAGAAATCAGAAGTGTTCAGACGCGATTAGAGCGTCTGACAGTGCATTTTGAATTAAAGTGATCGGTCACCGGACCGATTAGAGAGCCTCCAGATCAGTCACCAGACCGATCAGAGTGGGTTCAGACCGATCAGGCTCCATCCTGATCGGTCCCCAACGCTCAATCAGAAATCGGGATTTCTCCGAGACCGATCACCAGACCGATCCCAGGTTGTGGATCGGTCACCAGTCCGATCCACCCCTTTGCAGGGTTATTCCTTAGCTACGCAGTCCAACCCTCCTGATCGGTCACCAGACCGATCAGTGCATGCTTAGACCGATCAGGCTCTGTCCTGATCGGTCATAGTGAGGAACTCGCGACACTTGATCGTTCACCAGAACGATCCGATCAGGAGCCAAGCAGTAAGGGGAACCAAACCCCACTGCATGCTCCCTGATCGGTCACCAGACCGATCAGGAGCAGAGCAGTGAGCGAACTGCATGCTCCCTGATCGGTTACCAGACCGATCAGGAGCCGAGCAGCAGGTTCCCAACCTCACTAGGTGCTCCCTGATCGGTCACCAGCCCGATCAGTCATCGCTGGATCGATCACCAGACCGATCCACAAAGGAGCATCATACCAACTTCCCTGATCAGTCACTAGACCGATCCAGAGACTCCAACCTAGCCATCCAAGCTAGGATTTCATCCAACCTAGCCCTCCAAGGTAGGACCTGACCCTCCAAGCTAGGATTTAATCAAGCTAGCTGTAACGCCCGTCTTTTTCCAGACCTTACGGTGTGGTGAGAGACGGCGTTACGCTAACATACATATAGGCATATGAACATCGTAATGCAGCGGAATAATTTAAAACTTTATACCTACATGCAACTGACACTTGAATCATGTATACTTGCCTTGACTATCATTCCTAACCATGGTGACATGATAACTTAGCATATTAACATCATACGTACCATCATGATATAAAAATCACATAAGTCATTCATAAGCAACATAAGTAGCAAGTGTATCAAACCATCATAAGTATAGCATGAGACTTAAGAGGACAATGCAAAATATAGAACATGTGACAAAGTATAAATATTAAAAGCTTTTCTTTTTCTTCTGCCATGTCACTGCCACACACACACTCTTGCCCCTCCTACTACTTCCCTTATTATCCTCTTGCTTGATCTGCGGTATAAGGAAGTAAAACAATAAGCACATAAGCATGTATGACTCTTTCCTACTCACTAAAACCATACGTCGCATACATGAAACATATAACATGCTTAACATATAGAAGTTCTTGATACCAAACATAGGCACATAAAATACTTAACATAGCATGGTTCTTGACTTAAACATAAACATAACATGGCATGGTTCTTGACATAAACATAAACATATGAAATACTCGACATAAACATAAACATAAACATATGAAGTTCTTATCATAAACATAAACATAGGAAGTTCTTATCATAAACATAAACATATGAAATTCTTATCATAAACATAAACATAGGAAGTTCTTATCATACACATAAACATATGAAATACTTAACATGGAGTAGATGCATAACATGAATTGATGCATGAGTCAAATGCATATAACATAAGGATGCTTATTTGAAAACCATAATTATAAATACTTAAACATAATCATAACATTATGGGGGTCCCCGGCTTGTACCACATACATACATCATATGCGCGCATTCCTAAGTAAATACGAGGTAGCTAGTCTCGACCTACTAGGGTAGGAACAGCTACGGTAGTTCCAGAACCGAGGCGTTCTTAAGATGCCCATCCCTGTTGGACAACTACGATAGTCCCAGAACCGTGGACAGCTACGGTAGTACAGAACTGAGGCGTTTTTAAGGTGTCCATCCCTTGAACCCTTACTTCGGTCCGGTACAAGCCCATTCATAAAGTAAAATAACTTCACATGCTTCATCATTCATAGAACATATATAGCATACTTAAAGACATGAACATAATCTTGTTACATGAAGCATGACATAAAGCAAACTTGGCATTTTATCATTCATACTTAATACATAACATCATTATGCTTTCGTCATTCATACTTGCTACATAACATCATTATGCCTTTAAGGCATAAACATTATCTTCATTCATCATCTTCATTCATAAGACAAGACATACATACATAATTATGCCTTAAGGCATAAACATCATCTTAGTTCATAAAGCTTGCATGATCATGGTACATAAGGTAAGCATGCATTTCATACATAGTACATGTCACCTAGCATACATAATCATAGTATCTATCATAAGCATGCATGGGTAGGATTCATATGGATATGATACATACTACCTAGGTTCATGGCATTCAACCTAGAACATGCATAGGTCTACTTAACCATATATCTATCATAGGCGTTTAACTTAAAATATGCATCATTCTACACCAACATGAGACCCTCTTCATAACACGTGTGCTCATGGTATAGAACTTAAAACATTCATGAATGAAACCTACTAAACATGACATCTAATATAAACATACAAAAATCATGAAGCATAGCACTTAAGGTTAGGATTTTAGGTAACATAAAATTCATACCACATGCTTGAACCTATATATACATCATAACAATCCATAAACAAGTATTCTTGAACCCCTAACTCAACCTAAACCCTAATTGGGGTGCTTGGCCGAAAGTTGGAAGGAGAGGGATCCTATAATCCAAGTAACATATAAAATACCATATGTGAAGGAAAACTAATACATTACATACAATATCATAGGAAGCCATTAGAACCCATGGTTAGGGCTAACCCTAAGTTTTAGCCCCACAACTTGACCTTGGCCGAAACCCTAGTGGGTAATAAGTCCATGGAAAAATTCCTATAATTTACCATAAAGATCCAATCCAATACTTACACTACCATGAAAAGTCATTAGAACCCTTGATTGGATCCAACCCTAAGTCTTAGCCCTAAATCATGCCTTGGCCGAAACCCTAGAAGAGTAGTAAGTCAATGGAAAAAATTCATATAATTCACAATTTCTATCCATTATATCATAGGGAACCAAAATAAACATGCTTGGAGGGTTGGATTTAATCCCAACCATGGAACATGGTTGGTGGCCGAAAACCCTAGAGGGCCTTAGGGTGCTCCCAAAAATTCTCCAAAACATAATTTATACTTTACTTATCATGAGGAAACATTAGGAAACATAAGTGGGGTTTTTAACATCATCTTAAACCCAAAACATGCTTTGGCCGAAAGTTAAAGAATCCCTAATCCATAGTTTTCTCAATACAAAATCCCAAACAATCATCTTAAATCATGATAAACCCATAAACTATTATACCACAGGTGAGGGAGTCTTACCTTTCTTGATCTTGGTTATAAACCTTGAATAGAGGAACAAAAGAAAACCTTCTTGACCCTAGAACTCTCCTTAGCCCTTGTAGCCTTGTAGGAAGCCTTGGATCCTCAAGATTAAGGTCTTCTTGTGAAGCTTCTCCAAGGGAAAACCCCTTGTGGGTTTCGGCTAGAAGGAGGAAGAAGAGGGAGAGAAAGAGTTTTGGTGGAAGAAGAAAACAAATAACTTAAGTGCTAAGTTGTCTCTTCCCTTCCCCTCTCTTTTATACTAAGTGAAGGGGTTAAGTGAAGAGGCATGGTGCCTCCTCTCATGGTGACTCTTCACTTCCTTTTGGCCTTTAACAACAATCCTTCCCCTTTCCTACCAGCATTCCCTTGCTAGGTGAATTGGTTAGTGCATTCATGATGAGGCTTTGCCTCTACCTTAGGTCCAAGGTTCAATCCTTGGTGCATGCACTTTATTTTTATTCCTTTTTCTTTTATTTTTTTTTCTTTTGCAAGGCCCATATAAGGCCCACCAAGAGTCATACCAATTTTTCCTAATTGAAACCCATTTTCTATTTACGTTAAATTCTACCTAAAATCCACTAGTAACCATGGTACTAGAAGGACCCATATAAGCCCATTGTACCTAGCTTTTAATTTATATAAGAGATCTTGCTACGGTTTATGCTAGTATTCATACGTTATTCGAGAATTCGTATAGGCATGATCAATATTTTAAAGAAAAATATTAAGAGGATTTTACGGGTCGTTACAATTCCCCATACCTCGTGAAAGTTCGTCCTCAAACTTAGAATAGCTCCGGGTACTTGCGTCTCATCTCGTCCTCGCGTTCCCTGGTAGCTTCCTCGAACCTTTGACTTCACCATAGAACATTGACTAAGGGTACCTCCTTGTTCCTTAGCTTTTTGATTTCCCGATCCAAGATCTGGATAGGTCGGCTTTCAAAACTTAGGTCCTCCTGAACTTGTACTGCCTGCGGCTCGATCACCTGATCTGCGTTTGGAATACACTTCTTGAGCATCGACACATGGAATACGTTATGGATAGCCGACATCTCTTGAGGCAGCTCTAGCTCATATGCCACCCTGCCGACTCTTTTCAGGATCGGATACGGTCCCACATAACGCGGACTTAGTTTTCCTTTCTTCTCGAACCTGGTTACCCCTTTCATAGGAGCCACTTTGAGGAATACCAAATCTCCAGTATCGAATTCCAGTGGCCTACGCCGGACATCCGCATAATTCTTCTGCCGGCTCTGAGCAGCTTCTATCCATTGTCGAATGTTCTGTATAGCTCGGGTGGTGCCATCGATGAAATCCGTCTTGAGCCCCATTTCCTTCTTTTCCCCACTTTCGTACCAACAAATTAGAGACCTACATCTCCTCCCGTACAAGGCTTCATAAGGTGCCATTCCGATAGTAGCTTGGTAGTTATTATTGTAAGCGAACTCCGCAAAATACAGATATCGGCACCAACTCCCTTTGAAATCTAGGGCACAAGCTCGCAACATGTCCTCCAGTAGTGATTTGTTGGGTTTTTCGGGCCGCGAAAACCGCCTTTTCGCGTCGCGGAAACCCCGAGAACCCAAAGCCATGGATCTCGTGCGAAGAAAAAATTCCGAAACAAAATTCACGTATTCATTTCATGCTCAAAACTCGATCTACTCCTAGATCTAAAGAGGGATAAACCATTTTACCTTTGGTGCGTGCCCCGCTTAATCCCGCTCGCTCCTTTTGGATGTCGGATCTCTAGGACGTCAAGTGTCGTCCCTCTAGAAGTATCCACACGAACAAAGTCGATGGAGGAAACCCTTTAGGTGTGCTAGCACCTTTCAAGGGTTCGGCCAAGAGGAGAAGAAGAAGAAGAGCACCAACACTTGGAGGAGGAAGAAGAGAAGACACACCATCAGAAAAATAGAACCAAAACTTGGTTTTATTCTCTCATTATGGCCGGCCACATAATGGCCATTAATGGCCATTAAGTGGCCGGCCATAAACCCCCTTTCAATTTGAATTCAAATTCAAATGGGGGGTTACAACCTTTGGAGATGATGTGGAGCATCATCATTGGTCAAATACCAAGCCAAGTCATCACTTGGTCAAGTCAAGGTGAGGTGGCCTTTTGGTCAAGTCAAACTTGACCATTAATCTTCCTTGATGAGGTGGCATCCACACTTAATGCTCTTGATGATGTGGAGCATCATCAATGGTTGGCTCCATGCCAATTCATCACCATGATGTGGCATTAAGTCAAGTCTAACTTGAGGTGGATTTGGGTCAAGTCAAACTTGTCTTTTATGGACTTTCCATATTTAGTCAAGTCAAACTTGACTCCATTTCTTCTCCCATGTCAAGTCTAACTTGAAGTGGAACCAAGTTAAGTCAAACTTGATTTGGATTTGGGTCAAGTCAAACTTGCCTTTTATGGACTTTCCATATTTAGCCAAGTCAAACTTGACTTCATTTTTCTCCATCTATTTGTTCTTTGTGTGTGACCCTATAGGTTCTTGTAACGTTGGCAATGCTTCTAACCTCTTAGAAACATAAGCAATGAGCGGTATCTAGCAACACATCATTGCTACCCAAGTTACAAGAATGTTGAGATCCAACATCACTAATGTGACTACTAATTATGACTTTCATAATATGTGACAATGTCCTTCTATCGTCGATATCTAGATTGATCTTCTATGAAGCATAGACCGTGTCATCCTCCAATCAATCTATGTGTCTTGAACTCCAAGTAGACTCACTATAATCAAATAAGCTCAATATCTCATATTGCCTTATTTGGGCATGGCCATGCACTTAGTGATCTCACTCTATCAAGACTATGATATCTCTCCCGTCATATAGGAGGGATAGATCCCATCTACATCACTCACATCCCTCCGCATAATTTGTTACATACCCAGTAATCGCCTTTATAGTCCACCCAGTTACGGGTGACGTTTGACGAAACCAAAGTACATAACTCCTTATGTAGGGAACTATGGTGACTTCAGGTCTAAGGACTAATAGTCATACTAATAGTCACATGAGAAAGTATATGACACTCATATAACGATCCATGATACTTTCTCATGGTGGGTCATTCAGTATACATTCTCCAATGCATACTCATGTGTCAACTTGATATCTCATATTCATAACTTGTGAGATCAAGTCATCGTGTTGACCTACATGCTAGTCTCTATGCATTAACATTGTCCCTGAATGTTAATACTTGACTAGGAATAATTAAGAGTAGTGTTCTCTATATTATCTCACTATCGATTCAACCAATCGATTGATATAGATATGAACCTACTACCAAGGACGTTATTACACTTAGTTATTTGGCACCAATATAAGTAAGTATAATAACCATAATCAAATGCCTTTATATATATACATGAAATATGATACAATGAGTCCATACAACAACTATCACATGATTGGCTCTAGGGCTCTCACTAACATGATTCACTCGTTCAGTTTACCCGTCAGTCTGAGGGTGGAAAGCGGTACTGAATCGTAGTTTAGTGTCGAGAGACTTCTGGACGCACTCCCAAAACTGTGAGGTAAAACGATCATCCCTATCTGAGATGATAGTCTTGGGAACTCCATGAAGTCTGATTATCTCCTTAGCATATAATTGAGCTAGTTGCTCAATCGAATAAGTCATCTTGATTGCTAGAAAATGAGCAGACTTCGTCAACCTGTCCACGATTACCCATATCACATCATATTCGTTCGTAGTCCTGGGAAGTCCTGAAATAAAATCCATAGAGATATCTTCCCATTTCCATTCCGGAATTGGAAGTGGCTGCAGAACTCCTCCGAGTCGCTGGTGTTCTGCTTTCACTCGTTGGCAGGTCAGGCAAGTGCTGACATGCTGAGCCACGTCTCTCTTCATACCGGACCACCAGAATTTCTCCTTCAGGTCTCGATACATTTTGGTGGATCCTGGATGCATCGAATAAGGGGTTCCGTGAGCTTCTGCTAATATTTTTCTCCGCAGCTTTGGATCATTAGGGATACATAGACGATCCCTAAGGTACAGTACTCCCCCGTCGTCAATACGAAAACCATCGCCCTTTCCTTCTAGGATATCCTGCTTGATTCTATGAAGACTCTGATCACCATTTTGTTTTTTCAATATGTCCTCGAACAGCGTCGGTGATATTGTCATGGTAGAAAGCCATCCGGAGATGACCTCGACCCCAAAATTCATAATTTCCCTTTCGAGTGGGTGGGGTAGTATAGATATGGACATCAAGGTGGCAGTGGATTTCCGGCTGAGTGCATCGGCCACTTTGTTTGCCTTCCCTGGATGGTAGAAGATCTTGCAGTCGTAGTCCTTCACCAACTCAAGCCATCGGCGTTGTCTCATATTTAGGTCTTTTTGAGTGAAGAAATATCGTAGACTCTGGTGGTCTGTATAAATCCTACACTGTGCTCCATACAGATAATGCCTTCATATCTTGAGAGCAAAGACTACAGCGGCTAGTTCTAGGTCATAAGTGGGGTAGTTCTGTTCATGTTCCTTGAGTTGCCTGGAGGCGTAGGCAATAACTTTACCACTCTGCATAAGTACAGCTCCAAGTCCCAATTTGGAGGCGTCGCTGTACATGTCAAAGCTCTGATTACTTTCCAGAAGAGTAAGAATCGGAGCACTTGTGAGTCTTCTTTTTAGCTCTAGGAAACTCCTTTCGCAGTTTTCCGTCCATTCGTACTTTTTATTCTTCTGAGTGAGGGCCATTAAAGGAGTTGCAATTCTTGAGAAGTCCTCCATAAATTTCCGATAATAGCCTGCCAGCCCTAGGAAGCTTCTGATTTCACTGGCGTTCTTTGGCCTACTCCAGTTATTCACAGCTTCAATCTTTGTTGGGTCTACCATCACCCCGTCTTTGGAAACAATATGACCCAGAAAGGCTACTTGGTCAAGCCAGAACTCACATTTGGAGAACTTTGCGTACAGTTGCTTTTCCCGAAGAATCCGTAATACTATCTTCAGATGCTCGGCGTGCTCTTCTTGGTTTCTCGAATAAATAAGGATATCATCGATGAAGACGATCACAAATTTGTCGAGGAAAGACGAGAATACCCGATTCATATGGTCCATAAACATAGCAGGAGCATTTGTCACACCGAAGGGCATGACAACGAATTCGAAATGCCCGTACCTTGTTCGGAAGGCCGTCTTCGGAATATCATCCTGTTTTACTCTGACTTGATGATAACCAGACCTCAGATCGATTTTAGAGAAAACGGTGGCTCCCTTCAATTGGTCAAACAGGTCATCTATCCTCGGAAGGGGATACCTGTTCTTGATCGTCACGTTGTTCAGCGCTCGGTAATCTATGCACATTCGCATAAATCCGTCTTTCTTCTTCACAAACAGTACCAGAGCTCCCCATGGAGAATGACTAGGGCGAATAAATTCCTTATTGAGTAACTCCTGTAGCTGTTCTTGAAGCTCCTTTAATTCAGCCGGCGCCATACGGTAAGGTGCCTTGGAGATCGGGTTAGTACCAAGAACCAATTTGATCTCAAATTCCACTTCTCTATCAGGAGCTAATCCTGGTAATTCATCTGGGAATACCTCTGGGTAATTACATACAACCCTGACGTCTTCTAGCTTCTGGTCCTTTGTTTGACTTGCGTCGACCACATGTGCTAGAAATCTTGTGTATCCCTTATCTATCATCTTCTGTGCTTTGAGAGTCGATAAGAATTTCCCGGTTCTTTTCCTTGGCTCTCCAATGAATTCAAACATAGAATTTGCCTCGGGTTGGAAGACCACCTTTCGCTTACGGCACTCGATAAAAGCATCGTATTTGCTCAGAAAATCCATGCCCAATATAACATCATAATCTTGCATGTCAAGTACTATCAGATCGCAGTAGAGTTCTCTTTCTGCGATTCCGACTGGTACCGCACACAGCATGTGAGTGGATGTCATTATTTCTCCCGATGGCAGGGTCGTTAAGAACTTACAGTCTAGATCTTGTGGAATCATATCTATCTTCTTAGTGTAGGGCGTAGAGATGAACGAGTGTGTTACCTCAGTATCAAATAATGCAGTAGCATATTAACTGTAAATAAGTATCTGACCTGTGACAACCGTAGAAGCATTCACGGCATCCTCCTTAGTAATAGAGAAAACTCTGGCATTCGTCATAGTTGGTGGGGCCTCCAATCTCTCTTGGCTCATCGGAGTACCTTCCAGCTCCGCTTGCATATAATGTAGTTTCGCCGGTGCACCCTGGTACTGAACAAGTTGTTGGGGAGGTGCCTGGTTCTTGGTAGGACAGTAAGAGGCTATGTGCCCTTCCATTCCGCAAATGAAACACTGGTTCGTACCTTTGCGTCATTCCCCCGAATGCATTTTCCCGCACGTAGCACACAGGGGAAACCTGGACTGTTTATTTGTTGGACCCCTTGGGAGTTGTTCCATAGCTGCCGTTTACCACTCTGGTTTCCCTTCCAATTAGCGTTGGTACTCTGAGGTTTCTGACCTCCTAAGTGATAATGAAAGGGAGGAACATTAGGGATAATGAAAGATGAAGAATCGAGAATCTCGAAGTGAACTTGATTCTTACTTTCATTTAATGCCTTCCTTTGCTAATTGATATTGTTCAGGTAATGCTCGGTGAGTAGAGCACTACTAAACAGCTCCTCAGCGGTCTGCGGTCTGTTAACTCCGCCGACCACGTTCAGGGCTATTTCGGGCCGCAACATCTTCAACATAAGTCGGACCCTTTCTTTCTTAGTGCGAACCAGCTCAGGGCATAGGCGAGCCAATCGGTTAAATTTCTTCACAGCTTCATTGACTGAGAGGTTGCCCTGTCGGAATTCCGTGAACTCGTCGTAGTATTTGTTTGTGACACGCATATTGAAGAATTCTTCGAAGAATTCTGATTCGAAATCTGACCACGTCATCTGATTCACCTGTCTCTTGGCCTTGACCCTTTCCCACCACATTCTGGCATCCCCAGAAAGGCAGAATGATGCACACATGATCTTCTCTTGTTCAGGCCAGTCCAGCAGCTCCATCGTACTCTCCGCTGTCTTGAACCACGCTTGGGCGTCCCATGATTCGCCAGTACCCGAGAAATTTTCCGGTTTCAGCCTCAACCACTAGATCAGATAAGCCTCTTGTCGTGCTATAGTAGTTGGGCCTGTCGGAGGGGTTTGCGTAACCGAAGGCGCGACAGGTATAGCAGTCTGGTTCACCAGTGGAGTGGTAGAATTTTCTTGCTGATTCATCAAGGTATTAATGGTTTGCTGCTGCTCAGTAACTTGATGCTGAAGTTGGGTCACTAATTGCATCAGGTCAGGCGATGGAGTTGTCTCATTAAGTCTGTTACTCTGTCTTCTAGCCATGCTTTTCTTCATAAAATACAAGTATGGCTAATATAAGTTATTGTGATTCCTACCCACATAGCAAAACCCTAAAGTATTCGATTTCATAAAAATAAGGTAAAGTATTGTTCATAGTTACATATCCTAAAAGTACTTGCTATCATAAGGTATCATCCATACTTGCATATTCTAGAATCATAAAAGAAAATAAGGTATGCATAGAGGTACTTACTTGGAAGCTACAGGAAGAAGGCTTGATGTGTGTATAGTGAGATGGCAAACTACTCTGATAACAACCTGTAATGCCCGTCTTTTTCCAGACCTTACGGTGTGGTGAGAGACGGCATTACGCTAACATACATATAGGCATATGAACATCATAATGCAGCAGAATAATTTAAAACTTTATACCTACATGCAACTAACACTTGAATCATGTATACATGCCTTAACTATCATTCCTAACCATAGTGACATGGTAACTTAGCATATTAACATCATACGTAGCATCATGATATAAAAATCACATAAGGCATCCATAAGCAACATAAGTAGCAAGTGTATCAAACCATCATAAGTATAGCATGAGACTTAAGAGGACAATGCAAAATATAGAACATGTGACAAAGTATAAATATTAAAAGCTTTTCTTCTTCTTGTGCCATGTCACTGCCACACACACACTCTTGCCCCTCCTGCTGCTTCCCTTAATATCATCTTGCTTGATCTGCAGTATAAGGAAGTAAAACTATAAGCACATAGGCTTAGTAAGACTCTTTCCTACTCACTAAAACCATACGTTGCATACATGAAACATATAACATGCTTAACATATAGAAGTTCTTGATACCAAACATAGGCACATAAAATACTTAACACAGCATGGTTCTTGACTTAAACATAAACATAACATGGCATGGTTCTTGACATAAACATAAACATATGAAATACTCGACATAAACATAACATATGAAGTTCTTATCATAAACATAAACATAGGAAGTTCTTATCATAAACATATGAAATACTTATCATAAACATAAACATATGAAGTTCTTATCATAAACATAAAATAGGAAGTTCTTATCATACACATAAACATTTGAAATACTTAACATGGAGTAGATGCATAACATGAATGGATGCATGAGTCAAATGCATATAACATAAGGATGCTTATTTGAAAACCATAATTATAAATACTTAAACATAATCATAACATCATGGGGGTCCCCGGCTTGTACCACATACATACATCATATGCGCGCATCCCTAAGTAAATACGAGGTAGCTAGTCTCGACCTACTAGGATAGGAACAGCTACGGTAGTTCCAGAACCGAGGCGTTCTTAAGGTGCCCATCCCTGTTGGACAGCTACGGTAGTCCCAGAACCGTGGATAGCTACGGTAGTCCAGAACCGAGGCGTTCTTAAGGTGCTCGGTCCGGTACAAGCTCATTCATAAATTAAAATAACTTCACATGCTTCATCATTCATCATACATAGCATACTTAAAGACATGAACATAATCTTGTTACATGAAGTATGACATAATGCATACTTGGCATTTCATCATTCATACTTAATACATAACATCATTATGCCTTCGTCATTCATACTTGCTACATAACATCATTATGCCTTTAAGGCATAAACATTATCTTCATTCATCATCTTCATTCATAAGACATGACATACATACATAATTATGCCTTAAGGCATAAACATCATCTTAGTTCATAAAGCTTGCATGATCATGGTACATAAGGTAAGCATGCATTTCATACATAGTACATGTCACCTAGCATACATAATCATAGTATATATCATAAGCATGCATGGGTAGGATTCATATGGATATGATACATACTACCTAGGTTCATGGCATTCAACCTAGAACATGCATAGGTCTACTTAACCATATATCTATCATAGGCGTTTAACTTAAAATATGCATCATTCTACACCAACATGAGACCCTCTTCATAACACGTGTGCTCATGGTATAGAACTTAAAGCATTCATGAATGAAACCTACTAAACATGGCATCTAATATAAACATACAAAAATCATGAAGCATAGCACTTAAGGTTAGGGTTTTAGGTAACATAAAATTCATACCACATGCTTGAACCTATATATACATCATAACAATCCATAAACAAGTATTCTTGAACCCCTAACTCAACCTAAACCCTAATTGGGGTGCTTGGCCGAAAGTTGGAAGGAGAGGGATCCTATTATCCAAGTAACATATAAGATACCATAAGTGAAGGAAAACTAATACATTACATACAATATCATAGGAAGCCATTAGAACCCATGGTTAGGGCTAACCCTAAGTTTTAGCCCCACAACTTAACCTTGGTCGAAACCCTAGTGGGTAATAAGTCCATGGAAAAATTCCTATAATTTACCATAAAGATCCAATCCAATACTTACACTACCATGAAAAGCCATTAGAACCCTTGATTGGATCCAACCCTAAGTCTTAGCCCTAAATCATGCCTTGGCCGAAACCCTAGAAGAGTAGTAAGTCCATGGAAAAAATCCATATAATTCACAATTTCTATCCATTATATCATAGGGAACCAAAATAAACATTCTTGGAGGGTTGGATTTAATCCCAACCATGGAACATGGTTGGTGGCCGAAAACCCTAGAGGGCCTTAGGGTGCTCCCAAAAATTCTCCAAAACATAATTTATACTTTACTTATCATGAGGAAACATTAGGAAACATAAGTGGGTTTTTTAACATCATCTTAAACCCAAAACATGCTTTGGCCGAAAGTTAAAGAATCCCTAATCCATAGTTTTCTCAATACAAATCCCAAACAATCATCTTAAATCATGATAAACCCATAAACTATTATACCACAGGTGAGGGAGTCTTACCTTTCTTGATCTTGGTTATAAACCTTGAATAGAGGAACAAAAGAAAACCTTCTTGACCCTAGAACTCTCCTTAGCCCTTGTAGCCTTGTAGGAAGCCTTGGATCCTCAAGATTAAGGTCTTCTTGTGAAGCTTCTCCAAGGGAAAACCCCTTGTGGGTTTCGGCTAGAAGGAGGAAGAAGAGGGAGAGAAAGAGTTTTGGTGGAAGAAGAAAACAAATAACTTAAGTGCTAAGTTGTCTCTTCCCTTCCCCTCTCTTTTATACTAAGTGAAGGGGGTAAGTGAAGAGGCATGGTGCCTCCTCTCATGGTGACTCTTCACTTCCTTTTGGCCTTTAACAACAATCCTTCTCCTTTCCTACCAGCACTCCCTTGCTAGGTGAATTGGTTAGTGCATTCATGATGAGGCTTTGCCTCTACCTTAGGTCCAAGGTTCAATCCTTGGTGCATGTATTTTATTTTTATTCCTTTTTTTTTATTTTTTTTTCTTTTGCAAGGCCCATATAAGGCCCACCAAGAGTCATACTAATTTTTTCTAATTGAAACCCATTTTCTATTTACGTTAAATTCTACCTAAAATCCACTAGTAACCATGGTACTAGAAGGACCAATATAAGCCCATTGTACCTAGCTTTTAATTTATATAAGAGATCTTGCTATGGTTTATGTTATATTCATACGTTGTTCGAGAATTCGTATAGGCACGATCAATATTTTAAAGAAAAATATTGAGAGGATTTTACTAGTCGTTACACGAGCCCTCCAAGCAAGGACCTGGCCCTCCAAGCCGGTATTTCATCAACCTAGGACCTGGCCCTCCAAGCCGGGATTTCATCAACCTAGCCCTCCAGGCTAGGACCTGACCCTCCAAGCCTGGACTTTTTCACACCTAACCCTCCAGGTTAGGACTTTACACACCTAGCCCTCCAAGTTAGGATTTTTCCACACCTAACCCTCCAGGTTAGGACTTTTCACACCTAGCCCTCCAAGCTAGGATGAACAATCATAACGATAGCAATTTTATGAACACATAAATATAGCAATTTTATGAACAATCATATCAACTAACAATAAGCATATAAATCAGAGGCATACAACCATAGAGTCATACAATCCAAATAGTCAAATAGCATCAACCCTCAGCGGGGTCATCGTCTGATGAATCATCAATACATATAACATCCCCTGGTGGAGTACTGCTGGAGGTCGCAGCTCCAAGAAACGTATGATGGTACCACTCCTCATACCACGTCTCCTGCAGTGAGCAGATCCCAAAAACATCGGATGCTAAAGCGACTAGTCGGCGATCGAAGGACCGAAACTCTGAGTTGACCTCCTGTTGCCAGAGCTCGGAAATATGTAGCTCACGCTGCATCGTCTGCTCTAGCTCCGCAACCTGCTAGCGGAGGTCAGGATCCTATTCATCGTAATCTTCAGCAACAGCGGACGGCTCCTGATCAGGGGCTGCTCCGGGTAACTCCCCCACACGTCGCCGATCCTTCCACCTCAGCCCCTGTGGTCCGACAATAATGCCAGACTGAGCCAACATGCGATGATCAAGTCGACAGTCCTTCCGAACCATGGGTACAATGCTGCCCTGTGAAACGTCAATACCAACCGACTGCAGCCAGACATTGATGATATAAACGGCATGTAAACTGTCTGACCGTACATCTGACTGTGGATAATGATGGAAAAATAGATGGAAGTCACTGGGTCAAAGTCTAACTGCTGATGCATCCCGTAGAGCATCAAGCAGTGGAATGAGTGAATTTCATCTAAGTGTTTTGAAGTAGTCGGGAGGAGACAATTAGTGATGATCGTAAACAAAACATACTCAACGAGGGAAAGGCGGAGAGCAGGAAATGTGAGAAAATCACGGGCGCGCTCAGCGGGACCCCTTGGCCTGGGATGGCCTAGAAAGTACTCGTAGATGGAGTCAGGAGTGACTCCATCGAAGGGAACCGGAAGAGGATCCGGAAGAAACGGATAGAGTGGAAAGTTATTATCTGATCGGCAACAGCCAAGAAATGCAGTGAAGGCAGATAGATGAAAATCAAGGTTGATACTGGCCACACGGGTCCTCCACCCCGTACCCTCACCACTAACCATGTTATTATAGAATTCAGAGACCAAAACAAAGTTGATTGGCCTCTCAAGGAAAAGAATGGATTGAAGGTCATAGTGTTCAATGATTTGCCGACTGTCGGACAATTTCGTAAATGAAGGTTTGGTCCACAGTTCGACATGGCATAAGTTTGAAAGTGTGCCATTGAAAGTCTAGTGCATAATGAATATTTTGAAATCTGGTATGTGGAGGTGGTGGAGGTCTTGAAGGGGGTGTAGATGATGAAGGGTCTTTGCCCTTTGAGCTTCCCTCCACGGGTTCTTTGCCCTTAGATGATTTTCTAATGGGTTTGAATAGATCATGGCAACAATTTGAACCAAATAAAGTGAAACAAGTGAACATGATCATGACACAAGAATGAAATATAACACAAGATGAAATTGATCATATGAACATAAATTTAATCATTTATAGGACACGAATTAATCAGTGAGGTGAGGTTTAATCAAAAAGACACGATTTGATCAAGGGAAGAACCACACGGCACACACCCAAAGTAAACCCCAAGAACAAACATCACGGTTAGTTCACCACATATGATGATATTTGAAGTGAGCAACAAGATGAAAGAAGGAAACCCTTACTTAGGTGTCATTGTCGAGTTGATTGGAGAAAAACACTCTCTGAAACTTGCGCAAGAGAGAATCACAACGCAGGAAGAACTTGCTGAAAACACCAACAGCAAGAAGAAGAACTCTCACGCAGGGAGAAGATCGCGAGAAGCCATGCACAGGAGGAGGGGACGCAGGAGGAGCTCACGCATAGCAAGTAGATCGCACGCGCAAGAGAGGAGTTCGACGCTAGGGCTTGGGAAGAAAGGGTTTACACGAAGTTAAGAGGTTGGTGGATCGGTCCACCAACCGAAATTTAATGTGATCGAATGGATCACCGTTCGATCTGGGAGTGTCCAGACCGATCAGGCTCAGGCCTGATCGACTGGCCTGGTCCTGATCGGTCGGGTGACCGATCAGGCAGGCCCCTGATCGATCGGACCGATCAGGAAACGAACAGTATGTTTGGAGGTTTTTCCGTGAGCCCCCTGATCAGTCTGTGGACCGATCACCATAGGGTGCCAGATCGGTCTGGGGACCGATCCAGGCCAACAAAGAATGTTTGGTCAATTTTTCGCGAAGTGTTCTGCGACCACTCTGATCGATCTGTGGACCGATCACCACAGGGAGGTCCAGATCAGTCCGGGGACCGATCCAGACCAGCACAAAGAAACTTCTATGGGTAATCGCGAAACAGCTTGATCGGTCCGTTGGACCGATCAGTCCTACTCCTGATCGGTCCGGTGACCGATCAGGCTTCCTGATTTTTCCTGATACGATCTGAAACTTTCAGTTTCAGACTTCCAAACGATTTCTGATAAGATCTGATGAAAGATATCGATCTTGGAAGTGATCCCTTGACTATCATTAATCCCTGAAGGAGGATCAAAAGTCCTTATGAGTTTAACAATCACTTTGCTCCACCCAAGTGAAATCAAACTCAATCAACAAACATTCAAGCAATTTCAAGCAATTTTGTCCCAAATTCAAGTCTCCAATCATGTTTCCTTGATTGGAATGTCCAAGTATGATCATGGAGCCAAGTACACATGTGTTATGCATTGGTGTTCTCCATACTTGGTCACCGAAGTGATTTTTATCTCGTCAACCAAATTTCTCAAGGGATGCATTGACATATTGAGAAATTAAGTTGATCCTAGCATCTCACCCCATATCTAGCAAACAAAAACATTTTGTTGACCCTTATAGTTTGTGTGAGATGTCCCCAAGTTACCCAATTATATCCCAACAATTCGAATTGATCATGAAGGGTTTTGAAAGCATTTTAATCCTATGAAGCGCGGCACATTCCCAACTCCCTTCTTAAAAAGCTAAACTCATTTTCGAGGAGTGGTTTAGTGAAAATGTCTACTAGATTTGATTTGGACTCTACATACGAGAGTACAACATCTCCTCTAGCAACATGATCTCTAATGAAGTGGTGACACACTTCAATATATTTGGATCTAGAGTGATGGACTGGATTCTTGGTTAAGTTAATTGTGCTTATGTTGTCACACAACACTTGCACACTCTTGTAGCTTAATCAATAGTCCTCTAGAGTATGAATCATCCACAACAATTGCGATATGCTCTCTCCCATAGCAATATATTCTGCCTCAGTGGTGGAGAGAGCAACACAGTGTTGCTTCCGACTTGACCAACTAACTAAAGATGATTCTAAAAATTGGCAGCCCCCACTTGTGCTTTTCCGGTCCAACTTGCATAGTCAGAATCGGTGTAGCCAATTAGGTCAAACGATTCGGTATGGGGGTACCATAGACCAACACCAATTGTGTCTTTAAGGTATCTCAAAATTCTCTTAACAGCAATTAAGTGAGATTCCTTGGCACAAACTTGATATCTAGCGCACATACCCACAGCGAAAAGTATATCAGGTTGACTGGCTGTTAGGTATAGTAGACTACCTATCATGCTCCGATATTGAGTCAAATCAACAGGTTTACCACTCTCATCATTATCTAATCTTGTGTTTGTAGCCATGGGAGTGGTTACCTCTTTTGAATCACTCATGTTGAATTTTCGAAGCATCTCTTGAGTATACTTTGATTGGTGCACATGGATCCCATCTCGGGTTTATTTGATTTCAAGTCCAAGGAAGAAAGTCAACTCTCCCACTAGACTCATTTCAAATTCACTCTCCATGTGTCCAATAAACTCATTTAAATAGCTCTTGTTGTTTGAGCCACAAATAATGTCATCGACATATACTTGGGCTACAAATATATTGTCGCCATCTCTACGTAGAAATAGTGTAGGGTCTATTTGGCCTCTAACAAAGCCTTTTTCAATTAGGAACGTCGACAACCGCTCATACCAAGCTCGGGGTGCTTGTTTAAGGCCGTAGACCGCCTTCTTAAGCTTAAATACGTGGTTTGGGAATTCGGTACTCTCAAACCCCGGAGGTTGTTCGACATATACCTCTTATCTTATTAAACCATTTAGAAAGGCCGATTTGACATCCATTTGATATAGCTTGAAACCACGATGTGCTACAAATGCAAGCATCAATCGGATGGACTCTAATCGTGTCACGGGAGCATAGGTCTCATAATAATCAAGGCCATCAACTTGACTGTAGCCCTTGGCTATTAAGCGTGCCTTGTTTCTTATGATTTCTCCCTTATGGTTTAATTTGTTTTTGAAGACCCATTTGGTTCCAATGATTATGGTCTTCTTGGGTCTAGGGACTAAGTCCAACACTTGACTTCTTTCGAATTGACCTAGTTCATCTTGCATGGCAATGATCCAATCGGGATCATTTAATACTTCGTCAATTTTTCTAGGTTCAATTTCGGAAATTAGGGCAACTTCATTAGCCTCATTCCGGAAGAATGATCTAGTCCTAACCCCATGATGGATGTCTCCAACAATTTGGTCTTGGGGATGACTAGAGGCTAACCTAGTTTGCCTTGGTGTTGGTGGTGCTTCTTAAATGGTTTCACTAGACACTAGCTCAGCCTTAGGATCCGGCTGATCTATGGGTTGTCTAGGCTCATCGTCCTCTGATTCATCACCATCAACAACACTTAGACTTCCATTCAAACTTAGTTTCCTAAGTTCGAATTGAGCTCCTTCAATATCTTCTGATTGATCATTTGATCTTGGAATTTCTTCAAAGACAACATCAGAAGATTCTTCAACCAATCTAGACTTCTTGTTGTAGACTCGGTAGGCTTTGCTAACAAGGGAGTACCTGACCAGTATCCCTTCATCAGCCTTTGCCGTGAACTTTCCAAGGTGGTCTTTGGTGTTTAGGATAAACACCTTACAACCAATCACCCTAAGATGTTTAACCGTAGGTGGTTTTCCAAACCAAAGTTCATGAGGAGTCTTACCTAAGAACCTATGGATGAGGACTCGATTTTGCACGTAGCAAGCTGTGTTTACATCTTCGACCCACAAGTAGCTCGGTAGTGAGTACTCATTAAGCATGCTTCGCGCAGCCTCTTGTAAGACCCGGTTCTTCCTCTCTACAACACCATTTTGTTGTGGTGTTCTAGGAGTAGAGAACTCGTGTCTATACCCTCAATCTTGACAAAACTCTAAAAATCGTTGGTTTTGAAATTCACCTCCATGATCACTTCTTATTGTCTTAATAGTTGATGATTTCTCATTTTCAACTCTTCTACAAAAAGAAATGAAAATATCTAAGGTTTGGTCCTTATATTTTAGAAAATACGTCCATGTATATCTAGTAAAATCATCAATGATAACAAAATAATATCTACTTCCATTCAAAGATATGATAGTGCTACAATCAAACAAGTCCATATGAAGTAAATCTAAAGCGGTAGATGTACTTACAGCGTTTTTACCTTTATGTGCAGATTTTTTTTTGCTTACCCATTTGACATGCATCACAAAGTTTGTCCTTTTCATACTTGATGCTTGGTAAGCTACGAACCAATCCCTTATTGGCTAACTTCTGGATATTCTTCATGTTCACATGTGCTAGTCTCCGGTGCCAAAGGGTGGACTCATCTTCTCTTGACATGAGACACTTAGCAAAAGCATTAGTAGCACTTTTAAAAGAAACTTGGTAAATGTTATCTACTCTTGTTCCTACTAGTACCGTGTCAAAATTGTCATGTTATCTAACTAGACATTGACTTGATTGAAAATCAATTGTGTAACCCGCATCACACAATTGACTGACACTTAGGAGATTAAATGTCATCCCCTTAACTAGAAGGACATTCTTTATCCTAAGACATTCGGATATTTGAATGTCTCCTATTCCTATGACCTTAAGATTACCATTGTTACCAAATGAAACATTACCTCTACTTTTTCTTTAAAGTGTAGTAAACAATGATCTATCCCCGGTCATGTGTTTGGAGCGCCCACTATCAACGAACCAAGTTGATAGATGCTCCCCCTCAATCACAACCTACACAATTCGAAAAATAGAAGTTTTAGGTACTCAAACATTGGGACCTAAAGCACCTACTAAGCAAGACTTAAGCACCCATGCCTTGACTACTTTCCTTTGAACTCTAGGTGTCTTAGATTGTCTAACATCAGTCCTAGACATTAAGAACACAAATGATGGTTCTTTGGGTCGGTAACCAATACCGGCCCTATTGTAGACTGCCCTTTATGTTAGTAGGAGCCCTAGAGCCAATTATGTGATGATTGACTAGGGGCATTTTGTATCATATTCTATTATTAATAAAGACATGTTTGGTTATTATACTTACTTTGTATTCTGTGCCGAATGACTAAGTATAATAATGTCCTTGTGTAGTAGGTTCTTATCTACATTATATCGATTGGTTGAATCGATAGTGAGATAATGTAGAGAACACTACACTAAATTATTCCTAGTCAAGCATCAATTATTCAGGGACAATATTGATGCATGAAGACTAGCATGTAGGTTAACTGATGACTTGAGCTCACAAGTCATGGATATGTGATATCAAGTTGACACATGGGTATACATTGGAGAATGTGTACTGAATGACCCGCCTTGAGAAAGTTTCATAGATTGTCATATGAGTGTCATAGACTTTCTCATGTGACTATTGGTATGAATAGTCCTTAGACCTGAAGTCACTACGGTTCTCTACATAAGGAGTTATGTACTTTGGTATCGTCAAACGTCACCCGTAACAGGGTGGACTATAAAGGCGATCACTGGGTATGTAATGAATTATGCGGAGGGATGTGAGTATGTAACAGGATCTTGACTTTTCTTGTTACTTGGGTAGCAATGATGTATTGCTAGATGTCGCTCATTGCTTATGGGTCTAAAGTGTTTAGGCGCATTGCCAACGTCACGAGAACCTATTGGGTCACACACAAAGGACATGATGCTTCGGGAAATCTGGTCAGCAGATCTGAGTCCGAGTTGGGAACTCGGAAGATCTGAGCCCGAGTTGGGAACTCGGGAGGCCTGAGCCCAAGTCGGGGACTCGGGAGATCTGAGCCTGAGTTAGGAACTCGGGAGGTCAGTTTGGGAGCTCGAGTTGGGAACTCGGGAAGACCGAGCCCGAGTTGGGAACTCGGGAAGACCGAGCCCGAGTTGGGAACTCGGGAAGTCCAAGCCCGAGTTAGGAACTCGGGAGCGCGGGTCGGGAAGTCGGCACTCGGGCGACTGGGTCGGCACTTGACCAACTCGGGAGACTGGGCCGACTGGGTC
This sequence comes from Boesenbergia rotunda, assembly GCA_024364735.1. Taxonomy (NCBI): domain Eukaryota; kingdom Viridiplantae; phylum Streptophyta; class Magnoliopsida; order Zingiberales; family Zingiberaceae; genus Boesenbergia; species Boesenbergia rotunda. Next base: position 54,603 of record JAGFNQ010004833.1, read on the forward strand.
GGCACTTGGCCGATTGGGTCGGCACTCGGCAGGCTGGGTCGGAGGTTGGCAGACTGGGCCTGAAGCTCGGCACTCGGGAGACTTGGTCGGGAGACCTAGTCAGAAGCTCGAGAGGCCCGGTCGGATTTGAATGCAGGAAAGAGAAAAGTCTCTCTTCATTGGATGAAGAGAAGATGAAGAGTCACATGGAAAGATGTGCTCTTTATTGGCTTTAATGAAGGGAAGGCAAAAAGACAAATGACTCTTGGTATTCATGGGATGAATATAAAAGGGGTCAAGTCATTTTGAATAAAGAACTAAGTGTTTCCTTCTTCCCTTCTTCTCTTCTTCCTCTCCTCCACTCTTAGCCAAAACCTTACTGTAAGGTTCTTGGTGTTTTCGAGCTACCTCAAGTTGCTAGCACAACTAAGGTAGTTCTCTCGAAGTTGAGAGATTATGTCCGTGTGGATACGAATAGAGGCACGAACGTTTGAACGTGCAAGAGATCCAGCGCATCTTGGACGAGCGGGATAACCGAATGGCACTCTTCAAAGGTATAAACAGTAGATAAATCTATTAGATAGATAGCTTTGTATGAGTTTTCTTTCGCATGGATCGCTCGTGGGTTCTTGTTTCCGCTGCGGTTTTATTATTTTGTGCCGGGATAACCCAACACTTTGGGCATTCAAGATCATGTCTAAGGTCTTTGAGCTTGTTGAGAACTTCTCAAGAACACTCTTGAGTCTCTCAACTTCACTCTTCAATGATTTATTTTCATCCTCTAGCATCTCAACATGCAAATCATCTACATCTTCATCCCTAGAGGACTTCAATTGTTCAACTTCAATTTTTAAAGATTTAATCTCATCTCTAACATTTCAACATGCAAATCGTCTACATCCTCATCCCTAGAGGATTTCAATTGTTCAACTTCTAATTGCAGTGATTTAACCTTAATTTTTGACTTTTTCAACATATTGGTTAAGCATGCAATTGCTCTATAGCATTTCTCAAGTTCGGGAGTGATTACCTCTTCATCATCCGAAGATGATGAAACCGCGTTTGAGGAGTCACTCGATTCATCACTGCTCTCTTGATCTTCCAATGTCATGAGTGTCACATGTCGTGTACTCTTCTCATCCTTCTCTTCTTCGGATGAACTTGAGGAGGATTCATCCCAAGTGGCCTTCAAGGCCTTCTTCTTCTTTTTGGATCTATCCTCCTTCTTCTTGAGCTTTGGGCAGTCCTTCTTGAAGTGCTCTTTCTTACTACATTTATAGCAAGTAATATTATTCTTATCAAGCTTAACTTCACTTGGGTTACCTTTACCCTTGAAGCGTCGACCCTTCCTCATCATCCTTCTAACGAAATTGGTCATCTCGGAGGAAGAAGAGCTGCTGCCCTCCTCCTCAGATTCGGACTCGGATTCGAATAAAGATGAGGATGAGGAGACTTCCTTCTCCTTCTTCTTCTCCTTCTTCTTCTTGTTCTTTTCTCCTGCAACTAAGGCAATCCCCTTCTCCTTGGGGCCTTTGTTAGCCATTTCATGCAATTCCATTTCACAAAACAAATCATCTAATTTGACAATTGATAATTCCTTGAAACTTTGTAGGCATCCACCATGGATGACCACAAAGCATTCCTTGGAAAGGCTTTCAACACATACCTCACAAGGTCGCGGTTTTCGACCATTTCATCAATAGAATGGAGACCATTGAGGACTTCCTTGAACTTACCATGTAGCTCACTTACGGTTTCATTCTCCTTCATGGAGAGGTTTTAGAGTTGGTTGAGGAACAAATCCCTCTTGGCGATTCTTGAGTCTCGGGTACCCTCGTGGAGTTCGATGAGCTTGTTCCACAAATCTTTTACACTTGTAAATGGACCAACCTTGATGAGTTGGTCTTTGTTCATGTCACATTGTAGGGTCACTACCGCCTTCGCGTCGGCTTCACTCTTTCGGGTTTGCTCAGCCGACCAACGCCATGACTCCAATTCTTTGCCTTCATCATCCTTTGGAGGGGAAAACCCCTCCTTCACAGCGAACCAAGTGTTGATATCCATCTTTAGGTAGTACTCCATCTTCGCTCTCCAATATTGAAAATCTGCTCCATCGAAGAAGGGAGGTCGGGTGGTGGAAAAACCTTCTCTCAAAGCCATTGTAGTTGACTCTCGGTTGTTAATCCGTTTGTACAGAGCCCCAAGCTCTGATACCACTTGTTGGAACTTGGATGGCTAGAGAGGGGGGTGAATGTAGCTAGACACTTAAACTTTAGCACTTTTCGATTTTCTGCACTCAAACGTTAGTAGCACAGCGGAAGCACAAGAAAAATAGAGTTGCAGAATTAAACCCTAAGCTAAGAACAAACACAAGAACGCTAACAAGAGGGTTTACAAGACTCGGGGATAACTTGTCCCTACTCCTTGGCGTGCCCGTAAGGTGGGTGATCCCTTGATCGTCGGCAGATTAAGCCCCGAAAAATCTGGATAGTAAGCAACCTCCTTCTCGGTGGAGTAACCTCTTCACAGCATTTCAAGATGATGAAGTATAAAGTATAGGAAATACAAGAAGGATCTTACTTAGCACTTAGAACTACAAGAACACAAGCAGACTTCTCCCGAGCTCCACTCAACGCAGATCTCACGCAAGAACTCCCTTCTTCGTGTCTTCTCGCTGATGGACTCGCCAAGCCTCTTGCTTCTCTTCCAAGTGCTCAAGTATCAGCTGGTTGCTTCAAGGATCACAGTCGCTTGCTCAAGAGATGATGGAAGTAATCGCACGAGCAGAAACAAGAGTTGTCGCAAGAACAAAAACTGATCAAGTGTATGCAGCGTTGTTGTTGTTGTTGAGACTTCTTCGCCACCAAGCGTTTAAGTCCCTCCACTGATCGCCAGGTCATCTCACTGCAGCCTCCAGCTACTCACCTGCAACCACCAGCCTACCACTGAGCTCTCCTGGACTCCCTGAGCTTCCCTCAGACCAGCCCCAGTCAGCAGCTCCAGCCAGCGTCCGTTGCAACCTAAGATGGTAAATGGACAAACCTGCTCCAAGGAAAGACCTCCATTGACTCTCCTTGAGTGTTTGAATCCATCCCTGTCACCTGCACACTTAATCAGAGCATTAGCACAGCAAATCAGCAGTGAATCAAGTATCAGAGATTAAGCGCAGAGAAATCAGATGTGTTCAGACGCGATCAGAGCGTCTGACAGTGCATTTTGAATTAAAGTGATCGGTCACCGGACCGATCAGAGAGCCTCCTGATCGGTCACCAGACCGATCAGAGTGGGTTCAGACCGATCAGGCTCCATCCTGATCGGTCCCCAACGCTCAATCAGAAATCGTGATTTCTCCGGGACCGATCACCAGACCGATCCCAGGTTGTGGATCGGTCACCAGTCCGATCCACCCCTTTGCAGGGTGATTCCTTAGCTTCGCAGTCCAACCCTCCTGATCGGTCACCAGACTGATCAGGGCATGCTCAGACCGATCAGGCTCTGTCCTGATCGGTCATAGTGAGGAACTCGCGACACTTGATCGTTCACTAGAACGATCCGAACAGTGTTCCAGATCGATCACCAGACCAATCAAGAGCTAAGCAGTAAGGGGAACCAAAACCCATTGCATGCTCCCTGATCGGTCACCAGACCGATCAGGAGTAGAGCAGTGAGCGAACTGCATGCTCCCTGATCGGTCACCAGACCGATCAAGAGCCGAGCAGCAGGTTCCCAACCTCACTGGGTGCTCCCTGATCGGTCACCAGTCCGATCAGTCATCGCTGGATAGGTCACCAGACCGATCCACGAAGGAGCACCGTGCTAACTTCCCTGATCGGTCACCAGACCGATCCAGGGACTCCAACCTAGCCCTCCAAGCTAGGATTTCATCCAACCTAGCCCTCCAAGCTAGGACCTGACCCTCCAAGCTAGGACCTGACCCTCCAAGCCAGGATTTCATCAACCTAGCCCTCCAAGCTAGGACCTGTCCCTCCAAGCCGGGATATCATCAACCTAGCCCTCCAGGCTAGGACCTGACCCTCCAAGCCAGGACTTTTTCACACCTAACCCTCCAGGTTAGGACTTTTCACACCTAGCCCTCCAAGCTAGAATTTTTCCACACCTAACCCTCCAGGTTAGGACTTTTCACACCTAGCCCTCCAAGCTAGGATTTTCTCACACCTAACCCTCCAGGTTAGGACTTTTCACACCTAGCCCTCCAAGCTAGGATTTTCTCACACCTAACCCTCCAGGTTAGGACTTTTCAACACCATGCCTAATCTCCGATCAAGACTTAATCTCAATCATAATCATCAACCTAAACTAAAATCAGTGTCAACACCAAAACAACAATCAGGGTCAGACTGCTTCAACAATTATGACTTAGGTTGCTTGTTTGTTATTGTATGGTTGTTTTGCAAGAACCTAGAGCTAGAAGCAAAACAAAGAGCAAACAAATGCAAATGGGTGTGTTAGTTCATAAAGCGTCAGACAAAAATAGTCAACCTCTAGAGATTCAATGTTTGATAATATGCCAAAGTCTTGTTTGTTTGACTAAAGGTTAAGTTAAACAGGACTTGATATTTGACAAAGTAGAGTCTAGTCAGGATTAGATGACTAGCAAAGTTCCTAAAGAAAGAAGTAAATACGTTTGATATACCAAGGGTTAAGTCAAACAGGATTTAATATTTAACAAAGTATAATCAGGATCAGATGACTAGAAAAGTACCCAGTTATGGTTAGTTTAACCAAGGGTAATCCAAACAGGACTTGATTTTTGAAAGAGAGAAGTCTAGTTAGGATCAGATAACAAGGAAAGAAGTCCTTGTAAAGGCACCAAGGTCCTAGTTCGGAGAATTGGGCACAAAGACCAGGCCAAGGGTTGGGCACCGAAATCCTGGTCAAGGATCGGGCACAAAGATCTGACCATGGTTTAGGCACGAAATCTCGATGAGTAAAGTTAGGTCCTAGTAAGTAAAGTTAGGTGATGGAAGTCTTGGTGAGTGAAGCTGGGCAATGAATCTTGGTGAGTGAAGTCAGGTCCTAGTGAGTGAATCTAAGTAACGAAACCCTAAGGAGTGAATCTTAGGTAGTAAAGTCTTGGGGGTTTGACTCCAAACAAAGCTTAGTAGGTCAGATAGACTTACAGAACTTAGGCTTAATTAGTTTGTTTGTCTTGTGTATGCTTATCTTGCAAGAAGCTAGAGCTGGAAGTAAGATCGGAAGAGCAAATGCAAGTGAACAGGCCTGGACCAGCCTGGTCCAAGTGTCTGGAATTATCCAAGTGTATGGAAGGCTAATCCAGGTGCCTGGATCAACCCAGGCGCCTGGAAGGTCCCAGGCGCCCGAGAAGGTCATACAAGCGCCCGAGACCCAGTCCACCATTCTCATCTTCGTCCATAAGGCTCAATGAACTTGCATCGGATAAGGGCAACTTCACAAGCACCCGAGAAGGCTTCATAGGGGCTCGAGAAGCAAGTATATAAGTGACCTCGAGCAAAGCATCACCATCAACTCATTCATCATCCTACTCCTCTCTATCTACGAAAGAAGAATATTAAGGTGAAGTTCTATGACCAAGGAGGTTCCGGGAGGAGTGCGCTATGGTTCAGACTTCTAGATCCGCCGTGTTCGCTATTATGGTTTGATTTTTATTATATGCTTGAATCATTATTTTTCATATTTTTGCAAGTATTACTTGAACTATAAAATGAGTTTCTCCGTCTCCGAAAAGTTTCGAAAAGAGGGTCATTAGTGGACTCATACTGAGTGCATAGGCCTTGGATGTACTGACCCTAGGAGTTGGGAACCAAATAAATCCCGTGTGTCCTATGTCCTTTACTTTGTATATTTACCTTCTTTATTATTCTATTGCGTACTAATGACTTTATTGAGAAAGACGAATGACGAAATTTCAAGTGAACGAGTGTCAATATTCACCCTCCCCCCCTCTATCGATGTATCCGATCCGATAGGGTGAATTGGACATGACTCGGGTCAAACCGGACCCAAACTAGTTCAGTAGACCGAACCAGCAATTTGGTAGACCGACTAGGTTTGGTCTAGATTACTAAATTGTTAGATATGTTGACATGGGAAATGATGTGGCAAAAGATTTGGTTCATCTTTATGATTTGGATGAGGATAAGGATAAGGCAAATGATATGGATAAAGATAAGGCTTGATCTAGATATGACTTTATCTAGATATGACTTCATCCAGATCAGAGTTGATCTAGATAGGGATCTGATCTGACTCTATAAAAGGAGATAAAGGTTCTATGTTCAACAACAACTTTTCTACTACTAATCATATGCTCTATGCTCAAAGAAAGGCGACAAGGCTCTACTCGTGCCATCGGGGAAATGCCAAGAGGAGTGTTTGGCACTCAGGAGATTCCGGACAACCGATGATGATTTATTTGTTTGCTTGAATTTACGTTGTATTTAATTTCCATTTGTGTTTGCGTACAAACTGTAAGACAAATTTCTCCGCCTCCAGAAAATTTTGGAAAACAAACTATACTCAAAAATAAAGAAAAGGTGTCTAAACTAGCTAAATTGCTTATCGACTAATATTAATGCGAACAGTCTCTAGCAACGGTGCCAAAAACTTTATGTGGAATCCGTAATTGTACAAAAACGTCGTTAAGTAATAAAATATCGATCCATAAGGACTATTGATTAAGCACTAGTCAAGTCTACAAGGTAAAGTGTCTAGACGATCATAGGATTAGTGTGAAAGCTTGTTGAAGAGAGAAGAAGAGAGAGAGAAGGAGAGAGGGAGAGTTGATCTTTGGGAGAAAGGTCGGATGGGTGGAATCTAAGATTTTGGTTTCACTACAATGCTAGTTGATGCTCTATAGATTGTTCATATCCTAATCTCCATGTTTATATTCTTGTAGAGATCGTAACTAGGTATCAGTGTTGACCATGCAAAAGTGTACCGGAGTGCTTCCCCCTTGGGTATCCAATGTCATTAAGAGCCTCTGGCCATACATTTCTATATTACGATAGAGTAATCTAGCGTAAAAATAGTAATTATGCTGATAAAAGATAGAAAGGAATGTAAGTATGTAAATTATAAGCGCATCACCCTTCCTCTTGCACTTTTTGATCCTACAGATGGCATCATTGGTTATCACTGCACGTAATGGTTTAACCCGATTCGACATTACAAAGTAGGGGATAGCACCTAGAGGACCGTGAAGCATTGTAACAGGAGCCTCCTTGAGAAAATAGCCGCTTTAATAAGGCTACCTTGAAAGTAAGTATTGCGTATGGGTAAACACACTGCTACAATTTCAAAAGTCTATACTGGTTACCTTAGAATAGATCACCTTCATGAGCATCAACATTGAGGTAAGATAGTGAATAATATTTAGGGTATTAACAGTCATTGTGAAGAATCTAAAATCCTAAAATTGCTCTCCAAAATTGACTTTCTACTAAGACCCCTATTCCTTTCTTAGTTTGTTTTCTCTCTCTCATAATTCTTGTGTTTTCGATTGTTTTAGATAGTCTGCTTTGTGATCCTAAGTAGTATTTAGTTTACAGAGTATCAATATTTTATTACTTGATGACAATCGTGCACTTACAGATTTCTTACATCAGTTAACCCTAAGAATAATCTCTCATGTTATCTTGCTATCACTCATAGATATAGAGGCCTTCTATGGCTTTGTATAATAGTCAAAAGGAACCCTATAGTAGGTTCATGTATTCTCCTTGGACTTAGAGTCTACTCTAAAGTATCAAACCTTCACCTTAATACTTGATTCTCCTTCCCCAACTCTCTCATTCTAGATTTTGTTTTTTTTTCATTGTAAGCATACCAAGCTTCGTAAATCATCCTTGCTGAAGATTGACTCGATTAGGGAGAAATATAGTCAAGATTGTTTTCATCGACTCCATTACTCATCTTTTTTATTTGTTGTTATTTGTTATGATTCAAATGTCTGAGCTTCGCCCAATTAATCTTGAAAGTAGACAATCTTCTTCCCTAATTTGCCTATCAGATAAATCTAAAATAACTTATGCACACTTGGAAACTAACCTCTAGAATATTCATTTTTATTGGGATTCAAATTCTAATTTTTTTTATTTGTTCCCCCCAAGTGTTTCAAGACACCCATGAAGGTAAAAGATTACTTCATAAGTCATCCTTGTGATGAGGTCTAATACACATCATATTTGTTATAGAAGTTTACTTTATTCTCTCTTTTAAAGTAGCTTAGAGGTGATGCACTTGATTTGTTGTGGGTTGTGAAGTAAAACATGATTTTCTGAACGGTGTCATACCTTCTTGTTAGTGTTGGATATCTAGCTTTTATTTATTTATTTATTTTAATTCAGGTATTTAGCTTTCGATCCGACAAATCAACAGTGTTCTTCCGATTCGCCTACCGGGTAAACTTGGAAGAACGAATGGATCTTGACATGATATCCCAACATCAGTAATATTTCAAGTACCCTAAACATATGATAAACTCTAAAATTGAACCCTCAGAATTCACAGCTATGTCTCACCGCTGTGCTGCGGATATCTAACATTTATTTCTGCTCCACAATTGGACATTTTGATTGATTTCATACATCCACTTAAATTGAATCTTATATTTGAGTTGGTATTAGTCGCAAAAATCTAAGAAACAAAATCAAACAGCTGCTATGACTTTAACTCATAAAAGGCAAACAAGTTTTGGAATATCATCGTCTGGCCTTGAGAAATACGTACAAGACGGAGGAATTTGTTTGGACAAAACTCGGGCAGTATCTCCACCGCGTTTTTCCCATCTTGATCATCTCAACCAACTCAACAATGATGATTTTACGAGCATATAAACATAAGAAATTTCTAAATGTATATTATTTTGCATGGTTAACAATTGATGTGAAAGAAACGAGATGGAGAATGCTTTGATATGCAAGAGAGTATTCACGACCTGGATTATATTGACGAACATAAAAAAATGTTGCTGAGAGTTGCCGGCACTTGTAGGTTATTTGATATTCTCACTGTCCAAGATTTAGAGCCTTGATTCCATTGAGTGCGGATTCGTGATACTTAGAGGATAGATCTCTTCTGAAAGTATGTCTTGGCTCCACAGAAGTTGTTTGTGCATTTCTTTGACCATTTGAAAGTTTACGAAAAGTCCCCAAGATGGCCTCTGCAATTTGACTCTTGGATTGATCCACGTCTGAGACAACCATATTTCTGCTACCAGAAACAGCAGCTCGCCTTGAGCACTTGTTTGGCCGTCCCAAAGAAGTTGAACTGGAAAACTAATATGTATGCATTCAAGATCAGAAATTACATTGTGTAAAGAAAAAAAAAGGTCATATGAGAAACCATCATCTATGTTTTACTAAGAAAATTAACAAACTTACAAGTTACAAGATATGTCCTGGAAATTATAACCTCGGTAACAAATTAAACAGGATAAACTTGCATAATCAGAAAAATGAACTAGTAGACTCAATAAATATGTAAACTGGAGTTCGTCTAGATTCCTAAATATTTGCAAACGATTCTGAAATTGTATAGGCGGGTCACTGGAAGCAGTTTAAGAATTTCAACCATTGTAAATTTATTTAAAGAGCATCCTAATCTTAAACAATGTTCAATTTAAAAGTGAAACCAAAAAATCATGACTCTTGTGTTGGCAGAACTTAGAATATTACTCATACAAGATATTCATGTTAACTGTGTGGCAAATCTAGCCCACAAGGAGCTTTAGTCGAGTCAAACTAAATGATAAAGTACTATCATCCAATACCTACCTTCAACAATTGAAGCATTAGGCAATACTTGCAAGAGGTTAAAAATCCTCCTGTGCTGCCTGTTTTGAGATAGGTTTGCTTATGTATTTGATGTGTGTTGAGTTGTGCAGGGGACTTGACAGGATGAACACAAAACTTATGGAGGTTATGACTTGACCTGGTTGCGTGTGGATCATGACTTGGCATGGCTAAGTTAGTATGCTCAATGGTTGGAGGTCCGTTGGAGTTGGTGAAGGATGTATGAGGCCTCTGAGGAACCATGAGACAAGAAGAATTGGAAAGGTCATAAAGATTAAGTTGGCACGGCCAAGTTGGTTGGCTCGATGACCCAAGGTACACTGAAGATGGGAGAATAATGAAATGAGACATCTGTTGTTGGCAAGATGAGAAGCATCAAGATGGCAATGTTAACAACAGTTAGGAGGTGAACTAGGTAAATAAAGAGTGAGGGATGACATGTAGAATGAGTCGTGGGGTCAATGCATCCAAGAGGCTTAAGACCTGATGGGAGATGGCTTGAGTGACAAAAGTCAAGCTGCAAAAGGTGATTGCTTGAATTGTGAAAGTCAAGCGACCTATATTTTGGGTTCAAGATAACTCAACTTAGGCAAGGACTCAACCAATAAATTAATCGAAGTCAATGATCCAGTCGATTATAAGGTATTCTCAAACAACTAGTGAATTGAGTCACCAAAAGAGTCAACTCAAGCTTAATAGCTCACAAACAAAAATGTTTCTTATTTGAGTTTAGAATGGTTGGGCAGTCGATTGAACAAGTTAAATTGACTCTGACCATAATGAAAAAATGGGGCAGTGTATTTGAAGGTGGCATCAATCGACTCAAGTAGTCCTTGCTTGGGACAACAATTGGCTAGTGTCAAGCCAAGTCCATTTAGAGATATGGTAGCAGACTAAAGGTTGAGGCATCATTTAAACAATCAACTGGTCGAGGTTATATAAGGAGAATCACCTGATGAACCCTGAGCAAAATTATGATATTATTTGGGCTTCCTTGTACTATTTCATAGCCAATATTACTGTCCTGCTTGTCTTTACTTGTATCCATGTTATGATAAGACTCGTGTAAGAAGTTTTTCCACCTCCAAAAGAATCCGAAGAGAAAAGATAGTGGGGCATTCAAGATTAACTCACCGAAGAGTCATAGGTTGTGGAATAGGAACAAGAATTCCAAACCACATTATATCAGTTGCATTGCATTTTATGTTTCTTATTACCACTTCAACTAAGAGTATTAGTAAGAGTAAAGAAATGTGTTTGCAGCACTAATGTTTTACTCGTCAATTTTATAATTTGTTTGTAATATAGGTGAAAAAAAATACCGAAGTTTCGGTATACCGCACTTACCATACCAAAAGATACCGATATTATCGGTATACAAAAAATTTCGATACGATATTATACCATACCGAATTTTTCGATATCAGTATAGAATTTAGTATTTTGGTATGGTATATACCGTACTAATACTAAACTTTTAAGATAAACGGTATAAAATTTATACTATATTGAAATTTCAGTATACCGAAAATTCGGTATACAAATTTTGATACGATAGTGGTATAAAATTTCTTACACCGAATGTTTTTGATATTGTATACGATTTCAGTATCGGTATACCGTACCAAACCACCGCTACTTTGTAATTGTGTCATTTTCTGCATATGTAGAGTTGCATTAAAACCAACAACAGTAATAATTGATTTTGTAGTTCATTTTTGTAGAAATTAACAAGAAAAAAATTAAAATTTCTCTCTATTTCCTAGGTAGCCTCCTCTAGTATTATTCATCACTATATTATTACACTTTAATCCATGTAATATGTCATACTTATTATTAGACTTCTAGTATTTACATTTAGGACTCTAAGACTCCCAGACAAACAGCTCAAAAATAGTATAAAAACTCAACTTATTATGGAAATGCTCAATCATATAATTGCTTAAGAGTATGTTTAACAAATGTGCTAGTGCATCATTAAATCTTATTAACGATGTGAAAATTCTATTGGATTGTACAGTCTTTTTTATAAAGTGATAATCAATCTTTATATATTTTTCCTCCTGTGCAACAATAGATTAGAGGCTTTGCATGGCAGTTTAATTGTCATAACTTCATAATTTCTTTAGAAGCTTATCCCAACTAGGTCATTGACTCTTTAACAAATAGAAGTTCAGATAAGCTAGAGTCGAAGTCTTATATTTCGTTTTGCTCTCACTCTAGCTACAACAATCAACTTTTTTGTACTTCAGAAATCAAATTACCTCCTAGAATGACACAATAATATGATATAAATCTCGCCTTATCAACATCAGTTACCCCAAAATCTTAAGGAAACTAAAATCCTAATACTAAAAAACTCTCATGGCCATTCTCATAAATCTTATTTCTATCAATGTTAGTATACATAGACCTGCCCACAGGTCAAGTCCATAATCATAATCGAGTAAACAGGCTCATAACCTATTGACCCGATTTGAGTCAACAGGCCCAATACCTATTGACCCGATTCAATGGATCGGGGAAGCAACCAGCCCATCTAGAGACCGTCCAATTATGGTTTCGGCCCGTAATGAACCGTTGACTGGTGGTTAACTGCCAATTCAATACCGGTTTACTAATATATTTTAAAAAATATTTTTTTAACTAGTTTAGATTTTTCAATCAATGAAATGAAAGTCTCTCATTTAAATATTTAATAATATTCATAACATTTTAATGATTTTAATAGTGTGATTAAATATAAACCAACCCATTTGCTTTAAACTTTCCAATGACCTTTTTTTGAAGCTACCTTTTCAACCTATTTGTCCTGAATTTTCTAATATGAAACTATTTCACCTTTAACTCATTCACTTTATTTATCTCATTTAGCTCTCTTAATAGGTCACTCATTAACCTTATTCTATTTTTTTTATCCATTCAACACCTAATTTATTGAGTTTATAGAGATCGACTTGTATAATATGTTTGATAATAATTTGCCAAGAGATATAATTTGCTCAACATACAAATTAATCAATTGATCTAGTTTCTGTGATTTATATGCCTAATCACACTAAAATATAACAATATTAATGTTAGATAAAAAACCATGGTATCAAGTGGAAGGCCAAGTGGTCTATGATACATTATTATAATAAGAGTGAAGATAATTATAAAACAATGATATTTAAGGGGGTAGAACTTGAGAATTATTTGATGTTTTCCTTCAATTTTAGTGAAACAGATAGTGAACCGAATTTCGATATTTTACGATGGGGTTATGATACGCACAGTGAAAGTGAATGCCTTAGTGAAACATTTGACTGTCAATCGGCGGCACGTCCGACGTCCGATCGTTGATCGGACACCATCGACGGCCTCCGGCCATCGCCCTGAACCAAACTATACCCTGGAGGGCACGGTGAACCCGTTGGGGACCGCTGCAATTGCGATCTCATATCATTCACCGTCGATATCGACGGATTCACTATTGTCGGTGATCCTGATGGGTTCACTGTCTCCCAAGGTATAGTTTGATTCGGGATGGCGATCGAAGGTCGCCGGTGGTGTTCGATCGGACGTCGATGTGCAACCGATTGACGGTCACATTTTTCACTTAGAATTCACTTTCACTATGCAAATCATTTCCCTTTACGATGGTAGTCACAAAAGACCCAAAGTTATTCCATCTACTCTATCATAACAAAGGAGATTCTAACTTGTCCGATGTCAACCAATGTTGCAGAACAAACATTTAGTTCTATAGGTAAATATCTTAGATAAAAGACAAACCTACTTTAGACTCTTTAAAAGCTCAAGTGCTACTTGATTATTAGACGAGCTATAAAAAAAAAATACAAAGAATGTAATTTTTAAAGAACAAAGTAGAAGATTTTAATATCAAAGGAACTATCACTGCGGAGGAAATAGAAATGGAAGTGAGTAAACAACACTACTTCCTAAGGTAATAATGGTAAAAAAGTATAATCGGCGGTTGACATAAGAAGCTGGGCTGATGGGTGATGGGTCACCCGCTGCGAGCGCTCCCCCCTGGTGGCTGGTGGGAACTTTTGCAGAGTCGGGCTGGTCACCCAGCATTAGTCGGCATAAGCTAGATACCTAGTGCCAACTAAAAAAAAAAGTAAATTAACTACATAAGCTTTCAATCCCTTGTACTGTAAGGGGATACATAGGTAACTTAAATACTTAAATAAGTTTAAGCATTTTTTTATTTTTCCACATTTATAATTTTTTAAAATATTTTAAAAAAAATAAAATATAAATAATAATCTTGAATCATCGCGAATGGTGAACTAAAATCGACGATTCCAAAACATGAACAATATCCGCCTCTAAAGATTAATATGTTTCAAACCATCAAACTAATAGTTTTGAATCATTAAACCGTCAATTCTAAACCATCTATGGTCGGATCTAAGTATACTCAAAGATCTAAAGATAACCTAGATCCTAATATTGGAGATCTTTCATGGGCATTCTTTAACTACAATCGAATTTTTAAGGGTTCCAAATGATCATGAAATGAAATCTCAAGAAACATTAATCATGCTCACTGCTAATATATTAATAATTTAGTTTCAATTATACCTTCCAAAATATATTTATGGCTTCTCTCGTCAGTTTGAAATTTGAACATGTAGTAGTGATTATCTTAGTTCCCAATATACTAGTTTCCTCGAAGAGATTAATACCCTGTGTCAGATTGCACAGAAAATTTATCTGACACATTGCCAATGGATGTTGAATCATACACTTACGTTCCTAGTAGATGCAAGAAGAAAGAAGTCATTGTAATTAATGCACCAAGTTAGAAGCAAGATTTGGTGATTGAAACTGAAATAAAGTTCTGTTATCAGTTTTTTTCTAGGAAGAATTAATCTTTAAGGTGAGACTTGAGAAGTGTATGCTAATGGTACTATTCGGTATTAATTTAGCCTAGTTTTCTGATGAGCAAATTGCCCAGTTTCAGAGCGATATGGAATTGAAGGGCATGCCTAGATTCTGGATTGTTTCAATAGCTCTCATCACAGTTGCTTTACCCTGGATTGTTTTGATATGTTATAGTGGAAGGAAACTGCTTTGATGATAACCTTACTAGAATGCAGAGAAGAGCTATATGGTTTGTTGACTGCCTTGGCTTATTCAGGGGCCTCTTCCGTTACATTCCTAGATGATTACTTGGTTGAGTGTATTGAAGGAAGAGACTTGCTATTTTGTCGGGTTCTCTGTTTGCTATTCTCAGATATGATTCTTGCCATGCTTAGATATGTTAATGGTGCTCTCCAGGGCTATGGATATGTGCTTTTGCTTTAGCTTAATCGCTTCGAAATTATAGTTAGGATGGTGAATAAATCCATCATATTCGATCTATCTAGTCCGTAGCAAACGGCTACGATAAAGACTTGACAAATCCGTTGATGGCTAAGGTTTTGCCCAAAAATCTATTAGGGTGAATAGATCCACCATAGATCTATCTAGTCTGTGGTAACGACCACGGTAAAGACGCCCCAAATCCGTTGAATGGTTGGTCATTTGTCCAAAGTGAACTTTGGGTTCTTAAATCATACGTTGTCTGAGGGAATGGAGGGATGACTGAGATTCTCTATTATGGATGATATATTTCAACTAGGATGATTGTCTTGGATACAAAAAGTTGCTTGTTGATTGATGTTCGCTGATTGGTGCTCAAAGAGTTAGTCTATATGAACAAGTTCCTATTCTTTAGCATTCGGAGGTCAGGTTCTCTTCAGTAATTTGTAGTAGCATTGGTGATTCGTCGAAGCTAACTTGCTGGATGCGGCCAAGCTTCATTTGAAGCTCTCCGTGGGGATTAGATCGGGATTGATGCGGTCTGTGATGATGCTTTGTTAAGATTTCTCTCTTCTTGTCATCTTGAGGCTTCTTCTTATGATTCTAGTAAAACTAATTGAGGTTATAGTTTCCACAGTTTGGTTTGAATTGTAAATAAGTTTTTGTCCTGTAATAACCCATATTAGAAGGTTAGGTATAGCCCCCCTTCTAATTTTGGGGTTTCTTCTTTGAATGGAATGAAATCCATTTCTTTGTCAAAAAAAAAAACAGCTTCATGCTAAGAAAATTTCTCATGGCACCTAGATCCTTAGTGTAAAAGTTTTGATAAAGATATAGCCTCAACATCCATATGGCATCATCATCAATGTAATTATACCATCCACCTAGATAATAACTAATAAAGAAACCACCTAGATAATAAGGAGAATATACTTCCCATATGATGAAGTATGTCTGATCACAATGAACTGAAGGAAAACATAACATAGACCTTACTCAATGGAACTATTTCAGACTATCAGTAATGGCCCTTATCTGCCAAAGCAACAATCTTGGAAGGTTTCTCTATATATACTACTTTTGTGAGATCACTATGGGTAAGGCAATCTTCAATCCAACTAGTGAAAATGCAACTAAAAGTATAGCTACTAAGCTAAGAAATAGTTGCACTAATGCAATCATAACCATAAGTGAGAAGGTGTCCAAGTATCTACTCTATTGACCCAAGTCTATCCCTTAGCCACAGATCGAACCTTCAATTGATTAACAGTGCTAATAGGTGATGTCTTTACTGTGAACATTCATTTGCAATTGTGGACTTATCAAGAGGAAGAGGTACCATCTCCAGCATAACATCAAAGTGACACGCACATCTTGGATTATAATTTGTTTCCAACATATATACGAAAGCTTCTCTAATACAATCTTAGAAATAGTGAATGGAGGCAAAGAAGAAATAAAGGCAAATAGATAGTAGCAATGTAGTAAGTAAAGGTAGAACTACAAGTATTTTTTTTTCAAAGAGCGATTCAAATTAGAGTTTGAAACCTGAACATAAGTGGTTTTTGGAAGAGAAATGGAATCTCAAGGATGCCTATTATAGTGCTGGCCAAGGTTTAAAATCTCGACCCGTGCCGAAGTTTTGGTCCCAGACCGGAATGATACGATTTCGGTATCGTATCGTGCCGTGCCGGTATGGTTTCGGTATTTTTTTATTTATATATATTAATTATTAGATAAATATATTTATTTGTATTAGATAAATACAGTTTCGAATTAAAATTGAAAGATTATAATATGCTATAATAACTAATAAGTATATAAATTAACTAAAATACTACTTTATATATAATAATTATATGAATTAATTAATTAATTATTAATTTAAATAATATATATAATGATAAAAAAATATTAGAATATTAATTAATTACTAAAACAGTAAAATTAAAAAATAATAAAAATTATCAAAATATAAAATTGAATTGCTATAATTTTTTTAAAATTTTTAAAAATTTTTTAGAATTTTTATAAATTCAGAAAATTAATTAATAAAAATTATCAAATTTATTTTTTAAATTTTATTGTGATAATATTTATTTAGGGAAATGTTAGATTTAAATAAATAATTTTATTAATTTTCTTATTTAATTTGTATTTAATGTGGGAAATGTTGAATTTTAATTATTTTTTTTTAATTTTTTTGTTTCGTTGCCCACCGGCGGAGGCGGAGGCGGAAGCGGAGGCACGCGAGCCTGCGACGGCGTCGCGCGGGTCCAGCGCCGACCATTCAGGCGAAGCCGGAGGCGTCCCGCGACGCCTCCGGCGAAGCCGGAGCAATCCCGCGACGTCTCCGGCCTGCGTTTTGCCCTACCGGCGGAGGCGGAGGAGCAGCGAGCCCGCGAGGGCGTCCTGCGCTGCTCGTCATCGCCGCTACAGCTCGCCGCTGCCGCTCGACGCTGCCGCTCGACGCTGCTCGTGTCGGTACGCATGGCTTCCTCGAGCCGGTTTCGGCGCACGAGCGGAACGAAACGGTTTCGCCCGTTTCGCCCGAAACCAAACGAAACCCTAAACCTTGGTGCTGGCAATACCCACGCACTAACCATCAGTCCATCCCGTGGGGACCAAGGATGTCTATATCGCTCCTACATAATGAAGGGTATGGTGTTGATGATCCTATAAAAATTAATATAATGGACAAAGATGTAGAAACTAGCACACCTCAACCACAATCTCATAAGTAATTCATAGAACACAAGAGAGTAACTATGATGACTCTTCAACAGGTAAGGGTAAAACATATGCACTTAACTACTATATATATATATTTATATACCAAGAGTTGGAAACCAGTCAAAACAAATACATCCAAATACCTTAGGCAGGAAATAGATAGGATCACTCATAAATAATAAAGGGAACTAGACCATAGATAATTGAAGCCTTGGTTTTGATGGAATTTGGAGCAACAATTTGACTAGAAAGAAGAGCAGCGGTTGTGTATAGGTTGAGCCAAAGAGGACCTTTAACACAATTAAGCTCACGACTATAGAAGGGACTTATCCGTGGTAGAGCCGTTAATTTGAGTTGGGTCCATCAAGCTAGCCCTCCGCGCCAAATTAAGCGGGTTTTATTGAAACTTTATCAACTCATTTAAAAGAGGACCTAAATGGGCCAACCCTCGCAGGTTGTGAGTCCAGATGGACCGGCTCGTGGTGAGCTTGGGTTGGTCGCAGGTTGAGAAGAAAAAAAATATCCAAAATTTAAAACTAAAGTAGAAAACTCAATGGACTCATAAGTTGGCTTGCCTAATCTGCAACCCAAACTTAAAAAATCCAACATTTTCTATATTTTTTTTTGTGGGTTGGTGGGCTGGCCCACCTAACCTGCAACCCACCTTGGGTTGAGTTGGGAATTTCCTAGCCCACCGGGCTAGCAGGTCAGTCGTCCGGCCCACCACGGTTCGTTAGATGATGTGTTTTTGTTGGGGCAGCACATCCCGGCATGGGTTAAACTGTCTAACAGCTCTAATCAATGGGCTCTTCCTAGGAGAGGGTTGACAATAATGCGCCAAAAATGCAATAGCGCATTGCGTCGAGGATGTCAACTTCCCAAAGATAAAAGCCTAAGCCACCATTTAGTGCATCACTATCGAGGACAAAATTACTAAGGAAAGGGACAGGAAATCTAACATCTTTAGTGTCACATAGTGTTGATGGGCTCTGGATGTGTGATGCTACACAGGACGAGTTCACAACATTCCATAGAGAAGAAGATTCAGCATGAGATTGTCAAGCAAGGAGATCATCTCTCATACCATGTATATATCACTCGTTGCTATTATATTTACACTTAAATCCCTATAACAAATGATGTATATAATTAGATCCCTATTATTTATATTTACATCCCTAAAAATTTCTAATTCAAAAATTTCTTACTATTGTTTTCCTTTTGTGTAATTATGTTGGAGATAATAAAACCTAGATACTTAAAAATACAAGATAGTATGGCTAAAAGAATACTTCGGAATACAGCTTCAATTATTAAATGAAGGCAAAATAAAAAGAATAAATAAAACAACAAAATCACCGGTGCATCCTTACTGACAGATGGATCATTAGCTACTGGAGCATTCTGATTTGCCAAGCTGCTAACATTTGCAACTGGAGGTGTGAGTTCTACACAATGAGAAGTATCTACTTCAAACAAAGCACTTGCTCGCCATTCCTCGCCACCTGGCAGAATAGATAAATTGTTCTTTAACATGCTAAATGATCAAAGGGCATGTTAAGGAGTTTTGCAAGCGATGAGGAATGATTTAGTTATCAAGTGAAAGTTAGATTGCATATGCTAATAAACGAGCATGATAACAGAAAATTAAAGAGACAATATAGATTCAAGTAAGAAATGGTATGGGTTTATCCGCATCAAAATGATAAGAGCTAAGCCAATTAAGAGTGAGATTTTGCATCACATATTTAAGTATGTGCATTAGTAATATTATAGTGCAAATGTGTATATCCTCCAAAGATGATGGACAAAGCATGTGACAATAAATACAAAGAGGCAGATACGGGCAAGCACACAGACATGCACACATACTACTTTTGCATTTACATGTGTCAGTATGTGAACATGAGCATGCTTTTGACCTGTCAACTGTAACAAGTATAAATATCAGATATACACAGTAGGAACTTAGATAAGGAGTTAAGTGGCAACTCATACTCGAAAGCGCATAGGTTTCTTAAACATCGGTCTCTTACCAAGATCTTATAGAGTCAAAATTGGTGCAAGGGGGGTTAAAGTTAAGAATCAAAAGCATGAGAATTACCTGACTTCCTAACGTTAGTGAAAGGAGGAACCATGTCAGAGCCTGAACCAGCACCAAGACCCTAGATAGTAAAAAAGATTATCACTTATCCAGTCACTTTGGTAAAACAGAATAACCAACAATATCATCGAATGCACTAACAATAGCACGTGGGGGGGAACCAACTATTTCTGACTGCTGTTGATACTTCAATATAGTCCAATCAAATACATAATCAAACTGAAAACCTGCATTTATCAATATATACAAATAATTACAATTCCACTTGATTTCTAACCATTTACATCTTGATTAGCCATGACATTCTGCCATCAAGAAATATGTCAAAGTTTGACAAAAATGGGAAGGAAGCAAACCTTCACGAAAAAAAAGTTCACAAAACAATTTCTTAAGATATGCATAATCAGGCTTATCATCAAATCGCAATGAGCGACAGTAATGGAAGTAAGAAGCAAACTCAGAAGGAAATCCCCTACACAAAGCCTAACAGTATGTGTTCAGTTATAATAGGTGAGAGATAATAGATATTTCAAATTCACCAAATGAATAGAGGGGCTTACCTTAATTGACGTGGCAACTTTTTTCTCACTAATTTTCTCATACTTCTGCTTCTTTGTTTCGGCTCTAAGACCTTGCCATGGAAGGCTGAGAGAAAAAGGAAAAGACGTAACAAATTTTAAAAACATAAAATATTTGAGAGATAGACAAGGTTGACAAAATGAACAAACCTTCCTCTTAGAAAGTACATAAGGACATATCCAAGGCATTCTAAATCATCCCTCCTACTTTGTTCTTACCACAACAAAGATAACCATCAGAATCACAATAAGAAGAAATAGAACTGAAAAAGTTTGTACGAGATACTAGAAAAGCTTATACAAGTAAGCTTAATCAGAGAATATTGAATATACCAATGCCAAGATGAGTGTTCACACTCGCATATCTTGCTGTCCCTGCCAAGTTTTTGTTCTCTCTGCAAATAATTATGAACATCAAAACAAAAGAAATAATTTCAAACTTGTAAAAAGCATGATATTTGATTAGACTTAAATTCAGGTTATGTAAAAACATGACCTTATCGAATTCAAAATAATAAGATGCAGCATGATTACACATAAATCCAGATGATGTATTTGATTTCAGATTTTGGTTCTCAAGAAATTGAGCATTGACTTTATAATGAGTTATCACTCAGTATAATTCACTTCGTAATATTGGCATGTTTTCCTTATTAAATAATAGTATTTTCTCTACTTCAAATGTGATAAATGAAACTTAGAATTCCCCTATGTTCTATTTTGTATGATGGTCTTTTGTTCCTCCCTGATATGTCATATCCCCCTTTCTTGTGGCGTTCTCTAAACTTTCCTAATGAAAATATTCAGTGCAAAATGGATATTCTCAGTCCTAACCACAAGAGTACTTGTTCTACATTAAGCAACAAAATGAAAAGGAAAAAACAAAGGAATGCCTTCTGTTACAATACTTCCTCAAATTGTTGCCGCGTTGCAAAATTAGCATCTTATAAAAGAATTGGAAGAAATTCTGTGATTAAGTTTTAAGTATAGAAATAACAATCTAATGATCTTAGAAGCGTCTAATAATGGCTTAGGTGATTATATCTTACCTATATGGAATATGTCGATGAGTTGAATTGTCCCTGTACTTCCTGGCCAAGCCAAAATCAATGACATAGACCTAGATGGAAATAAAAAAAATAAAGAATGAAAAATTGTTTAAAAAAATAAATCAAGGGGAAAGGTATAAAAGAATTATGGATATACCTGGTTAGATCGCTTTCCAACACCCATAAGAAAATTATCTGGTTTAATGTCTCGGTGAAGAAATGATTTAGAATGTAGAAACTCCAATCTATTAATCTAGCACAAAATAAGAACAGCAAAGGCCACTCTATTACTCTAGAACAAAATAAGAGAAAACAAAAGTTTAAGAAAAAAATGGTCTCTTGTTTACAAAAGAGGGCATAATCACTGATAACTAGATATTCAATTTGACAAATATGAAAAGAACATTATCATTGTGGAAATAGGCCTCACAGCATACAGCCTAAAACAATGTATTTGGGTGGAAGAAATAGAAAAATGTAATTTAAGTTTGTTGATGAAAAGATAAAAATATGTTAGGCGCCCATGTGAAATAAAAAAATTTTATAAAAATGAAGAGATATACATGTAAAGCTAAATGTTAGATGTGAAATCTCACAAAGGAAAACCACAAAATAAATGCTATGGTAGAAAAGAATCAGGATAGGCAAATATTTAGATTAGATTGTCCCCATTGTTGAAAATACACTAGCATGTGAAATCAAAAGGAGAAAGCATGGCCAAAACATACCATCTGATCTGCAAGCATCAGAACAGTCTTTAGAGAAAGTTTTTGGTTGCATAAGTTGAACATATCTTCAAGACTTGGTCCTAGTAAATCCATTACTAGGAAATTGTAATCACCATCAATGCCATACCATTTCACATTTGGAATTCCAGCTATGAAATGACAAAAAAATAATGGATAAGAAAGTTGAAAAGTAAATTAAACAGCCTCACACACAGTTGATATTGAAATATCCTTACTTCCTCCTTGCAGTACTCTGTAGATTTTTGACTCGTATAACAACTGGGGATGCTTTGTCTTGGTGTTTTCCTAATAAGAAGAATTGGATGCATACTGAATATAAGAATTTGATATAAGAAGATAAAAGTGTCACCCAACTGCATCCAACACACGAATTGAGACATCAAGCACCATCACTACATGTAAAAAAAGAAAACATGAAGACAAAAAAAAAAGGATAAGAGAGACTAAACAGTAATTCCAATAGATACTAGCACCAATATCACAGAAAGATTGTGCTCCTTTCTCTTGTAATTAGGAAATCCTCAAAACTAAGTCAACACTAATACACAAAATCTCTAGCAGGTCTAGACAAATTCGTTGTAGTTTCCTCAGGATAATTTGAACTAAAAGAAAAAAATAATAATATGGAAAGATTCTGTGTAAAACAAGGTAAGGCTAGCACTCCAGAAAAGTAGCAAAGCAAGCCATCTGGGAACACTCCAACGTGTGAAATAAATGAGGACATAACAACAAGAACAAAGGTAAGATTTGTACTCACGAGTTTAATAGCAACTTCCTCATTCGTCTGAGTATTAGTACCTACAACCAAGAACATAATCGGTGTCAACTCCCTCAAAAGCTCTTGCAAAGGAAACACAGGAGACGAAGCAACACTGACCCAAATATATCTCCCCAAAGGCACCGCTTCCAATCTTGCGACCAATGCGAAACTTGTTGCCGAGGCGAGGCTCCATACGAACACCGGAACTACTAGCAGGCAACCCAAGCAAATCAGAGCAAGAAAAGCCGTGATCGGTGGCGCTTAGGCGCACTATATCAACCAACAACAGTTGAATGCTTCTAAAAATCGATCCCCCGCTTGAGATGGAACTAGGTGGATCGGCGCCTAAGAAGTCAGTTGCAGTATCATCGATCAGAACCAGTAATTAGGGTTTTAGGAAGGAGTTGATCGAATCATACTAAGTCTACAAGGAGATTTAACGGCTAACAATTTAAATTGCTTAAATAATAATATAAATATCAAGATAATATTAATAAATATTATAAAAAAATTAAGGAGAAGAAAAATATTAAGGGGGCGTTTGGTTTGCATTTTCCAGTCTGTTTTTCATTTTCATTTTCTGTAGAAAATGCGATTTTCTGAAAAATATGTTTGGTTTGCATTTTCTAACTTTGTTTTCCAGAAAAAAACATAGCGTTTTCTGAAAAATTGGAGAATGAAAAAAAGTCATTTTTCAGAAAACTAAAAAATACGGTTTTCTGGAAAATGAAAATGGAAAATGACACAAATCAAACGCCCCCTAAATTTCTGAACCATGTAGATGATTTAGGATTTTCAAAAAAAGAGGCATCGTCATAAAATTTACTATTACTAGGTAAGGACTTTCCTCTTTAACAACAGCTAATAACAATAATTTTAATAATAATAATTTTAATTCATATAAAAAATATTTAATAATCATAAATACATTAAATTTATAAATTTCATAATATATTTTAAATTTATAAATATAATAATAATAATAATATATTTTAAATTTCTAAACCGCATTGCTAGTTTAGTTTAGGTTTTCAGGAGGAGACAAAGCAACAGTCAAAAGGATCAGCTCCACTAACTATGAAAAGGAATCAATAGCAACTCAAATTTAACTATTACCAAATTTAATATTATTAATAGGTGGATGATATATTTAATAAATAAATATAATTGATTTATAAATTTAAAATTACACAAT
Organism: Boesenbergia rotunda; assembly: GCA_024364735.1. Lineage (NCBI taxonomy): Eukaryota > Viridiplantae > Streptophyta > Magnoliopsida > Zingiberales > Zingiberaceae > Boesenbergia > Boesenbergia rotunda. The sequence goes on from JAGFNQ010004833.1 coordinate 78,860, forward strand.
AAAACTTGATTGAATGTTACACAATCAAACACCTTTCCTTCACTAGAGAAAACAGTTCAACTCTTTTATATATATAAATATTTTTTGTTCTTTATACACGTGGGATAGTGTTAATTGAGATTTTTTTTACCTTCTTGTTACATTAGTTATGAAAAACACACTTAAACTTACAATGTATTTTCTAGAATAATAAAGTCAACAAAGAGGATTTTTGAGAGCGATAAGGAATATAGTTGGTGATTAGATGCTTAGACAGGCTGCTCAAAAGGCAGAAATGCAGGTAACTATCAAAGACATCTCTAAAAAAAATTCTTATTCTTCCATGCTAATGAATGTTAAGAACTGTGGAGAGAAATAGCTTTCTGTGCAGATTATTACCTTTTAATATTTGTCTATTTTATTTGCAACTTTCTTTTTGTTGATTTTCTCAGCAGCTTCAGGCACATGCTTATCATAATGCACCGTCAAAAACAAATCTATTTTCATTACCAGCTCAAGTTTCTTCTTCGCAAGTTTCTCCTGGTGGACTCCTTACCATCTAAGAATGTTAAAGTCCTTTCATCTTCTCTTGGTCAACCTCATGTTCATGCTTTGTATCTGATGGGGTTGATCATCCCATGATTGACACATGAATTAAAGAAGCTATGTGGCAAGATATATCGAGTCTGAACGACTCTCCCTACTTGACTCCTGAGATCCCCTTGGGAAGATGGATTCCCGAGACAACCTCGGGCCAGTAATACTCTGGAAACCGACCCGGGAGGGCACAGGATCATCTCGGGAGGTCAGGTCCCCAGAGGTCACCTCGGAAAGTGGAGTCCTAAGACCCACTCGGGCAGACAAACTCTTGAAGATTGCTCTAGAACGACACACGTCCGAGATCACCGCAGGAGATCAAGTCCCCGAGATTACATCGGGAGGGTAAGCACCCGGGACCCCCCCGGGCCAAAAGACTCCGAGATCACCTCGGGATAGCGGAGCCCAAGGAGCACTCGGCCTCAAGTAACGGTCCCCCTCTCTTTGGATCTATAGATAATAATCACCCATAATTACGGGATAATCATGACCCATAATACACGGCCATTAATGCTTTCATCATCGCAACGGTCTAAATTTAATGGTTGCGACGGCTGTTACGAGAGATATCCAGTAATCGAGGATGGGGGGACGTGGAGTATAACGTGGGGACATGTGTGACGACCGCCTCAAGTATAAAAGGTATTCCAACCTCTCCGGTAAAGCGGTTACGCACTCTCGAACTTACACATTCTCCTTATTTTTCTGCTATCTCCTATACTGAGTCACTGACTTGAGCGTTGGAGTGGGCTCCACCGGACAACCTCCGGTGTGTTCCCATTAATGCTCGTGTTAATCTCGCAAGACGGAAGTTCTTCCTCCATCGTCAGCATCCGCGTGGGCTGAACCCTAGTGACTGGCCATCAACGTTGATTCCTACCAGAACAAAGTTTGGTACGGTCTGTGGGAAACCAGTAAAGCACCAGAAGGAGCACCGATGGCAGAGCCGGCGGGACAATCCATCATCCTAACGAAAGAGGAACTAGATCGCTTGGTGCCCAACGCCATCAAAGGGGCACTCCAACAGCAATAACTGGAGTCAGTCGCTTCACGGTGAGGGGCTTCTAGGCAAGACGAGATCCCAGTGGTCTCCAGAGGTCCTACTGGGGGGGACCCCAACCGTGCGAGGAAGGCCTGCACCCAGCGATTGGAGAATACCCCATAATCTCCTTTAGCCTAGAAGATCTGGAGGACGCAGAAGCTCCCCACGAGGATGCTTTAGTAATTCTTGCGCGTGTCACAAATTATGAGGTCAAGCGTGTCTTCGTGGATACAGGTAGTTCTATGAACATCTTGTACAAGGTTGTTCTGGATCAGATGTATATTGACGAGGATGAACTGCTTTCGATTTCGACCCCGCTCTTCGATTTTGCCAGATACTGGATACAGCCGATAGGACAGATTACCCTATCGCTGTCGTTGGGCAGGGACACTCTGGAGATGACTAGAAGGACTCCTTTCCTGACCTTGGATGCTCCCTTGTCCTACAGTGCCATCTTGGGATGCCCGTCGCTCAGTACATTGTAGGCGGTAGTCTCGGTGTACCACCAGAAGATCAAATTTTTGGTAGGCGACCAAGTAGCTGAAGTCAAAGGAGATCAGTAAAAAAAAGTCAAAGGAGATCAGTGGGTGTCTTAGCGATGCTATAGCGGGGGAGTCAGATCAAAATCATGCCAGAACCCGAAGTCCTACGAAGCTCTACAAATTGATCTCGCCGACCCACAAAATGATAAAGGACCTAATGAAGAACGGAGGAAGGTCGGGAGTGAGGAGGTCCAGATTCACCCTCAACAGGAGGGGGAGTTACGAGGATCGCCACCGACCTCGCACCAGAACTAAGAAGTCATCTTATAGACTGCCTGTAGAGCCATAGAGATGTCTTTGCATGGGCCACTGAAGAAATCAATGGGGTCCCCCCGGTGCTAGTCATGCATCACATGCATGTTACCCCTGGAGTCCGACCAGTGAAGCGGAGGCACTTCGCACCAGAATAGGATAATGTTAGATCGTGACCCCAAGCTAGAGGAGGGTAAATAGCTTCTTTCATTTTTCTTCCTACAATCGTTAGTGCGCACGCGGAATATACTAAATAAAACAAAAACCTAACGAAGAAGGAACACACCTATTTACGTGGTTCGGAGATGAAACTCCTACTCCACGGCTGCCTGTAAGGTGGGCGATCCATAATCCGTCGGTGGATGATTCCCCGGAGCACCTCCGGCTAGATCTCGTAGCTCCTTGTGGGTGGAGAAACCTCACCACAACCTTTGGACACTACCTGAGCACAATAGACTACTAACCAGCTCTATTCAAGCAGGTTTCGTCAAGGAAGAAACACCTGAAACGAGCTCCCTTAAATAGAGCTCAAGTCTGAAATGACCGCTACCAGTCGACTGCCCTTGGTGCAGTCGACTGGTGATGGCTGGCGATTCAAACGTTGGGCTTGCAACGTTTGAATCTAAGAGGGACTAGTCGACTGCCCCAGGGGCAGTCGACTGGTCCTTCCCTAAGCCTAGGGTTACCCTTCCCGAATACATTTCTCTCCGCACGCGAACCCTCCCGGCTTAGTTCCCGAGTACAAATACTCACACTCGAACCCTCATGACCTGGTTGACTCTTCAATCAGCAGTCTCGATCTGTTGTCTTCACACCCTCTTCATCTTCGACTCAGGTCCCTCAGATGTGCACGCAAGCCCTCGGCTTGCCTCCATGTCATCCTTCTCGCATGCCTCGAAGTTCGCGTCCCTCAGCTCATCGTCTCTGCTTTAGTTTTCCAGCAGCCTCGATATATCGCCTTCAAGCCCTCTTCGACTTTGGCCCTCGTCCCTCGGATACGCACACAAGCCCGCGGCTTGCATCCATGCTATCCTTCACGTACGCCTCGAAGTCCACTTCCCTCGGCTCATCGTCCCTGCTTTGTCCATGGTCCCTCCGATGCGCACGCAAGCGAACCACTTGCCTCCATGCCACCCTTCACCTGAAGACATCCAACCAAGTCTATGTGTACCTGCAAACCTGCACACTCACATATACATATTAGACCAACAACAAACCCTAACTTAACCATATTGACATACACATCAAAACCCATGATCTTCAGATCATACTTGGGTCGATTACCCCAACAGATAAGACTATCAGGGATGAAGTCAACAAGCTATTAAAGGTCGGACACATAAGGAAAGTACAATTCCCGACATGGTTAGCAAATGTAGTCTTTGTCCCTAAGCCAGGGGTAAATGGCGGATTTGTATTGATTTTTGTGATTTTAATAAGGCCTGCCCTAAAGACTGTTACACCTTACCACGAATAGACCGGTTAGTAGACTCTACAGCCAGTTGTGAGTTCATTTCAATGTTGGATGCTTATCAAGGGTACCATCAAGTTCTGCTTGCTCCTGAAGACCAGGAGAAAGTCAACTTTGTAACCGTCGACGACACGTATTGCTATAACGTAATGCCTTTTGGATTGCTCAACGCTAGGCAACTTACCAGCGGATGATGGACAAAGTCTTCAGGCATCAGATCGGGAGAAACATCGAATTATACATGGACGACATCTTTGTTAGTGATATGAGAGAAGTGTCCTAAGACAATCGCCTTATGATTGTAAACATTTATTTTAATAAATGATAATTCACTATTTGAGTATACATGTTTGTATTTGATTGGGATCTTAAACTCATATACTGAATGTCCGCCATACAATTCACAGCATAAGAGAATTTGTGATGGGATCACAACTAGTGATTATCTCTAAATGTGCAAATGTGAATTGTTGGAAATATCCCTAGTCGATGAATTGATAAATACGGACACTATCAATTCTGTTGAGACTAGCATGGGTTATTCTCTATTCAGCTGATTCTCACTGGCTGGTGACATTGGGATGTCCGGAGATAAACATGGATGCTAGTTAAGGGAACTAGTTCATTGGAGTGACTAGCTGTAAGACTTCATATGGGAATCTATATGTAGATATGTCAATGAAGATCTTACTGCGGCTTAAGTGCGATGTTCCTTTGACTTGCGGTGTTCAAGTCATCTTGGTCATGGAGACTTATACTTTGACATCTTAAGCAAGCATCTCCAAGGAGGTGTGAACCCAGGATGATCGGGTATAAGCCGAAGTGCCCGAAGATGTTTGAACAGCCTACAAAGGATTCACCACTCCTTGCGAGGAGATGTATACCCAGGCCTATCGTCGGATTGTTACTCAAAGCCTCTGGCCAGAGCATATCATGTTAAGAGTGTGAGTCTCTTAAATACATGAGAGTAATTAGAAATCCAAAGGACGAGAAAGACACTACTTGGGTTAGGTGTGACGTAGTCAGCCTAGTGGGAACTGACACCATTGACCGTGTCCTGAACCAAGTGGGTATAAGATGGTGAAGGGAATGGGGCACGATTCATTAGAGCTGCTGAAGGGTTTCAGAATAATTTCTTCTGAGGTCAAACCGTTGATCTTTCGATTAATTGGGGATCATGATGTACTACTAGGTGCCACTCATGATCGTTCTATAATTAGTTAATTATAGACGGCCAACATAAATCGAAAGCCTATTTAGTCACACGCACTACGAGTAATCCGAGGGATTTAAAACGAGTTGAAAATTAGATTTTTCGATCAAGAGAAATAAGTCGAATCTGAGTTAATCAGAGGCGCAATGGAAGCTAAAAATGGCTAAGTCTTTTGAAGGCTTTTTGGGCGAATTAAATGAGTTTAATTCGCGACCGGTTCGGGTTGGTTTGGCCGGCCAAAGAGGGTGCTAACCCTCCTTGTGGTGGCCGGCCATTAAAGGGAGATTAAACCAATTTAATTGGTTTAATTAATAAAATAAATCTAGTGTGATTTGTTTTATAAATTATGGATAAATAAATTTGTATAAAGAAATTTATATAAATAAAATTTATAGAAATTTATTCTTTTATGGAAGATTAAAATAATCCATGAATTGGTTTATTTTAATTTTATAAAATCAATTATGAATTGATTTTTCCATAATAAGAAAGTTTATAAATTTCTTATAAAAATTTATTCCATAATTTAAAGAGAAGAAGAATTAGTTTTATTATAAATTGGTTTATAATAAAGACTCGGTTTAAACGGAATAATTAATAAGAAAATTTATAAGATAAATTTCTTATAACTAATTCCGTTAATTCCGTTAATTCGGTTTAGAGGGAGACTTAGCAAAGGAGTTGCTACTATATAAAGGAACCAAAGGCTAGCCTTATTCCAATCAATTAATCAAGAGATTAATTACTCTCTCCCTCTCTCTCTTAATCTCTCCTCTCCTCCTCTTCTTCTTCCCTTAGGGCCGGCGCACCCTAGCTCCTCTAGGGCCGGCGCCCAACCAAATCCAAGAAGGTGAAGTTGTCGTGAGCATTGAAGAAGAAGGAGAACCCGAACACGAAGAAGAAGAAGTGGATAGCGACTCCTCTCTTCCCGGAATTCGATTCCGTTACTTCGTTGGTTAGTCTTCCGTTATTTTCTTTTATTCTTCTAGTTGTGCCTTCCAAGAATCTAGTAGTTCTCGTCGGCACAAAACTTGTGACTTTGCGAAGTCATCCCGAAGAGAACTCGGCGTGGACGCGAATAGAGGCGGAGCTTCCAAGGGACGCTACGGTTGGATCTCGTCCCTTCCTTCGAGATACGCGAGGTATAAAAGTAAATTAGTTTACTTTTCCGCATTATTTTATTTTATGATTATGACAACACACCATAGGGTTGCATGCTAGATACGAAGTTAAAATAATTTAGGAAATTATTTTATGCAAAATCTTCCGCTGCACGTAAAAATTTTGAATTTTATGAACTCGTATCCTTGTCAACATGCACCCGGTCCCAACAATCTTGGTCAAGACAGACAAGGAAAAGGACATGATAGCCGACTTAGAAGAGACGTTCGCCACCCTGAGGGCCAACAAGCTGAAATTGTATCCTACCAAGTGCTTATTCAGGGTGAAGAGCGGCCGGTTCCTGGGGTATGGTGACAGAGAGAGAAATCGAGGCTAATTCAGAAAAAGTAAAGGGTATTCTAGATATGTCATCCCCTCGCAACTTCAAGGAAGTGTAGAGGCTGAATGGTAGAATCACGACACTATCTAGGTTTATCTCCAAGTCTGCAGATAGGACCCTGCTATTTTTCAAGATTCTGAGAAAAGCAGCCAAGTTCGATTGGGATGACCAGTGTGAGAATACATTCACTGACCTAAAGGTCTATCTCGCCGATCTTCCCATCCTCTACATGCTAGTAGAAGGGGAGAACTTATTTGTCTACTTGTCTGTAGCAGAACAAGCGGCAGGCTCAACACTCATCCGAGAAGAAGGCAAGGTGTAATATCCTATATACTTCTTCGGACATCTCTTGAAGGATGTTGAGACGCGATACATTATGATAGAGAAGCCGACCTATGCCCTAGTCTTAATGGCTCGGAGGTTAAGGTCGTATTTCTTAGCGCATCCTATCGTGGTTCTCACCAATAGTCCGCTCGCATAGGTCCTCACCAATCCTAAAGCTTCAGGATGGTTGATCAAATGGACTACGGAGTTGAGTGAATATGGTATTGAGTACCAGCCTCGTACCGCTATCAAGGCACAAGCTCTCTCAGATTTCATGCTGGAGATGGTCCCGGAGCCCGAGGCTGAAGGAGTCTGGAAGATCTACATAGACGAGTCTTCCAACAACTGCGACAGCGGATTCGGGGTGTTAATGGTCTCCCCTCGGGGGGGGGGGGCACGTTACATTTATCCATCCGACTCCACTTCAAGGCCACTAAAATGAAGATGAATATGAGGCAATCTTAGCGGGCCTACAAGCAGCCAAGCATATGGGAGCTACCCAGATCATTGTGCACTCAGACTCCCAGCTCGTGGCACAGCAAATAAAGGGCGACTTCAAAGTCAGGTGTGTGCACTTGCAGAAGTATGTAGCCCTCTATGAGCAACTGAAAGCCTCCTTCACGGAGGTCATCTTGCAGAAGATCTCCAGGGCACACAATATCAGGGCCGACGAACTAGCCAAATTGACTAGCTCCATTTCAATCTGGCAACTAGATGAACCTAGTGCCCTGGAAAAGGCGATAGCATAGATCGGAGATGAAGCATAAGGCGACACCGTACCGATTGGAGAGACCCATATGTGAGTTCCTACGCAGTGGGAACGTTCCGAGCATGGACCAGGGAAGCTGACTGTTCCGCTGCCGGGTGACCAAATTCACGTTGTTCGGCAATCAATTATACAGGAGGGCCTTTGCTTGACCACTCCTCAAATGTGTCGGACTAGAAGAAGCCGACTACATGATGCGTGAAGTACATGAGGGCATCTGCGGGAGCCACATTGAAGGGAGGTCTCAGTCCAGGAAGATTATCTTGGCAGGGTACTTTTGGCCCACTCTCCAAGCTGACGCTCTCAAGTTCATGGTCGGATGTGAGGCCTATCAGAGACATCAGCATGTGACTCATTGACCGACCGAGCTCTTGCGAGTTTGTACAGTGTTCTGCCCATTCGATCAGTGGGGGATGGACATTGTAGGCCCCTTTTCGATCGGGCCACAACAGAAGAAGTTTCTGTTGGTCCTCGTCGACTACTTTTCCAAATGGATGGAAGTTGAGCCTCTGGCACACATCACGGAGGCTGCCGTGATGAAAGTCCTATGGAGGGATATCGTCTGCCGATACGACATCCCCCACAAGTTGGTGTCAGACAATGGAAGACAGTTTTCTAGATGCAAGCTCAAAGAATGGTGCGAAGGCTTGAGCATTCGCCAAGCCTTCACATCAGTGGCGTACCCGCAGGGCAATGGACAAGCCGAGGTTGTTAACTGCGAAATCCTCAAGGGACTGAAGATAAAACTAGATCATGTCGGAGGCAGCTGGGTTGAGGAACTCCTCAGCATCTTGTGGTCCTACCGTACCACTCCACGAGAAGGAATAGGCCAGAGCCCTTTTCAACTGGGGTATGGGGTGGAGGCTGTAATCCCGGTGGAGGTAGGGGAAGAGTCCCTCTAACGGCAACTCTATAATAAGGAGGGCAATGATCAAGAGCGGCTGATTGACCTGGAGCTCATTTCGGAGGTGCGGGATAAAGCAGTAGCCCGACTAGAAGCGTATCAGCGACGGATGCAGCAAGCCTACAATCGCCGAGTAATTGTCCATAGCTTTGAAGTCGGAGAAAAGGTTTAGAAGAGGATCAAACCAATATGCGACCCTGGGAAGCTGAAACCTCAATAGGATGGACCTTATGTCATCACCAAAAAGCTCACAGGGGGCAGCTACTATCTAGAAGATGATAAAAGCATGGGGTCGGAGAGGTCATGGCATGCCAACCATCTCCGCCCATATCGCACTCGGCGAGGTGTTGAGTTGTTAGCTTAACTTTTGTATTTTTTATTGACACTGCCTTGCAGTTCAATAAATAAAAGAGCAAGCGAAATATTACACAAAAAGCGCTGAAACACTACTTGAGTAAAACCCTATTACCTCCATGGTGAGTAGGCTTGGCCCAGGCGCTGCAGATGCCCGGCCAAGAGCCGTAAAACCTAACAACCCCCGCAGTGAGTGGCTTGGCTCGGGTGCTGCGGATGCCCGGCCAAGAGCTGAAAAACTCTACTACCTCAGCGGTGAGTAGGATTGGCCCAGGTGATGTAGATGCCCCGCCAAGAGCTAAAAAATCATACTACCTCCGCGGTGAGTAGGCTTGGCCTCGGTGCTGCGAATGCCCGGCCAAGAGCTGAAAAACCCTACTACCTCAGTGGTGAGTAGGATTGGTTTCGATGCTGCAAATGCAGACCAAGAGCTGTAAAACCGTACCACATCCACGGTGAGTAGGCTTGGCCCAGTGCTGCGGATGCCCGGCCAAGAGCTGTAACATCCTACTACCTCCACGGTGAGTAGGCTTGGCTCGGGTGCAACGGATGCCCGACCAAGAGCTGAAAAACCCTACTACCTCCGTGGTGAGTAGGCTTGGCTCGGGTGAAGCGGATGCCCGATCAAGAGCTAAAAAATCCTACTACCTCCATGGTTAGTAGGCTTGGCCTTGGTGCTGCGAATGCACGACCAAGAGCTGTAAAACTCTACTACCCCCGAGGTGAGTAGGTTGGGCCTGGGCTCTGCAGATGCCCGACCAACAGATGTAAAACCCTACTACCCTAACGGTGAGTAGGCTTGGCCCGGGTACTGCGAATGCCCGCCCAAGAGATGAAAAACCCTACTACCTCTGCGGTGAGTAGGCATGGCCTCGGTGCTGCGAATGCCCGACTAAGAGTTGAAAACCCTACTACCACCGCGATGAGTAGGCTTGGCTTCAGGGCTGCGAATGCCCAGCCAAGAGCTGTAAAACCCTACTACCTCCGTGGTGAGTAGGCTTGGCCTCAGTGCTGCGAATGCCCGACCAAGAGCTGCAAAATCCTATTACCCTGCGGTGAGTAGGCTTGACTTGGGTGCTGCACATGCACGACCAAGAGCTAAAAAACCCAATTACCTCCGCGATGAGTAGGCTTGGCCCGGGTGCTATGGATGCCCAACTAAGAATTGAAAATTCTACTACCTCCGCCCTGAGTAAGCTTGGCCTCAGTGCTGCAGATGCCCGATCAAGAGCTGTAAAATCCTACTACAGCCGCGGTGAGTAGGCTTGGCTCGGGTGCTGTGGATGCCCAACCAAGAGCTGAAAAACGCTACTACCTCATCGGTGAGTAGGCTTGGCCTCGGTGCTGCGAATGTCCGGCCAAGAGCTGTAAAACCCTACTACCTCCGCGGTGAGTAGGCTTGGCCTCGGTGCTGTGAATGCCCGACCTAGAGCTGTGAAACCCTACTACCTCCGCGGTAAGTAGGCTTGGCCTTGGTGCTGCGAATGCCCGACCAAGAGTTGTAAAACCCTAATACCTCTGCGGTGAGTAGGCTTGGCCCGAGTGCTGCGGATGCCCAGCCAAGAGTTGTAAAACCCTACTACCTTCGTGGTGAGTAGGCTTGGCCTCGGTCCTGTGAATACCCAGCCAAGAGCTGACAAACCCCTCCGCGGTGAGTAGGCTTGCCCACGGTGTTGCGAATGCCCGGCCAAGAGTTGTAAAACCCTACTACCTCCATGGTGAGTAGGCTTGGCGCAGGTGTTGCGGATGCCCGGCCAAGAGCTGAAAATCCCTACTACCTCCGCGGTGAGTAGGCTTGGCCTTGGTGCTGCGGATACCCGGCCAAGAGCTGTAAAATCCAACTACCCCCGCGGTGAGTAGGCTTGGCCCAGGTGCTGTGGATGCCCGGGCAAGAGCTGAAAATCCCTACTACCTCATCGGTGAGTAGGCTTGGCCTTGGTGCTGCGAATGTCCGACCAAGAGCTGTAAAACCCTACAACCTCCACTGTGAGTAGGCATGGCCTTGGTGCTGTTAATGCCCGACCTAGAGCTATAAAACCCTACTACCTCCGCGGTAAGTAGGCTTGGCCTCGGTGCTGTGAATGCCCGACTAAGAGCTATAAAATCCTACTACCTCCGTGGTGAGTAGGCTTAGCCCGGGTGTTACAGATGCCCGACAAAGAGTTGTAAAACCTTACTACCTCTGCGGTGAGTAGGCTTGGCCTCGGTCCTGCGAATGCCCGGGCAAGAGCTGACAAACCCCTCCGCGGTGAGTAGGCTTGGCCTCGGTGCTGCGAATGCCTAGCCAAGAGCTTTAAAACCTTACTACCTCCACGGTGAGTAGGCATGGCCCGGGTGCTGTGGATGCCCGACCAAGAACTGAAATACCCTACCACCTCCGCGGTGAGTAGGCTTGGCCCGGGTCCTACGAATGCTCGGAGGTCAAAGACTCTGCCGATCTGGAACTCCAAAGTGTCGCGCACTTCCTCCTGGAGCCTCGTTGGTCCCAAAGCTTCCTCTTTAGCGCTTTATTGTTACTCGGAATGCTTAGAATGATCTCGAAATTGGTGTTTTGAGTTGAGGGGTCGAAGCCCCTTTTATACCTTCTTATTGGGCGCTTGTGATGCTATGGGGCGCTTCAGTTGTGGTCAAAAATCATCCAAACTCGCGAACTTCGCGAACTGATAAAACCTGCCTTATTGGGCGCCTGGGAGCATGTTGGGCACCTGATTCATCCAAGCGGCAGGCATCTAGGGCGCCTGGATGCTTGGGGGCGCCCTGGATCAATGGGGGCGCCCTGGAAGTAGTGATTCAGCTTCGTTATGTTTGTTTGCCTGCTTTGTCTTCAATTTTAGGTACCTGCAAGATACACAAATACAAGATAAATTGTTAGATCGATTTGGTTGCTAAGGGGGGGGGGCGAATAGCACTTTTCGAACTCTTTCATCCTACACGGTTAGTTGCGCAAGCGAAATATACAATAAAACAAAACTAACAATGTAAAGAGCAATGCTAACAGTAAGATTTACTTAGTATCCACCCCTAAGGGTGACTAATCTAAGAATCTGTCGATGGATCACTCCCCGGATAACCTCCGGCTAGCCCTTGTCGCTCTTTGTGGGTGGAGAAACCTCACCACAATACCTTGACAAGACCTGAGCACCAAGGGTTTCCCTTGGTAGTCGACTGCCCCAATGGCAGTCGACTGGTCTAATGGCAGTCGACTGCCCTAATAACAGTCGACTAGTCCACTCACACACCTATGGTTTCCCTTCCCGAGTACACTTCTCTCAGCACTTGAACCCTAGGATTTTCCTAGTGCAATCATATAGCACTCGTACCCTCACGACTCGACTGACTCCTCATCAGCAGCCTCGACTATTGCTTTCGCGCCCTCTTCGTCTTCAGCCCTCGTCCCTCGGATACGCACACAAGCCTCCTGCTTGTCTCCATGTCATCCTTCACGTACGCCTCGAAGTCCGCACCCCTCAGCTCATCGCCCCTGCTATACCAAGGTCTCTCGGGTGCACATAAGCCTCCAACTTGTCTCCATGCCACCCTTCACCATACCGAAGCCGTCCAACCAAGTCAATATGTGTAAACCTGCACAACCTGCACACTCAACATACATATATTAGAACACAAGGGAAACCTAACTTAAACCCTTTGCCCAAACATCAAAACTCATGGTCACTCCGGACCATAGATTGCCTCAACAATCTCCCTTTTTTTGATGTTTGGCAATACGTTTAAGTTAGGGAAACCAAATAGTAGTCAATACCAATAACAATGCTAAATAAACATTTGGACTTACACTGCCAAGACTCCATCTTGGACTTACACCGCCAATGCATATGCAAATGCAATCATGTATAGATCCTATCCTAAGGCATCCCACACCTAACCCTCCAAGTTAGGACTTTTCACACACCTAACTTCCCAGGTTAGGAATTTCCACACCTAACTTCCCAAAGTTAGGAATTTTCCACACCTAACCCTCCAAGTTAGGAATTTTCCACACCTAACCCTCCAAGTTAGGAATTTTCCACACCTAACCCTCCAAGTTAGGAATTTTCCCAAAACGGGCTTTTTAAAGCTTCTCCAAAGCTCCCCTTACATTGGACTTACAAAGGCTTTTTTAAAAACCTCTCCCAGGTTCCCCTTACGCCAAGAATGGAGCAACCATGCTCTCCCTTTATCTTAGCTTCCCCTAAACCTAGGGTTTCCCGCAAAGGTGTGTTTGGTTTCCCAAATTAAACCCAACACTTCTCCCCTTTGCCTAACATCAAAAAGACCCCAATAATATCCTAATTATTGATTCTTTTAATCCCCAATGATCCTAAACACAGTGTACTAGTCCCTCATACACTTGTTTTCCATCATTTGGACACCAACCCAGCTGCTGATACAAAAATCAGCCCTGACCAGTCGACTGATACTCTGAAAATTAGTTTTTCAGGCCACATTCAGAAATGTGCCAGAAATTCCATAAATCTTCAAAAATTCCCAAATTTTGTGGAGAAATTTGTGGTACCTATACCTACTTGGAAAAAAATACATTCAACCATGTATCTAGTACCATTCCCAATTTTGACACAAAACCCAAAATTTCCTATGAAAATTAAGACAACTAGGAGGCAACCTCCCCCTTGACCTATGCCTTCTCTCAATTTTTAATTTTTCAAGGTTAAGTTCTACCCAACTTAACACCATACATCCTTTCATCAAGTTAAACCTAACTTGACACTCCAAGTTCTTTCCCCTTTGACACTATCAAAGGATTGCCCCCAAGCAACCTTATTCCTCGTGCCAACAAGAACTCACACAAAGTCTTGAACAATCTATGAGATTTGCAAGCACATTGTAACGACCCGAAAAATTCTCTTAATATTTTCTGAAAATATTGAGCATGTCTAGATAATTTTCCGAAGGACCTAGAGGCATTAATACGAACATTGGCCTAGGAAATCCATGTTTTCTCATTTAAATTGAGGAAATCAAGTGCTAATGGGCCTTATATGGGCTTCCTAGTACTATGATTATAGGTGGATTTTTAGGAAGAATTAGTATAAATATAAATATGAATTTATTTGGGCACATTAACATGATTATGAGAAAGTATTAGCCTAACGTTCCCATCTAAATTGAGGAATTTGGTACTAATGGGCTTTAAATGGGCCCAAAAATGGGTATTAATTAGGTAAAATTAATATAAATATGAAAGAATTTTGTTTAGGAATATTAGTGCAATTATGGGTAATTTTAGGGGGGATTTTCGGAATTTAAGAAAATAAAGTAATAAAATAAATGAAATGAAAATAAAAATAAAAATAAATGTGCATGGGCCAAGGATTGAACCTTGGACCTCTTGTACAACCAAGAATGCTTTAACCAACTCACCTAGCAAGGAATACTTATGAGTAATTGAAGTGGAGGTTGGTTAAGAGGTAAAAGGAGGTGAAGGGTCATGGAGAGGCTCTTCATTTGCCTCCTTGATGGGTTATAATGAGAGGAGTTTTGGGAGTTACTTCTTCTCTCAATCAATTGCATTACCTCTCCTCTTCATTCCTCATTCTTGCCGAGCACCAAAGGGAGGAGTTCCTTGGAGAAAACTTCACAAGAGGTCTCATCTCTCAAGATCTAAAGTTCCTACAAGGTGACAAGGTCTAGTTGTGGTCAAGAGATACCAAGTCCTCTTCCTTCTCCTCTTTCAAGGTTCGAAAAATCAAGAAATCTAAGGTAAGACTCCCTCACCTGTGGTATAATAGTTACCTATGATTTCCATGATTTTTAGCATGGTATATGGGTTAGTTTTCGGATTTAATGTTGGAAGGAAACAAAATCAAGGTTCCTATGTTCAAGGGTTTCGGCCACTATGTTTTAAATGTCTAGAAATATGTTAAAAATCATGATAATGTTATTTAATGTTCCCTTATGATGTTTAGAAGTTAAGTATAATTTTTGGGAATTTTTGGAGTACCCTAGGACACCCTAGAGTTTCGGCCAACATGAAAGAAGCAAAACCCAGAACCTTAAGTTCAAGGGTTTCGGCCACTATGTTTTAAATGTCTATAAATATGTTAAAAATCATGATAATGTTATTTAATGTTCCCTTATGATGTTTATAAGTTAAGTATAATTTTTGGGAATTTTTGGAGTACCCTAGGACACCCTAGAGTTTCGGCCAACATGAAAGAAGCAAAACCCAGAACCTTAAGTTCAAGGGTTTCGGACACTATGTTTTAAATGTCTAGAAATATTTTAAAAATCATGATAATGTTATTTAATGTTCCCTTATGATGTTTATAAGTTAAGTATAATTTTTGGGAATTTTTGGAGTACCCTAGGACACCCTAGAGTTTCGGCCAACATGAAAGAAGCAAAACCCAGAACCTTAAGTTCAAGGGTTTCGGCCACCATGTTTTAAATGTCTAGAAATATGTTAAAAATCATGATAATGTTATTTAATGTTCTCTTATGATTTTTAGAAGTTAATTATAATTTTTTGGAATTTTTGGAGTACCCTAGGACACCCTAGGGTTTCGGCCAACATGAAAGAAGCAAAACCCAGAACCTTAAGTTCAAGAGTTTCGGCCATCATGTTTCAAAGGTCTATAATTATGATAAAAATCAGGATAATGTCATTTAATATTCCCTCATGATGTGTATAGGTTAAGTATAAATTTTGGGAATTTTTTGGGTACCCTAGAGGCCCCGTATGGTTCGGCCAACCCCAAGGACCCAAGGATTGGGGTTGAGTCTTTAACTTCAACATATGTTTATGTGTTGCCATGATATAAGGATGATGGATGGTGATTATGTGAATTTTCACATGGCCTTGGGACTCCACAAGTTTCGGCCATATAAGGGTTAATAGGGTAAAAGTTAAGATTTATTTCAAGTAAGGGTCCCAATGGCCCTATGGTAAGATGTGATTTATGTTTATGAATGATATGCCATGTTTATGAATGATATGCCATGTTTATGAATGATATGCCATGGTTATGCATGATATGCCATGTTTATGAATGATATGCTATGTTATGAATGATATGTCATGTTTATGAATGATATGCCATGTTATGAATGATATGCCATGTTTACGAATGTTATGTCATGTTTATGAATGATATGCCATGTTATGAATGATATGCCATGTATACGAATGTATGCCATGCTCTATGAATGATGTGTACAAACACCATGTCTAAGAATGAAAATGATGAATGGCAAGTATGACGAATGAAAGATGATGCTTATGCCTTTAAGGCATAAATATGCTAAACGGCACGGTCGATGGTCGATGGTACGACGGTCGAGAGGACCGGTAAATGGGCCGGTAGACGGGCCGAGCCGTAACAAGTTATGTTATGATAAGTATGCCATGAGTGTCTTATGAATGATGAAACATGAAAAGTATTTTACTTTATGTATGGGCTTGTACCGGACCGAAGTATGAGTCCAAGGGATGGGCACCTTAAGAACGCCCCGGTTATGGACTACCGAAGCTGTCCACGGTTCTGACACTACCGAAGCTGTGCAACAGGGATGGGCTCCTGAAGAAGCGCCTCGGTTCGGGGACTACCGATTATGCTGTCCTTACCCTAGTAGGTCGGGGCTAGCTACCTCGGATTTACTAGGGATGCGCGCTATGATGTATGTATGTGGTACAAGCCGGGGACCCCAAATGTTATGATGATGATGTTTAAGCATTTTCAAAGTATGTTTTAAAAGTTAAGCATCCTTATGTAAATGCATTCCACCCATGCATTCATACATGATATGCATTATGTTAAGATAATGATGTCTTATACTTATGCGTTACGATGAAAGATATGCATGAATGATCTATGTCAGGATTATGTTAAGAAGGTGTTCATATGATATGATAGAAGATATGCCTATGTTTAAGCCATATAGGTTGATTTTTGTTACGTTATGCTATGCCATGTATTATGTCATGCTACTACGTTTAAGTTTATACCATGTCTTATGCCATGCTAAGGAAGATTATTATGTTATGTTATGCCATGTTTCACGCTATGCTTAGAATGTTAGTATGATTATGTTCATGCCATGTCTCATGCTATGCTACGAATGTTCACTTATGTTTATGATCATGCCATGTCAAGGGTATGGTAAATATGATAATGTTTTATGTGCTTGTTATGGAATGACGAATGTTTTAGTGAGTAGGAAAGAGTCTTACTAAGCCTGTGTGCTTATAGTCTTCTTTCCTTATACCGCAGATCATGCAAGGGGATAACGAGGAAGCAGCAGGAGGGCCTGAAGTATGTGTGTGATGGTGACTTGGCCCATGAAATCGAATGTGTTAACCGTTTATGCTAAGAACTTTATTTTTGCTACCTATATGCTCGAATAGTGACATATGGAACTTTATGATAAGAGGTCAAGTATGATATGATATGAACCTTATGGTATGATGTTAAGCATGTTATGATATGATGTTAAGCATAACGTTCATATGCTAAGTTCCATGTCATTATATTAGGGATGGTAGTGGAGGCATGTATATGTAAGGTTTAAGTTATTCCGCTGTAGTATGATGTTACATGCCTTAAGTATGTCAGCGTAACGCCGTTAAAAAAAAAAAAAAAGAGCGGGCGTTACACACATTTACTAGGATATACCCTATCCTAGAAAAATATGTTTTCATGAAGAATAATAAATGTGCTTGACTTTTAGTATCAACCTTTAAATTCCTCAAAAATGGTCATTTGCATCAACTTTCAAATCCATCTATAATTCCATGTGTTTGTCAAAGCTAACCATTATAATTTGACACACGGAATTGTCGTCAACTCTCCTTTTTATGTATCCTCAACTCTTCTTTTTATGTATCCTTAATATGATGAAAGCCTCCCCCTTTTTATCTCTTAACCCTTTTTATAAGTTCTTTCATCCATCAAAACTTATCGTTCAATACCATCCAATGAATCTTAAGCATTCATCAATCCTTCTTAAATTTTGTGATATCAATAAGACCTTATTCCATAAAATCAACATTAAATCACAAGACAAACCTTGATTCAAAGAATATGAAATTATAACCAAAGATTTTATTTTGAGACCATATCCTATCATCCAATAATAATTTATGACCTTTAAACCATAAAATCTCATAAGGTAACATGACACTTTCCTATGGTTTCAATCTTGCACTTTCTGATCAGCCAATATGCCCTTTTTATATTTCAGCCTATAGATCAGTCGACTGCCCCTAGGGCAGTTGACTGCTAAAACGAACATAAAGCTCTCAGGGCTGAACTCACTCGAATCAGTCGACTGCCCCCCAGGGCAGTCGACTGATACCTGAATTTCAGGTTTTCAACCCAATTTTAAAAATACCTAAATAATTCCACAAATCTCCAAAAAATCTAAAATTTCGCGGGGAGATTTGTGGAACCTATGTCTACTTGGGAAAAATATGTTTCCAAATAAATGTACTCCAAATCCCAAGTTTGGCATGAAACTCAACTTATCCTAAATTGTATCATTTAAGCTCAACTAAAAGTTCTAATTTGGATCTCTTCTTGATGCTTCTTCCCATACTCATTCATAATACACTAATAGCATCAAGTTATATGGTATTTACACATTAAAACCAATTTCTCTTAATTATAATCCCATTTTTACCTTTTTCTCCATAAAATTCCTTTGAATGTGTCAATTCCCTAGGATTAAGACTTACCCAAGTCTTCTAACCCCTTTTGGCATATTTCATCTAATTTCCTAGACTTCCTAAAGAACCCATCTCTTGAGATCCATTTACCATGGACCCCAAAGGCTCCTAGAGCTCCCCCTTGAGCTCTTAGCCCTAGCCACCTCCCTAGGTGACTCAATCCACACTAGACCACACCGGTGAGCCCCCGGTGATTCTTGGTCTACAAAATGAACCATCTTAACCTTAGACACATTGTCTTTGGTTAAGTCCTTCTCTTTACCTCTAAATGGCACCCCCTTGCCATTTTTAGACTTCTCCTTTTTGCCATAACTATATGCTTCCCCAGCATATTTCTTTTCCTTGGCATTGGAGCCTTAGACCGGTAGCCCAACCCCGATCTATCATAGTTGAGGTTTAAACTACCCAACACTATGTCTAAGCCCTTAGATCCAATATTGAATCTTTCTAGGGTCTTTTCTAATTTATCAAGCCTTGCCCTCAAGGCTTGATTTTCCCTCTCCAAATTTCTAACCTTTGAGTCCATATGTCCACTTTGGACATTCCTAGACCTACCCTCCTTTCTAGGCACATTCCTTCTCTTCGTGGGATTAGTGCCTTGATCCTTAGGTACAAAGGTCATAGATTTATCATGATGTATACTTTTCCTAGGGTTTTGATCTACATTGTTATCCCTAGTCCTATCATTATATCTAAATCCAAAATTATGCACAAGTAAGCAATTTTCATTAATTTTAGCATGCATGGATGAATGATTTACTCTATTTTTAACATTCATGGAGGAACTTAAATATGAATTACTTTTTAACTTAGGGTTAAGAATTACCTCCCTTACCCTTGAAGTTCCCCCTTGATGTGATCTTTGCTTCTTCCTTTCTTCTTTCTCCCATCTCCTCAAGTGTCCCAATTTCTTTAGTTCTCCTTTTCTTGGACACTTGGTGTAGTAGTGCCCTAGCTCTCCATATGTGAAGCATCGAATCTTCTTTCTTTTAGCCTGGGCTTCTTCATTCCTACAACTCATGTTAGCATTTAATTGAATTGAGATAGATTTAGAGTGTACCTCCTTTTTCTGACCATTTGGACATTTATCCTTATAGTGTCCTTTTTTGTTGCACCCAAAGCAAGTGATATGCTCTTTCGATTTGGGTTTGGTGGAAGTTGAAGCTTCTTCTTGCTCTTGTATGGATGAGGGTCTCTCCTTCCCCTCAATCGTTGAAGTTGATGCTTCCTCTTGTTCTCTTGAGGAAGTTGATAATTTTTCACTTTCTTCCTTACTTGAGGATGTGGACACTTCTTCCTCCTCAGATGGTAACAATTCCATTTCTTTTTCTTTTCCTTCTTTTTCCCTTGAGGAAGTTGATGATCTCTCACTCTCTTCTTCCTCTTCTTGAGCTATTGAGTTCACTTCCTCGGGCTCTTCCAATAATTGACCTCATGTAGGGTTTTTATGGATTTCTTCTATCTTTTTCCATAGATCATGTGCATTCTTATATACCCCTACACTACTCAAAATATTGTTAGGCAAAACATTAGTTAATACACTAATTACCTTCTCATTCGCCTTTGATTGATCTTGTTGTTCTTGATTCCAATATCTGGGCCTAAGCTTCTTCCCGTGCTTATCCATTGGAATCTCGAAGGGCTCTTTAAGTGCAATTCTAAGGTTCCACTCCATTCTAAACCATGTTTCTATTCTTGTTTTCCAATATGTGAAATCTTCATGGTCGTAGGGCGGTGGAGTGTAGATGTCGTCCCCAAATTTGTCTTCCATGTTCTGTTGATGCAGTCTGGCCCGATTGTTGTTTTGGTGTTGACAACGATTTAAGTTTAGTTGAATGGATTCGGATTAAGTCCAGGTGGATCGGGAGATCGCACGTTGGCATGTGAAAAGTCCTAGCTTGGAGGGCTAAGTGTGAAGAGTCCTAACATGGAGGGTTAGGTGTGAAAAAGTCCTAGCTTGGAGGGCTAGGTATAAAAAATCCTAACTTGGAGGGTTAGGTGTGAAAAAGTCCTAGCTTGGAGGGCTAGGTGTGAAAAGTCCTAGCTTGGAGGGCTAGGTGTGAAATCCCGGTGAGTGAAGCCAGGTGATGGAAATCCTAGTGAGTGAAGCTAGGTTAAAATCCCGATGAGTGAAGCCGGGTCCTGGTGAATGAAGCCAGGTGATTGAAATCCTAGTGAGTGAAGCTAGGTTGAAATCCTGGTGAGTGAAGCCGGGTCCCGGTGAGTGAAGTCGGGTGACCGAAACCCTGGTGAGTGAAGCCAGGTCCTAGCTTGGAGGGCTAGGTTGAAGTCCTGATGAGTGAAACTGGGCATGGAGTCTTGGTCCGGATGACTAAGCACGAGTCAGGGGAGGCTGGGAGCCAGTTCTCTTGTCTTAGAGTGGGTTTGGCCTAGCCTGGATCGGTCTGGTGACCGATCAGGGAAGTTGGCACGATGCTCCTTCGTGGATCGGTCTGGTGGGCGATGACTGATCGGTCTGGTGACCGATCAGGGAGCACACAGTGAGGTTAGGAGCCTACTGCTAGGCTCCTGATCGGTCTGGTGACCGATCAGGGAGCATGCATTTTGCTCACTGCTCTGCTCCTGATCGGTCTGGTGACCGATCAGGGAGCATACAGTGGGTTTTGGTTCCTTTACTGCTTGGCTCCTGATCGGTCTGGTGACCAATCTGGAACACTGTTCGGATCGTTCTGGTGAACGATCAAGTGTCGCGGAGTTCTCGCTATCACCGATCAGGCAGGAGCCTGATCGATCGGGGAGCTTCCTGATCGGTCTGGTGACCGATCAGGTCACAGGCTGATCGGTCTGGTGACTGATCAGGCCAGTGTGGCCACGAAAGCTGGGAGTCCAGCAAAGCTGTGGATCGGTCCGGTGACCGTTCCACGAGCCCTGGATCGGTCCGGTGACCGATCACTTTAATTCAAAATGCACTATCAGACGCTCTGATCACGCCTGAACATATCTGATTTCTCTGCGCTTAATCTCTGATACATGATTCTCTGTATGATTTGCTGTGATAATGATCTGATTAAGTTGCAGGTGACAGGAATGGATTCAAACACTCAAGGAGGGTTAATGGGAATCTTTCCTTGGAGCAGGTTTGCCAGTTTTCCATCTCAGGTTGCAATGGATGCTGGCGCTGGCTGGAGCTGCTGACTGGGGCTGGTCTGAGGGAAGCTCAGGGAGTCCAGGAGAGATCAGTGGTAGCTGGCTGTTGCAGGAGAGCAGCTGGAGGCTGCAGTGAGGTGCTGTGGCCTGGCGATTAGTGGAGGGACTTAAGCGCTTGGTGGAGAAGAAGTCTCAACAACAACAACGCTACATCACTTGATCAGTTTTCTGTTCTTGTGACAACTCTTGTTTCTGCTCGTGCGATTACTTCCATCATCTCTTGAGCAAGTGACTATGATCCTTGAAGCAACCATTTGTTACTTGAGCACTTGGAAGAGAAGCAAGAGGCTTGGCGAGTCCATCAGCGAGAAGACACGAAGAAGTGAGTTCTTGCGTGAGATCTGCATTGAGTGGAGCTCGGGAGAAGTCTGCTTGTGTTCTTGTGGTTCTAAGTGCTAAGTAAGATTCTTCTTGTGTTTCCTGTGCTTTATACTTGATTCATTTCGAAACCTGTAGAGAGGTTACTCCACCGAGAAGGAGGTTGCATTTTATCTGGATTTTTCGGGGCTTGATCTGCCGATGATCAAGGGATCGCCCACCTTAAGGGCACGCCAAGGAGTAGGGGCAAGTTATCCCCGAACCTTGTAAATCCTCTTTGTTAGCGTTTTGTGTTTGTGCTTAGTTTAGGGTTTAGTTTTCTACAACTCTGTTTTTCTTGTGCTTCCGCTGTGCTACTAACCCTTGAGGTGCAGAAAATCGAAATCTCCTAAAGTTCTAGTGTCTGGCTACATTCATCCCCCCTCTCTAGCCATCCAAGTTCCAACAAGTGGTATCAGAGCTTGGAGCTCTGTACAAGCGGATTAACAACCGAGAGTCAACTACAATGGCTTTGAGAGAAGGTTTTTCCACCACCCGATCTCCCTTCTTCAATGGAGCAGATTTTCAATATTGGAGGTCGAAGATGGAGTTTTACCTCAAAACCAACCTCAGCATGTGGTTTGTTGTCAAGGAAGGTTTTTCAACTCCTAAAAATGCTGAGGGAAAAGAGATGGACTTCTCAAGTTGGTCGGCAGATCAAATCCGGAAAGGTGAAGCCGATGCGAATGCGGTGGTATCTTTGCAATGCGGATTGACCAAGGACCAACTAATCAAGGTTGGTCCCTTCACAAATGCTAAAGACCTATGGAGCAAGATCATTGAGCTCCATAAAGGCACTCAAGACACCCGGACTGCCAAGAAGGACCTCCTTCTCAGCCAACTCTAAAATCTGTCCATGGAAGAGGATGAAACTATAAGTATACTCCATGGACAATTCAAAAAAATCCTCAACGGTCTCCACTCCATTAATGAGAAGGTAGAGAACCGAGATCTTATAAGGTATGTCCTCAAAGCTTTTCCTAGGAACGCCTTGTGGTCATCCATGGTGGATGCTTACAAGGTGTCCAAGGATTTATCTTGTGTTAAGTTAGAAGATCTATTTTGTGAAATGGAACTACATGAGATCTCTAACAAAAGTTCAAAAGAGAAAGGTATTGCCTTAGTGGCAGGTGACAACAAGAAGAAGAAGAAAGGGAAGAAGAAGGAGAAGGAAGTCGAGGAGGGCAGCTGGTCTTCTTCCTCCAAGATGACCAACTTTGTTAGAAGGATGATGAGGAAGAGCCGGCGCCTCAAGGGTTAAGGTAACCCTAGTGAAGTTAAGATTGATAAGTCTAATATTACGTGTTATGAATGTAGTAAGAAAGGACATTACAAGGATGAATGCCCAAAGTTAAAGAAGAAGAAGGATAAATCAAAGAAGAAAAAGAAGGCCTTGAGGGCCACATGGGATGAATCGTCCTCTAGTTTATCTGAAGAAGAGAAGGAGGAGAAGTACACTCATCACCGTGCCCTCATAGCCATAGAGGATTCAAATAAAGAGGAGAGTGGAGACGAATCAAATTCCTCAATCACGCCTTCATCATCTTCGGATGATGAAGAGGTAATCTCTCCCGAGCTAGATAAGTGTTATAGAACCATTGCATGTCTAGCTAGGTTGCTTAAAAAATCCAAGAATAAAGTTAAATTGTTGAAATTGGAAGTAGAAGAATTGAAATCCTCTAGGGTGGAGGATATTAATAATTTTCATGAGAAATCCTCTAAGGATGAGGCAATGGATGACTTGCATGTTAAAAATCTTGAGGATGAAAATAAAGGCTTGAAGGGTGAAATTGAAAACCACAAGAATATTCTTGAGAAATTTTCAACAAGTTCCAAAATCCTAGATATGATCTTAAACTCACAAAAGGTGGCTTACAACAAGGTTGGTTTGGGTTACCAACCTAAAGAACCTAGTCTCATATCTTTAATGTCAAGAACCCAATTTAGAGCACAAAATAATTCTATGGTTCAAAAAGCTAGAAAGAAAATGACTAAGGCATGGGTGCCAAAGTCTTTCATTGAAAGTTCATTAGGTCCCAAAATTTGGGTACCTAAAACTTCCATATTTCGAATTGTATAAGCATTATTTGAGGGGGAGCATCTATCAACATGGGAGGTTGATATTTGGTGCTCCAAACCCATGACCAAGGAAAAATGTCATTCACATGGTTGGTTATGGAACATTTGAATTAAATGCTTTGAGCTTCATTATCTTAATTCTTATAACAAGATGATCCCTTGGCTAGTGATTTATGAAATCTCATTTGGGCAATAAGGAAAGTTATTATGCAACGAATGATAGTATATCCATGCTTCAAAATAAATAAACAAGTTTTGAGAAAAAAAAATATTCACATGAATGGTTTAGGTTGAAACATAACTTACTCTTGCCATGGATTGTTTAGGATAATTAGGTTTATTGTTGCAATTTATGTTTTCCTGCAATTCATGGTTTATGATATGCCTTATGTCAAGCCTAAGCAGTCTATTTTCTTGTATATGTTATACAACATGAATGCATGCTAAAGAACAAGGATTAACACATAGTATGTACTAATAAGACATCACCAAACAAAGAACATGGGCTTAAGGTTTAGGCTTAAATTGTTGGTGCAAGTTGCATCAATGCTGTTCTTCTTTAAATGTTTTAATATTTGACAATACACTTAAGTCAGTGATACATTGAACAGACAAAGGGGAGTAATAGAGAAGTAACTAAAGCTGAAGAAAAGTCCTAGTTAATCTAGGCATCGAAACCCTAAGTCCCAGCGAAGGGTTACTGGGCACCTAGCGAAGGGCTGCTAGGTATCAAAACCTTAAGACCTAGCAAAGGGCTGTTAGGCACTTAGCAAAGGGCTGCTAGGTATCGAAACCCTAAGACCTAGCGAAGGGCTGCTAGGCACCTAGCGAAGGGATGCTAGGTATCAAAACCTCAAGACCTAGCAAAGGGCTGCTAGGCACCTAGCGAAGGGTTGCTAGGCATAGAAGACCTAGCGAAGGGCTGCTAGGCACCTGGCGAAGGGTTGCTGGGGAATGAAGTCTTGGTCCGAGGGACTAAGCAACTTAGCTGAGCGATGACTAAGGACAGGAGTAGAGACGGGTCAGGGTTTGGGCGTCTCGAGGTCCGGAGGTATCGGAAGCTAAGCAAAAGTCCACCCGAAGGGCTGGGTGGCAACCGTCTCCTGAAAGGAGTAGGTGAAGGGCGAGTTCTCGGGGATAGGAACTCGTGCCGGTTTGACCTAGGGTTTCGTGGAGATCCGAAGTCAGAACCAAGTCCTTAAGACCACTATTATATGTATCTATGCTTTGTGGTTGTATATCTTGCAGGTACCAAGATTGGAAGATGTAGCAGCTTGCTGGAGGCCCTAACCAAGGCGCCCCCATGCAACCAGGGCACCCCCAACAGTGGGGGCGCCCCCAGACAGTACTAACAAGGCACTAAACATGAAGCAGGCAAAACAGATGTCAACCGGGGCGCCCGGAGCGTCCGGGGCGCCCGGATTGGTAGCTGTTTTGCTGTTTCGAAGTCAGAACACAGGATAAGCCCTCACGGGAGTGCCCAGAGCGTCCGGGGTGCCCTGGTCAATGAACTTATCACCTGCGGTGAAGTAGGCACAAGGATAAGAGTTGACCGAGTCTTCCGGGGCTCCCCCAGCGTCCGGGGCGCCCCCAGGAGGCCTATATAAGGGGCTTCGACCACTCTGCTTCAGACACAACTTCCAAGAGCGATCCTAAGCCTTCTGACCGACGACAACATGCTAGAGATGAGGCTCTACGACCGAGAGGCTCCAGGAGGAGGTGCGCGGCACTTCGGAGGTCCAGATCGGCCGAGCTTCAGACTTTGTCTCGTTGGTCTGCTTTTTAATTACTGTACTTAAATTTCCATATTATTGCTTGTAATTCTGCACTGTAAGTCGGGTTTCTCCGCCTCCGGAAAGTCCGGAAAGGAGACCAATAGTGGACGGGCGTTCCCGTGCATAGGCCTTGGATGTATTGACCCTGGGGGGTCAGGAACCAAGTAAAAATCCGCTATGTCACTGTCTTGTTTTCCGTTCTATTTATTTTCCGCTGCGCTACTAATATTCTAAGTCTAGAACGAACGAGTTTTCCACGAGATTTCTGAAAGATTTTGAACGGTCGATATTCACCCCCCCTCTATCGACGGCACCGGTCCTACATAAATTTTTCTTAAGGTATTTTGTTTGGTGAATATGATCAAGTATGCCATGATTTACTGTATGTGTTAGTAACGTTAATGTATTGCATGCAAATTTTTGAGGAATACATAGTTTGTTATGATCATCATAAAACCTCACAAGGCATCATCAAACAAATGACATGAGTTTCAAATTCACTATGATGCATGACTTTGGGCTTTCTTTGTATCAAACAAAATCAAGGTTCTAGGACTTAGTATATATATGTATACATCCCCAACATATTCAGTTTCACCATGTTTTTCTGGATCATGTTTTCAAACTTGTATTTATTTGCTTCACCCTAAAGTTGTATTATCAATGGAATGGGGAATTAGGATTATGGAGTTGATACAAATTTAATTTCAACTAGGTGGAGCAAGCATGTTATAAACATACATTAAACTGATCAGAATTTAGAAATTGATCATAGGTTGATATTTACTTGATACAAACATGTTTTTGAAAATTTGATCATATTTTTGTTTGTATCATGAAATCTGATCATGTTTTGAAAATTTGATATTAGTATCATATATTGATAATTGTTTGAAGAAATGTATTTTGATTGAGGGAACCCTTAGGAACAAATGGATTAAAAACTAATTGAACTAGGGTTTGGGAATGGTTAAGGGTTGAAACAAATCTATTTCTGAAACTGATTAGGTTCAGAAAATAGTCTGTGTCGAACCTGATCGGTCCACTGACCGATCAGGACTCACCCTGATCGGTCTAGTGACCGATCAAGAATCATACTGATCGGTCCGGTGACCGATCAGATCACCACTGATCAGTAAGTTCCATGTTTGGGTCAAAACTCCTCAGTCCGATCTCCTCTCGTCGAATTGTATCAGTTTAATCATTATACTATAAACAAACATGATACAATCCGATTACAATTTAAACACACCTGATCCTCTATTGGTACAAACTTGGTACTAAGGGAGTATAAATTTGTTCAAGTGGTAAAATATGGGGAGGAATTTTTTAGACCCTTGATTCTCAGAAATGTTTCTGAAACGTCAAGTGTTAAAATGAGGTTTGGCTAATTATACTTGGAACGAAACTTAATTTGATACAAACCTATGTTGGAATGTTCAAATTCATAAGGAAGGATTTGTTGAGTCATAACTCTTGTACTTAATGTCGTATTTCAGAAATGTTTCAGGAATGTCGAATATCAATGGAGTCTACACCCTTGTTTTGGAATGCAAATTGATAATGCAGTCTGATCAAGAACGTATCAGGGTTTCAGAAATTTTTTTGAAATCTGATCGCTCCCCCGACTAATAAGACATATTTCTGTATCAAATAATCAACGAACCTGATCGGTCCGGAGACAAATCAGGATTATATATCAGATACAGATGCATTCCTTACTTGTCATATGAAACATATACATGTTTGACCATGATATATTTCTGTATATGTTTTTATGTGCAATTCACACTTATTGCCGTATGATGCATATACGTTGTTGCCATGATACATGTATGATATATGCCTTTCATATGCAATTCAAACTTAACTTTGATTACTTTGGGTTTGGGGAGAGACCCGTGTTTGAGAGGGAGGTATGTTTAAACTTAATAACCATGCCCTTTTGATGTTTGACAAAGGGGGATAGAATGGTTGATTAAGTTTAGGGTTATGTAGGGGGAGGACTTTGATTCCCTTACGATAATTGAACTGCCTTAAATTGATCATATAATGCCTAAACTTAAATCGGGTTGTCAAACAACAAAAAGGGGGAGATTGTTGATGCAGTCTGGCCTGATTGTTGTTTTGGTGTGGACAACGATTTAAGTTTAGTTGAATGGATTCGGATTAAGTCCAGGTGGATCGGGAGATCGCACGCTGGCATGTGAAAAGTCCTAGCTTAGAGGGCTAGGTGTGAAGAGTCCTAACTTGGAGGGTTAGGTGTGAAAAAGTCCTAGATTGGAGGGTTAGGTGTGAAAAGTCCTAACATGGAGGGTTATGTGTGAAAAAGTCCTAGCTTGGAGGGCTAGGTGTGAAAAGTCCTAGCTTGGAGGGCTAGATGTGAAATCCCGGTGAGTGAAGCCAGGTCCTGGTGAGTGAAGCCGGGTCCTGGTGAGTGAAGCCAGGTGAGTGAAAAAGTCCTAGCTTGGAGGGCTAGGTGTGAAAAGTCCTAGCTTGGAGGGGCTAGGTGTGAAATCCCAGTGAGTGAAGGCGGGTCCTGGTGAGTGAAGCCAGGTGATGGAAATCCTAGTGAGTGAAGCTAGGTTGAAATCCCGGTGAGTGAAAGCCGGGTCCTGGTGAGTGAAGCCAGGTGATTAAAATCCTAGTGAGTGAAGCTAGGTTGAAATCCCAGTGAGTGAAGCCGGGTCCCGGTGAGTGAAGCCGGGCGACCGAAACCCTGGTGAGTGAAGCCAGGTCCTAGCTTGGAGGGCTAGGTTGAAGTCCCGGTAAGTGAAACTGGGCATGGAGTCTTGGTCCAGAGGACTGAGCACGAGTAAGGGGAGGCTGGGAGCCAGTTCTCTTGACTTAGAGTGGGTTTGGCCTAGCCTGGATCGGTCTGGTGACCGATCAGGGAAGTTGGCATGGTGCTCCTTCGTGGATCGGTCTGGTGACCCATCCAGCGATGGTTGATCGGTCTGGTGACCGATCAAGGAGCACACAGTGAGGTTGGGAACCTACTGCTAGGCTCCTGATCGGTCTAGTGACCGATCATGAAGCATGCAGTTCGCTCACTGCTCTGCTCCTGATCGGTCTGGTGACCGATCAGGGAGCATACAGTGGGTTTTGGTTCCCCTTACTGCTTGGCTCCTGATTGGTCTGGTGACCGATCTGGAACACTGTTCGGATCATTCTGGTGAACAATCAAGTGTCGCGGAGTTCTCGCTATCACCGATCAGGCAGGAGCCTGATCGGTCGGGGTGCTTCCTGATCGGTCTGGTGACCGATCAGGCCACAGCCTGATCGATCTGGTGACCGATTAGGCCAGTGTGGCCACGAAAGCTTGGAGTCCCAGCAAAGCTGTGGATCGGTGCGGTGATCGATCCACGAGCCCTGGATCAGTCCGGTGACCGATCACTTTAATTCAAAATGCACTATCAGACGCTCTGATCACGTCTGAACATATCTGATTTCTCTGCGCTTAATCTCTGATACATGATTCTCTGTATGATTTGCTGTGCTAATGATCTGATTAAGTTGCAAGTGACAGGAATGGATTCAAACACTCAAGGAGGGTCAATGGGAGTCTTTCCTTGGAGCAGGTTTGTCCGTTTTCCATCTCAGGTTGCAACCAACGCTGGCGCTGGCTGGAGCTGCTGACTGGGGCTGGTCTGAGGGAAGCTCAGGGAGTCCAGGAGAGCTCAGTGGTAGCTGGCTGTTGCAGGAGAGCAGCTGGAGGCTGCAGTGAGGTGCTGTGACCTGGCGATCAGTGGAGCGACTTAAGCGCTTGGTGGCGAAGAAGTCTCAACAACAACAACGCTGCATACACTTGATCAGTTTTCTGTTCTTGCGACAACCCTTGTTTCTGCTCGTACGATTACTTCCATCATCTCCTGAGTAAGCAATTGTGATCCTTGAAGCAACTATTTGTTACTTGAGCACTTGGAAGAGAAGCAAGAGGCTTGGCCCATCAGCGAGAAGACACGAAGAAGGGAGTTCTTGCGTGAGATCTGCGTTGAGTGGAGCTCGGGAGAAGTCTGCTTATGTTCTTATGGTTCTAAGTGCTAAGTAAGATCCTTCTCGTGTTTCCTGTGCTTTATACTTGATTCATTTCGAAACGCTGTGGAGAGGTTACTCCACCGAGAAGGAGGTTGCATTTTATCCGGATTTTTCGGGGCTTGATCTACCGACGATCAAGGAATCACCCACCTTAAGGGCACGTCAAGGAGTAGGGGCAAGTTATCCCCGAACCTTGTAAATCCTCTTTGTTAACGTTTTGTGTTTGTGCTTAGTTTAGGGTTTAGTTTTCTGCAACTCTGTATTTCTTGTGCTTCCGCTGTGCTACTAACCCTTGAGGTGCAGAAAATCGAAATCTCCTAAAGTTCTAGTGTCTGGTTACATTCACCCTCCCTCTCTAGCCATCCAAGTTCCAACATGTTCTTCCCTCTAGCTTTTGCTCTTCTTGGCGGTTATTCCAATCACAAGCGGTCCTTCGCTCTGATACCACTTGCTAGATCGATTCGGTTGCTAGAGGGGGGGTGAATAGCACTTTTCGAACTCTTTCTTCCTACATGGTTAGTTGCGCAAGCGGAATATACAATAAAACAAAACTAATAATGTAAAGAGCAATGCTAACAATAAGATTTAGTTGGAATCCACCCCTAAGGGTGACTAATCCAAGAATCCGTCGGTGGATCACTCCCGGATAACCTCCGGCTAGCCCTTGTCGCTCTTTGTGGGTGGAGAAACCTCACAACAACACCTTGACAAGACCTGAACACCAAGACTACTATTTTGCCTTTAACCAAGACAAAATTCGTTAGAGATCCCGGCCAAAATGAAGCCCTCTTAAATAGGACTTACCTTCTATTTGGTCGCCACCAGTCGGCTGCCCCCACTCAAATTCGACCGTTGACACCTAACGTTCGAATTTTGTGTGCCACCAGTCGACTGTCCCTGGGGCAGTCGACTGGTCCAGGGTCGACTCCCTTTCTGTGAGTTTTATCAGTCGACTGCCCCAATGGCAGTCGACTGGTCCGCTCACACACCTAGGGTTTCCCTTCCCGAGTACACTTCTCTCAGCACTCGAACCCTAGGATTTCCCAAGTATAATCACAGAGCACTCGTACCCTCACAACTCGACTGACTCCTGATCAGCAGCCTCAACTATTGCCTTCGCGCCCTCTTCATCTTCGGCCCTCGTCCCTCGGATGCGCACACAAGCCTCCAGCTTGCCTCCATGTCATCCTTCACATACGCCTCGAAGTCTGCGCCCCTCAGCTCATCGTCCCTGCCATACCAAGGCCCCTCGGGTGCACACAAGCCTCCAACTTGTCTTCATGCCACCCTTCACCATACCGAAGCCATCCAGCCAAGTCAATATGTGTAAACCTGCGCAACCTGCACACTCAACATACACATATTAGAACACAAGGGAAATCTAACTTAAACCCTTTGCTCAAACATCAAAACTCATGATCACTCCGGACCATAGATTGCCTCAACACAAACAAGTATATACCCTTAGCCTTAAAGATTTGGTTCTGACTTTGGGTTTCCTACGAATCCCTAGGTCGAACCGACGCCTATGTTCCCTTCCCGAGGAATGTGCCTTTCGCCTACTCCTCTCAGGAGAAGTTTTGCCAACCGGCTCCTCCGGTTGGACTTTTGCCCAGCTTCACTCATCAGGACTTTTGCCTAGCTTCACTCACCAGGACTTCGTGCCCAGTCCATGACCAGGACTTATTGCCCAACTTCACTCACCAGGACTTTTGCCCAGCTTCACTCACCAGGACTTCGTGCCCAGTCCACGACCAGGACTTATTGCTCAACCCTATGTCATGACTTTTGTGCCCAGCCCTCGGCCAGGACTTATTGCCCAATTCCTCAAACCAGGACTTCGTGCCCAACCCTCGGTCAGGTCTTCGGTGCCCAGCCCGCGACCAGGACTTAGTGCCCAATCCATGATTAGGACTTAGTGCCTAATTCTTTGAAGTAGGATTTATTGCCTAGGTTAACTAAGACTTTCCTTCACTTTGGTACTCCTTTCTTGACTAACCCTTCCTTGTTCTAATGTATCACTAATTTAAACATATTGTTAAACATTGAAACACTCGAGGAGGACATCACTGATGCTTCTTGCACCAACACTGCGGATGCCTAGCCAAGTGCTGAAAAACCCTACTACCTCCGCGGTGAGTAGGCTAGGCCTCGGTGCTGTGAATGCCCGACCAAGAGTTGTAAAACCCTACAACCTCCGCAGTGAGTAGACATGGCCCAGGTGCAACAGTTGCCGGATCAATAGATGTAAAACCCTTCTACCGCCGCGGTAAGTAGGCTTGGCCTTGGTAGTGCGAATGCCCTGCCAAGAGTTGAAAAACCCCACTACCACGCGCGGTGAGTAGGCTTGGCTTCAGTGATGTGAATGCCCAGCCAAGAGCTATAAAATCCTACGACCTCCACGGTGAGTGGGCTTAGCCCGGGTGCTAAGGATGCCCGGCCAAGAGTTAAGAAACCACCCTACTACCTCCGCGGTGAGTAGGCTTGGCCTCGGTGCAACGAAGCCTAGGCAAGAGTTGTAAACCCCTACTACCTCCGTGGTGATTTGGATTCGCCTCGGTGCTCTGAATGCTCGGCCAAGAGCTGTAAAATCCTACTACCCCCGCAGTGATTAGGCTTGGCCCAGGAGCTGCGGATCCCCGACCAAGAGTTGAAAAATCCAACTACCTCCGCAGTGAGTAGGCTTGGCTCGGGTGCTGCGGATGCCCAGCCAAGTGCTGAAAATCCCTACTACCTCCGCGGTGAGTAGGCTTGGCCTCGGTGCTGTGAATGCCTGACCAAGAGCTGTAAAACCCCACTCCCTCCACGGTGAGTAGGATTGGCTCGGGTGCTGCGGATGTCCGGGCAAGAGCTGTAAAACCCTACTACCTTAGCGGTGAGTAGGCTTAGCCTCGGTGCTGCGAATGCCTGGCCAAGAGCTGCAAAACCCCACTACCTCTGCGATAAGTAGGCTTGGCCCGGGTGCTGCAGATGTCCGAGCAAGAGTTGTAAAACCCTACTACCTCCATAGTGAGAAGGCTTGGCTCGGGTGCTACGGATGCTCGGCCTAGAGCTGAAAAAGTCTACTACCTCCGCGGTGAGTAGGCTTGGCCTCGGTGCTGTGAATGCCCGGACAAGTGCTGTAAAACCCTACTAGTTCCACGGTGAGATGGCTTGGCCCAGGTGCTGCGGATGCCCAGCAAAGAGCTGAAAAACACTTCTACCTCCGCAGGGAGTAGGCTTGGCCATGGTGTTGCGAATGCCCGACCAAGAGATGAAAAACCCGACTACCTCCGCAGTGAGTAGGTTTGGCCTTGGTGCTGCGAATGCCCGACCAAGAGATGAAAAACCCTACTACCTCCGCGGTGAGTAGGCTTGGCCTTGGTGCTGTGAATGCCCAGCCTAGAGCTGTAAAACCCCACTATCTCTGCGGCGAGTAGGATTGGCCCGAGTGTTGCGGATGTCTGGGCAAGAGCTGTAAAACCCTACTACCTCCGCGGTGAGTAGGCTTGGCCTCGGTGCTGTGAATGTCCGGTCAAGAGCTGTAAAACTCTACTACCTCCGTGGTGAGTAGGCTTGGCCCAGGTGCTGCGGATGCCCGACCTAGAGCTGAAATACTCTACTACCTCCGCGTTGAGTAGGCTTGGCCTCGGTGCTGTGAATGCCCGACCAAGAGCTATAAAACCAAACTAGTTCCACGGTGAGTTGGCTTGGCCCGGGTGTTGCGGATGCCCAGGCAAGAGTTGAAATACTCTTCTACCTCCGCAGTGAGTAGACTTGGCCACGGTGCTGCGAATGCCTGACCAAGAGCTGAAAAACCCAAATACCTCCGCGGTGAGTAGGCTTGGCCTCGGTGTTACGAATGCCCAACCAAGAGCTGAAGAACCCTACTACCTCCATGGTGAGAAGGTTTGGCCCGGGTGCTACGGATGCCTGACCAAGAGCTATAAACCCTACTTCCTCCACAGTGAGTTGGCTTGGCCCGGGTGCTGCTGATATCGGCCAAGAGCTGTAAAACCCTATTACCTCCGCGGTGAGTATTCTAGGCCTCGATGCTGCGAATGCCCGACCAATAGCTGAAAAACTCAATTTCCTCCGCAGTGAGTAGGCTTGGCATCGGTGCTCCGAATGCCCGGCCAAGAGCTGTATAACCCTACTAGCTCCGCGGTGAGTAGGCTTGGCCTCGGAGCTGCGAATGCCCGTCCAAGAGCTGTAAAATCCTACTACCTCCACTATGAGTAGGCTTGGCCCGAGCGCTGCGAATGTCAGGCCAAGAGCTGTAAAACCCTACTACCCTCGCAGTGAGAAGGCTTGGCCCGAGCGTTGCAAATGCTCGGCCAAGAGCTGTAAAAATCTACTACCTGCATAGTGCGTAGGCTTGGCCTGGGTACTGCGGATGCCTGACCAAGAGGAAAAAAACCCTACTACTTCCCCGGCGAGTAGGCTTGGCTTCAGTGCGGCGAATGGTCGACCAAGAGCTGTAAAACCCTACTACCTCTGCAGTGAGTAGGCTTGGCCTCGGTGCTGCGGATGCCCAGCCAAGAGCTGTAAAATCCTACTACCCCCACTGTGATTAGCCTTGGCTCGGGTGCTACGGATCCCCGGCCAAGAGCTGAAAAACCCTACTACCTCATCGGTGAGTAGGCTTGGCCTCGGTGCTGCGAATGCCCGACCAAGAGCTATAAAACCCTACTACCTCCGTGGTGAGTAAGCTTGGCCACGTTGCTGCGAATGCCCGACCTAGACCTATAAAAC
Organism: Boesenbergia rotunda; assembly: GCA_024364735.1. NCBI lineage: Eukaryota > Viridiplantae > Streptophyta > Magnoliopsida > Zingiberales > Zingiberaceae > Boesenbergia > Boesenbergia rotunda. The sequence goes on from JAGFNQ010004833.1 coordinate 113,638, forward strand.
CCTACTACCTCTGAGGTGAGTAGGCATGGCCTCGGGCTGTGAATGCCCGGCTAGGAGTTGTAAAACCCTACTACCTCCGTGGTAAGTAGGCTTGGCCCGGGTGCTACGGATGCCCGGCCAAGAGTTGTAAAACCCTACTACCTCCGCGGTGAGTAGACTTGGCCTCGGAGCTGTGAATGCTTGGCCAAGAGCTGACAAACCCCTCCGCAGTGAATAGGCTTGGCCTTGGTGCTGCGAATGCCCGGCCAAGTACAGTAAAACCCTACTACCTCCACGATGAGTAGGCTTGGCCCGTGTGCTGCGGATGCCCGGTCAAGAGCTGAGAACCCCTACTGCCTCCGCGTTGAGTAGGCTTGGCCTCGGTGTTCTGAATGCCCAGCCAAGAGTTGAAAAACTTACTACCTCCACGGTGAGTAGGCTTGGCTTCGGTGTTGTAATGCCCGGCCAAGAGCTTTAAACCCCTACTACCTCCGTGGTGAGTAGGCTTCAGTTCGGTGTTGCGAATGCCCGGCCAAGAGCTATAAAATCTTACTACCCCCACGATGAGTAGGCTTAGCCCGGGAGCTGAGAATCCCTGACCAAGAGCTGAAAAACCCTACTACCTCTGCGTTGAGTAGGCTTGGCCCGGGTGCTGCGGATGCACAGCCAAGTGTTGAAAATCCCTACTACCTCCACGATCAGTAGGATTGGCCCTGGTGCTGCGGATGTCTGGGCAAGAGCTGTAAACCCTACTACCTCCGTGGTGAGTAGGCTTGGCCTCGTTGCTGCAAATGCCCGATCAAGAGCTATAAAACCCTACTAGCTCCATGGTGAGTAGGGTTGGCCCGGGTGCTGCGGATGCCCGACCTTGAGCTAAAAAACTCTAGTACCTCCATAGTGAGTAGGCCTGGCCATGGTTCTGCGAATTCCCGAGCAAGAGCCGTAAAATCCTACTAGTTCCGTGATAAGTTGGCTTGGTCCGGGTGCTGCGGATGCCCAGCTAGAGTTGAAAAACCCCTTCTACCCCCGCGGTGAGTAGGCTTGGCCACGGTGCTGCGAATGCCCGGACAAGAGTTGAAAATCCCTATTACCTCCACGGTGAGTAGGCTTGGCCTCGATGTTGCGAATGTTCGACCAAGAGCTGAAAAACCCTACTACCTCCGCGGTGAGAAGGCTTGGCCCGGGTGCTGCGGATGTCCGACCAAGAGTTGTAAAACCCTACTACCTCCTGTACGATGTGTATACTGAAAGACATGATTTCTTTATATGAACATCTGCATTTTGAAAAGAGAATCACAACTACACTAGGTGCCTGTTTATATTAGTACATGCATGAAGTCCATTACTTTGTATTGTATTTTTTTTTATGAAAGACAAATTATATATCATCAAGAAAAAGTACTACAGACATGTGTCCACTGGTAGCCTTTTGGATCTGGAAAGATATTAGATCCAAGCTGCTACCTAGGGATAACCCTATGTATGCGTACTGTCACTGTACCAACCTCCCAAGGTCCTACCACCATCATAATACCATCCTCCAAAATACACCCGACATCAACCTCGCCCGCTGTAGCTCTAGTACACAACCATCTGGTGCCATCCTCCCTCAATGATAGTGGTAATCAAACCAACTGATCATGTGTACTAGCAGTCTGTGCATGCATCCCTATCCATCCTGAAACAGTAGGCGATCGGCACGTAGTAATCAAAGCAAACTGATCCTGGTGCCATCCTCCCTCAATGATAGAGAAATGATCATGTGTACTGGCAGTCTGTGCATGCGTCCCTACCCATCCTGAAACAGTGGCGATCGGCATGAAGTAATCAAAGCAAACTGATCATGTGTCCTGGCCGCACTCCTGCTACTGCTGTCTGATGCCTGTGCATATGCCCCCACGAGGTAACTAGCCTAGATGATGCAGTAGTAGTCCACCAATCATCGTCTCCACTTTTAGCAAGTGGTCTGCTATCAATGGATTTGGTGCGCCTTTACCGCGAGCAGTTTGCTGCGGGCTAGGTAGGCCTTTATGGTGGGCCTACTCACCCTCCTGGACTTTTTGGCAAAGCCCCAGCCAAACAACGGATTTGGAATGCCTTTACCGCGAGCCGTTTGCTGCGGGCTAGGTAGGCCTTTATGGTGGGCCTACTCACCCTCCTGGACTTTTTGGCAAAGTCCCAACCAAACAACGGATTTGAAATGCCTTTACCGCGAGCCATTTGCTGCAGGCTAGGTAGGCCTTTATGGTGGGCCTACTCACCCTCCTGGACTTTTTGGCAAAGTCCCAGCCAAATAATGGATTTGAAATGCCTTTACCGCGAGTCATTTGCTGCGGGCTAGATAGGCCATTTATGGTGGGCCTATTCACCTCCTAATCAGATTTTTTTTTTTACAAGAAAGTCAAAAAAAAAACCCACGATACAATGTTGACCAGCGAAAACAGAGAGGTCAGGTTGTGGCCAGCCCCTTCGCCATCGTGGAAAAGCCTCCTGTTGACCAGTTGAAGCTATGGTCAACCCTGCCATCCTGTCCGGCAACGCTGCAAAAAACCGCAACAACTCTGCCACTTCAGCCCTTGTCCGGCAACGCTACAAAAAACCCCAACTACTCTGCCACTTCAGCCCCTGTTGACCAAATCCAGCTCCGGTCCATTTCCAGTCCACCCCGGGTCCACGTCCGCTAGCACTCACGCTGCCTTCGTGCGCTGGGTCAAGCTCCAATCCACCTTGCCGCCAGGTTTTTTTTTTGTTTTTTTTCCAGCTAAACATAAACTAAAATAAGCTAAACTAACCTAAAATAAAATAAAATAAAATAAAGTAAAATAAAAAAAATAAAATAAAATGAAACAAAAGAGGGAAAATGCGGTGTCGTGTGCTATCGCAGTGCCGAATCAGATGTAATACCCAACGATCTGTACACATGGACCTGAATCCTCCTGAATACCATCTCCATCTCAAAGCTCTCCCCCTGGAAACGTGCATGGTTGCGGCCCTGCCACACCTGGTCCACCAGTGCCGCCACAGCTACATGCCTCGCCTGCATCAGGATCCCTGTACCTCGATAGTGCCGTGCAAATACTCGAAACATCCGCCTGTACGTCGTCATCTCCTGCATCATCTGTAGCCACGATCTGAGGCGATCCCACAACTGTCTGACCTGCAGGCATCTAAAAAAGATATGCTCCTGTGTCTCCTCCTCAGTCCTACAGAGCACACATATCCTGTGCTCCTGCTCCAGGTAGTGCATCCGGTCTGTCGTGGCCAGTCTGCGATGTGCTAACAACCATAATGTAAACCGGTGGCTAGGCTGGATCTGCTTCCTCCATACTGTCTTGGCCCATGGCTTGCGAGCCCCTGCACCCCGGAAAAAATCATATGCCCGTGCCACCCCTCTACGATGCACACTGTGCTGGCCAAACCATTCTCTAAAGTACTCTGTGCCAAATTGATCGATCCTGCCGAAATAATCAACTGATCTCGTATCTGTGCCAACCTCTTCAGCAGTGGTGAGTCAATATGCCTAGGCTGCCATCTCCATATATCTATGCTGTGTAAGTACGTGTGATGGATCCATCTCACCCATAACGCATCCTGCTTATTTTCTATGCGCCATAGTACCTTAGTGAGCAAAGCAGAGTTCCACGCAACTAACTCTCTGAAGCCTAGTCCTCCTTCCTCCTTAGGCTTGCACATCTCCATCCATGCTATAGGGTGGTGCTTTGATGTCCACATGAAGCTTCTGCACAAGCCGTATATCCTGTCTACTACTCCCTGGGGCAGTGGCAATATCGACATCCAGTAACACTCTACCCCCTGCAATACTGACTGTATCAACTGTGCCTTCCCTGCATGAGAGAGGGTGTTCCTTGGCCATGCGTTTATCTTTTTGCATAATGTATCAATCAGTGGGCTATAATCTGCAATCTTGAGCTTCTTAGATGCTAATGGTATACCCAGGTATCTATATGGCATGTGACCCTCCTGGAACCCTGTGATAGTGAGTAGCTCTCCTCTAGTGATCTCCCCTACCCCGGCCATGTAAATGCATGACTTGTTGAGATTAGGCCGTAGTCCCGCCATTCTCCCAAACTCCTCTAGACATCTCATAAGTATATTGATGGAGCTCCTGTCTCCCCTGGAAAAAAGTAGAAGATCATTTGCATAGGCCAGGTGCGCAATACGGAGGTCTTGGCACTTGGGGTGGAAATGGAAATCTGATCTCCTTGTTGCTCTACTCAGCATCCTGGCCAGGTACTCCATACATATCCCAAACAAATATGGGGAAAGGGGGTCACCTTGCCTTAGCCCTCTGGCACCTCTGAACCAACCATATGCACCGCCATTGATAGCTATGGAGAAACTAGTGGTCGTGACACATTCCCTGATCCATGCTACAAAAGTGGGCGGGAACTGTAGCCCCAAGAGCGCCTCCATCAGAAAATCCCAGTGGATGGTGTCAAAAGCTTTCTGGAGGTCCACTTTGAGTGTGCATCTAGGTGATATTCTTTTCCTGGCGTAATTCCTTGTTAACTCCTATGCTAAATGTATATTGTCTGTGATAGTCCTGCCTTTTATAAAAGCTGCCTGTGCTAGATGGAATATCTGCTCTGCAACCACTGCTAATCTGGAGGCCAGGATCTTCGAAATAACCTTGTAGAAAACCGTGCAACAGGATATGGGTCTGTAATCTGCAACCTTACTTGGAAGTGGCACCTTTGGGACTAGAGATATTAGTGTATGATTCCACTGTTTGAGGAGTTTCCCATGTCTGAAAAATTCATTTACTGCTGCAATAAAATCTGCCTTTATTGTGTCCCAAGAATGCTTGAAAAATTTTGCACTATAACCATCGGATCCGGGTGCCTTTTGGTCTCCTATATCAAATAGTGCTCCTTTGATTTCTTCTTCAGTGGGTAGCCGCTGCAAATTTGCATGATGCTCAGCCAAGATAAATTTCCCATGCACAAAACAGTCCATCTGAAGTGGGGCGGGTTGCATGCCCGTGCCAAGCAACTCCTTGAAGGTTCCAGTGAATTCATCTACTATCTCTTCCAGACTTGTAGTTGTTTCTCCATTTCTTTTCTCTAGTGCCACAATTTCTCTTCTCCTGTTTGTTCTTTTTACTAAAGCATGGAAGAAAGTAGTATTCCTATCAACCTCCTTTAGGTATTTGCATTTGGCCTTTTGCGCACAGAACAGGAACTCTGCTTGATTCAACTGCGCTGCCCTCTTCTTTACTTGCTTATAATCTTCCTCAAATGCACCTGCTGTGTATCCATTTTTCTGCATATTCTGCAACTCCTCATTTGCTGCTTTTGCCCTTTCTTTTATGTGGTGAAAATGCAATCTGTTGAAGACTTTGAACTCCCCTTTAAGCCATGACAATTTTTGCTTGAATTTGAACTGTGCAGTCCCTGTAAAGGTCCTTGTTCGGTAGCTAGCCCACTTACTTTCCACCACTGTGTTGTAGTTCTCATGCGTTGTCCACATATTGTAATATTTGAAAGGCTTTTTGGCAGGTTCCCCTTCTCCCATGATGGATACAAGACATGGAGTATGATCAGAAATATGACGTGGCGGAAGGAAATTGGCCACCCCTCTCATCTCTTGCTCCATCCACGATTTGTTTACCATGCACCTATCAAGTTTGCAGAAGACCTTAGTGTTTGACCATGTGTATTTGCATCCTATTTGGGGCAAGTCCTCCAAGCCATTTTGGATCACAACCTCCTGGAAATCTGAGATATGATACTCGGTGATAGGAAGGCCACCCTTGCTTGTCCGATACCGATAGTGGGGAATTGAAATCGCCCTAGCAAGATCCATGGCATTTGGAGCTCATCCCCTATTGCATTCAAAGATTCCCATAGCCTTCTTCTATCACTGTGTTTAGCTGGCCATATATGAAGGTAATAGCAAACTGCTTATTGTCATTCTGCAATTCAGAATTCCATGCATGTGATATTCAATCCACTCTTGCAGGTCGAAAACAACTCTGTTGGGATCCCAAATGACCATGAGTCGGCTTCTAGGAGCTCCGTTAGCTATGTTATGTTGCATTTCTAGACCTTGAAACCTTCTCCCTTCATTGTTTGATAAGCTCGTTCTGTTAACTTTGTCTCAAGGATACCCATGATCGATACTCTGTGCTGCAGAAAGAAGTTCTGTACCTCTCTCTGTTGAGGGGCTTGGTTAAGCCCCTCACATTCCAGGAAGCTATCTTCATATGGATGGTGACGGCCTTGGCCGCCTAGCCGTTTTGTTTCTGGTTTGTATCCTTCCTTCCTTCCCATCCTCCTGCTGCCTAGTTTTGTGACCTTCTGGGTTATCATCTTCTGTGGGCTTCTGTGTGCTATCTCCTTGGTCAACCTCCTGCTGCTCATGCACTGTCATAGGCCCTTGCCTTTTATCTTTGTCCTTGCCTTGTTTACCCTTGCTTGTGATTGCATTTCTTGGTTCCTTGCCCTTTTCCCACCTTCTGATTAAACACATTCCTGTGAAAAACAGATGCTGGCAAAGTTGAGACAAATTCCAAAGCTTGTCCCGGTAGTGCATTGATGCAGGCTTGTCCCTCAGGCACAGGCCTTTTAGTTGCTCGAGCCCTTGTTTGTATTGTCCATTGCATTCCTTGTTCTTGACTGTCTGAACTCAGTTATGTGTCCTTTGAATTTCCTGCATTTTCCGATACCAGTGCCCTCTCTGAAACCTCTGAGTCTCCTGCACTTTCAGATTCATGAACCTTTTCTGTGCCATCTGAGCTTCCCGTGTCTTCAGTGCTGTCATTAGCCGAATCTGTCTTCCTTGCTTCTGAACCATCTGAACTCCCTGCATCTTCCCAAACTATCCACAGCCAGAACTCCATCCCTTGCTTCTGTTTCGTGGACTGCTTCCATGCTTAACTGCACCATGTGCATGTCCTCTCTATTGTCTACGTTCTCCGTTTCCTTTTC
>JAGFNQ010004833.1:125748-179397 GCA_024364735.1 Boesenbergia rotunda
TAGTATTGCCCGCAGTAAACGGTCAAGGACCGTGAGCCTTGGAGTAGGAGTCGACCGCGAATCCGAACCAAGTAAAATCCCTGTGTTTGCGTTTGGTTTTTGTGTTAATTTTCCGCTGTGCATTCTCTCTCTAAATCCGAAAATGGTTTACGATATTCACCCCCCCCTCTATCGTTTTCTCTCGATCCAACAATTTCAGCTATTAGCATATCATCAACATATAACGATAATAGGACAATCTTTCCTTTATCCTTCCTGAGGTAAACACAATGATCCTCATTGATCATTTTGAAACCATAAGATAAAATGACTTCATTAAATCTTATGTTTCATTGTCTTGACGCTTGCTTTAGCTCATATATTGACTTTTTAAGTCTACATACTTTATCCTCTTGGCCTTTAGCAATATTGTTGATGCAGTCTAACCCTGATTGTTGTTTTGGTGTTGACACCGATTTTAGTTTAGGTTGATGATTATGATTATGATTAAGTCCTGGTCGTGGACTAGGCATACCTAGTGGGACAAGGTTTGATGAAATCCTAACTTGGAGGGTTAGGTGTGAGAAAATCCTAGCTTGGAGGGCTAGGTGTGGAAAAGTCCTAACCTAGAGGGTTAGGTGTGGAAAAACCTAGCTTGGAGGGCTAAGTGTGGAAAAGTCCTAATCTGGAGGGTTAGGTGTGGAAAATCCTAGCTTGGAGGGCTAGGTGTGGAAAAGTCTTAACCTGGAGGGTTAGGTGTGGAAAATCCTAGCTTAGAGGGCTAGGTATGAAAAGTCCTAGCCTGGAGGGTTAGGTGTGAAAAAGTCCTGGCTTGGAGGGTCAGGTCCTAGCTTGGTGGGCTAGGTTGATGAAATCCCGGCTTGGAGGGCCAGGTCCTAGCTTGGAGGGCTAGGTTGGATGAAATCCTGACTTTGAGGGTCAGGTCCTAGCTTGGAGGGCTAGGTTGGGTGAAACCCTAGCTTGAAGGGCTAGGTTGGAGCCCCTGGATCGGTCTGGTGACCGATCAGGGAGGTTGGCACGGTAATCCTTCGTGGATCGGTCTGGTGACCGATCCTGCGATGACTGATCGGTCTGGTGATCGATCAGGGAGTATGCGTTTCACTCACTACACGGATCCTGATCGGTCTGGTGACCGATCAGGGAGCCCACAAGTGAGTTGAGTTCCCCTGCTGCTCTGCTCCTGATTAGTCCGGTGACCGATCAGGGAGCATCTAGTAGGTTTTTGGGAACCTTACTGACCTGCTCCTGATCGGTCTGGTGACCGATCTGGAACACTGTTCAGACCATTCTGGAGAACGATCAAGTGTTGCGAGTTCCTCACTATGACCGATCAGGACGGAGCCTGATCGGTCTGAGCATGCCCTGATCGGTCTGGTGACCGATCAGGAGGGTTGGACTGCGAAGCTAAGGAATCACTCTGTAAAGGGGTGGATCGGTCTGGTGACCGATCCACAACCTGGGATCGGTCTGGTGATCGATCCCGGAGAGTCCCAAAGAAATCGCGATTTCTGATTGAGCGTTGGGGACCGATCAGGATGGACCCTGATCGATCTGAGCCCAACCTGATCGGTCTGGTGACCGATCAGGAGGCTCTCTGATCAGTTCGGTGACCGATCACTTTAATTCAAAATGCACTGTCAAACGCTCTGATCACGTTTGGACACATCTAATTTCTCTGCGCTTAATATCTTATCCTTGATTCTCTGTGTGATATGTTGTGCTGATGATCTGATCAAGATTGCAGGTGACAGGGATGGATTCAAACACTCAAGGACAGTCAATGGAGGCCTTTCCTTGGAGCAGGTTTGTCCGTTTTCCATCTCAGGTTGCAACGGATGCTGGCGCTGGCTGGAGCTGCTGACTGGGGCTGGTCTGAGGGGAAGCTCAGGGAGTCCAGGAGAGCTCAGCAGGCTGGTGGTTCCAAGTGAGCAGCTGGAGGCTGCAGTGAGATGACCTGGCAATCTATGGAGGGACTTAAGGGCTTGGTGGCTGAGAAGTCTCAACAACAACAACAACGCTGCACACTTGATCAGTTTTTTTTCGGTTCTTGTGACAACTTCAGTTTGTGCTTGCTGTGTAATCTGGTTCCATCATCTTGAGCAAGCAGCTGCGATCTCTGAAGCAACCATCTGTTACTGAGTACGTGGAAGAAGAAACAAGAGGCTTGGCGAGTCCATCAGCGAGAAGACACGAAGAAGGGAGTTCTTGCGTGAGATCTGTGCTGGGTAGAGCTCGGGAGAAGTTCTGCTTGTGTTCTTGTGGTTTCAAGTGCTAAGTAAGATCCTTCTTGTGTTTCCTGTACTTTATCTTTGATCCAATTCGAAACGCTGTGGAGAGGTTACTCCACCGAGAAGGAGGTTACATTTTATCCAGATTTTACGGGGATTGATCTGCCGACGATCAAGGGATCGCCCACCTTAAGGGCACGCCAAGGAGTAGGGGCAAGTTATCCCCGAACCTTATAAATCCTCTTGTTAGCGTTCTTGTGTTTGCTCTTAGCTTAGAGTTTACGTTTCTGCATACTCTGTTTTCTTTAGCTTCCACTATGCTACTAACATTTGAGGTGCAAAAAATCGATAATTGCTAAAGTTCGGTGTCTGGCTATATTCACCCCCCCCCTCTCTAGCCATCCAAGTTCCAACAAGTGGTATCAGAGCCTGGGGCTCTGTACAAGCCGATTAACAACCGAGAGATATCAAAAATGGCTTTGAGAGAAGGTTTTAGCACCACCCGTCCACCCTTCTTCAATGGAGCAGATTTTCAATATTGGAGATCGAAGATGGAGTACTACCTAAAGATGGATATCAACACTTGGTTCGTTGTAAAGGAGGGGTTTCCCCTCCAAAGGATGATGAAGGCAAAGAATTGGAGTCATGGCGTTGGTCGGCTGAGCAAACCCGAAAGAGTGAAGCCGACGCGAAGGAGGTGGTGACCTTACAATGTGGCATGAACAAAGATCAACTAATCAAGGTTGGTCCCTTTTCGAGTGCAAAAGATTTGTGGAATAAGTTTATTGAACTTCATGAGGGTACTCGAGACTCAAGAATTGCCAAGAGGGATTTGTTCCTCAACCAACTTCAAAACCTCACCATGAAGGAAAGTGAAACGGTGAGTGAACTACATAGTCGGTTCAAGGAAGTCCTCAACGGTCTTCATTCCATAGATGAAAAGGTCGAGAACCGCGACCTTGTGAGGTATGTGTTGAAAGTATTTCCAAGGATTGCTTTGTGGTCATCCATGGTGGATGCCTACAAAGTTTCCAAGGATTTATCAATTGTAAAGTTAGATGATTTATTTTGTGAGATGGAACTTCATGAAATGGCTAACAAAGGTCCCAAGGAGAAGGGGATTGCCTTAGTTGCAGGAGAAAAGAACAAGAAGAAGAAGGAGAAGGAAGTCTCATCATCTTCTTCCTCATCCGAATCCGAGTCCGAATCCGAGGAGGATGGCAGCGGCTCTTCTTCCTCCGAGATGGCCAATTTCGTTAGGAGGATGATGAGGAAGGGTCGACGCTTCAAGGGTAAAGGTAATCCAAGTGAAGTTAAGCTTGATAAGAATAACATTACTTGCTATGAATGTAGTAAGAAAGGGCACTTCAAGAAGGATTGCCCAAAGCTCAAGAAGGAGGAAAAATCCAAGAAAAAGAAGAAGGCCTTGAAGGCCACTTGGGATGAATCCTCCTCTAGCTCATCCGATGAAGAGAAGGAGCAGAAGAGTACACGACATGTGGCACTCATGGCACTTGAAGGAGATGAAAGCAGTGATGAATCCTCCGACTCCTCAAACGCGGCTTCATCATCTTCGGATGATGAAGAGGTAATCACTCCCGAACTTGAGAAATGCTATAGAGCTATTGCATGCTTAACTAATATGTTGAAAAAGTCAAAAAGTAAGGTTAAATCATTGCATGCTTAACCAATATGAAGAGGTAATCACTCCCGTGGCCCAATTAGAGTTCATCCGATTGATGCTTGCATTTACAGCATATCGGGGTTTCAAGCTATATCAAATGGATGTCAAATCGGCCTTTCTAAATGGTTTAATAGGAGAAGAGGTCTATGTCGAACAACCTCCGGGGTTTGAGAGTACCGAATTCCCGAACCACGTATTCAAGCTCAAGAAGGCACTTTACGGCGTTAAACAAGAACCCCGAGCTTGGTATGAGCGGTTGTCGACGTTCCTAATTGAAAAAGGCTTTGTTAGAGGCCAAATAGACCCTACACTATTTCTACGTAGAGATGGTGACAATATATTTGTGGCCCAAGTATATGTCGATGAGATTATTTGCAGCTCAAACAACAAGGGCTATTTAAATGAGTTTATTGGACACATGGAGAGTGAATTTGAAATGAGTCTAGTGGGAGAGTTGACTTTCTTCCTTGGACTTGAAATCAAACAAACCCGAGATGGGATCCATGTGCACCAATCAAAGTATACTTAAGAGATACTTCAAAAATTCAACATGAGTGATTCAAAAGAGGTAACGGCTACAAACACAAGATTAGACAATAATGAGAGTGGTAAACCTGTTGATTTGACTCAATATCGAAGCATGATAGGCAGTCTGCTATACCTCACAGCTAGTCGACCTGACATACTTTTTGCTGTGGGTATGTGCGCTAGATATCAAGTTTGTGCCAAGGAATCTCACTTGATTGTTGTTAAGAGAATTTTAAGATATCTTAAAGGCACAATTGGTGTTGGTCTATGGTACCCCCATACCGAATCATTTGACCTAATTGGCTACAACGATTCCGACTATGCTGGATGCAAGTTGGATCAGAAAAGCACGAGTGGAGGTTGCCAATTTTTAGGATCATCTTTAGTTAGTTGGTCAAGTCAGAAGCAACACTGTGTTGCTCTCTCCACAACCGACGTAGAATATATTGCTATGAGAGAGTGCATATCGCAATTGTTGTGGAAGATTCATACTCTAGAGGACTATGGATTAAGCTACAAGGGGGTGCAAGTGTTGTGTGACAACATTAGCACAATTAACCTAACTAAGAATCCGGTCTATCACTCTAGAACCAAACATATTGAAGTGCGCCACCACTTCATTAGGGATCATGTTGCTAGAGGAGATGTTGTACTCTCATATTTAGAGTCCAAATCAAATCTAGCAGACATTTTCACTAAACCACTCCCCGAAATGAGTTTAGCTTCTTAAGATGGGAGTTAGGAATGTGTCGCGCTTCATAGACATCAAAATGCATTCAAAACCCTTGATGATCATTTCGAATTGTTGGGCGACAATTGGGTAACTTGGGGACATCTCACACAAACTATAAGGTTTACAATTGATCCCTTTGATCATTGTTAAGGGATCAATTTTAGTCAAGGGACCACTTCCAAGATCGATATTCTTTATCAGATATTATCCGAAATCGTTTGGAAGTCTGAAACTGAAAGTTTCAGATTGTATCAGGAATTTCAGGAAGCCTGATCGGTCACCAGACCGATCAGGAGTATGTCTGATCGGTCCAACGGACCGATCCAGCTCCTGTGCGAAAAATTGTCAAAACCCACTGTGTTGGCCTGGATCGGTCCTCGGACCGATCTGGTGCCCTATGTGGTGATCGGTCCACAGACCGATCAGAGGGCTCACGGAAAAACCTCCAAACCTACTGTTCGCTTACTGATCGATCAGCCGATCGATTAGGGGTCTTCCTGATCGGTCACCCGACCGATCAGGACCAGGTCAGTCCGATCAGGTTGGAGCCTGATCGGTCTGGGCACTCCCAGATCGAACGGTGATCCGTTCGATCACATTAAATTGCGATTGGTGGACCGATCCACCAACCGATTAATTCCTCCTAAACCCTACCTCTTCCCAAGCCTTTGCGCCGACACCTTTCATCCTCACCTTTTGCGCGTGCGATCGTCTTCCTCTCCTCCTCTTGCGTGCGAGCTTCTGTGCGAGTGTGATCCTGCTAAGGTTTCCTACGAGCCCTTCCTTGTCTTCTGCAAGTTTCTTTCTTGCTCAAGGTCTTGAGCACATTTCTTGCGCCGTGACCTTTCTCCTGCGCGAGTCCTTCTTCAAGCCTTCAGGATTTTCTCAGATCAAATCAACATCATGGGGCCTAAGTAAGGGTTTCCTTCTTCCATCTTGTTGCTCACTTCAAATATCATAATATGTGGTGTACTAACCGTGATGTTTATTTTTGGGGTTTATTTTGTGTGTGTGTTGGGTGTGCTGTGACCTAAATATGATCAAATCTCTCTATCTTTTGATTATTGTTTCCATCTTATATTACACTGATAAATCTTATGCTCAATGCCTTACCTTGATGTTCACTTGATTATTCTATACCGTGACCAATCCTCTATTAATCTTGTGATCCTTTAATTTGTGTCATGATTCACTTTATTTGATTCAAATTCTTGCCATGATCTATTCAAACCCATTAGAAAATCATCTAAGAGCAAAGAACCCGTGGAGGGAAGCACAAAGGGCAAAGGCTCTTCTTCTACCACACCCTCCCGAAGGCCTCAACCTTCGTCGAGTTCCAGGTTCCCTAATGCTGCCTGTGAGCAGGCATTTCAGTCTCGCACCTTCAAGTTACTTTCCTGCCGATCAATTGATGTTCCCTTTCTATCTGAGCACTGTCCCTCCATCATGGAGATAATCACCTTCTATAACCTGAGCTTTCTCCTTTCCCTCGAAAGGACTATAAACTATGACCTTGTCTCGGAATTCTACAATAACCTTCAACAAGGGTCGCAAGGGGGTTTTGAATTCACTACCCGAGTTGCCAGGAGAAATCTTGATTTTTCTTATGAGATTCTGGCAGAGTATCTGGGCGGTCGTCGATCGCCTAACTTGTATTCTATCTATCCTGAGCTCCCTGACCCTTTGTTGGCTCCTTTTGCGGACGTCACCCCCGATAGCATCTATCAGCACTTCTTTGGACATCCACGACCAGCTGGTCTAGACGAGTTAGGGCCCGACTTTCCGACCTTTGCGGCCCTCCGTCTGTCCCCTGTTGATTACATTCTCTTCAAGATAATCACCAATTGTATCTTGCCTATCACTTCAAAGCCCTTGATCGAGATCCGTCCCTATCATTGCCTGATGCTCTATGGTATGCACCGCCGCATGGACTTTGACATCATGGAGAGTATTTTTCAGTCCATCTTATCCTATAGAGAGCCGAGCCGACGCACTGTCTATATGCCGTTTGGTCACGTCATCACCGATTGGCTTATTTCAGTGGGAGTTGATGTAACCAAGGGTCGGACAGTGCCCATGAAACAAGATTGCAGACTTGGCAGACGGGCGTTTGCCAAATCTGACATCATCATTCGGGATCACGATCGAGCACTGGTTTGGAAGGACGAGAGGGGTCTTGGCGATCTACCTGGGGGAGGTCCACACTTTCAGGCACCAGCAGATGCTGTTGCACATCAGGAGGCTTCCGCTGCTGCTGCCGACTACGACTATGAGCCGAACCCAGATCTGCGCTGGCAGATTTCAGAGCTTGATCGGACCATCCAGCATGATCATCATCTGCGAGAGCTCTATCGCGAGGAGGTTCGGTCGGGTTTTCGCTCCTTCAATCGCAGACTGACCGCTGTGGAGTCCGATGTCTCCGGGGTTCGTACTTTGCAGCAGACGTGGTACAAAGAGTGGCGCCGGCACACCTTTCCGGGAGATGCGCCCTCGGGTAGTGCTGCACCACGGCCTTTTGCTCCTGATGATGCCACGATGGATGCCCCTATGCATGATGACCCCCCCCCCCCCACCCCCGCCGATGGTTGATCTATTCTGCTTCTGCCCTTGCTATTTGACTGCTTGGATTGTATGACTTTCGGGCTATATGTCTATGACTTGACTTTGATGGTTTTTGTCCTGTATTTGCCTTGACTCTGATGCTTGATGATGCATCTGACACTATGTCTGCTTTTCATATTTGACTTACTATCTTATGCTTATTGATAGAATTGCTATTTTCCTAGTTATGCTGGATATGATTGTTCGGAAAATTGCTATCGTCATGTATACCTTCTTATGCATTGCCATGCTTATTCTCTATCCCATGTTTATATGATACATATGATTGCTTTGCCTTGCCTTATCTTTATCGTATATTTTCATATGTTTTCAAAATTCAATCAAATCTTTTGTTGTTTTGGGAGACCCCTAGGGTTGAGGGGGAGTATGATTAAACTTAACAACCCGTCTACACCATTTTCGGTGTTTGACAAAGGGGGAGAGTGTGGTTGGTTAAGTTTGGGATGATCATGTTGTAGGGCGAGGATCCTGATTCCCTTATGTGTGGTTGGTTAAGTTTGGAATAATTATGTTGTAGGGGGAGGATCCTGATTCCCATATGATTCTGAAATTTGAGAATATTGATTTTAAATCCCTAAACATAAAATCGGATTATCAAACAACAAAAAGGGGGAGATTATTGATGCAGTCTGACCCTGATTGTTGTTTTGGTGTTGACACCGATTTTAGTTTAGGTTGATGATTATGATTATGATTAAGTCCTGGTCGTGGACTAGGCATACCTAGTGGGACTAGGTTTGATGAAATCCTAACTTGGAGGGTTAGGTGTGAGAAAATCCTAGCTTGGAGGGCTAGGTGTGGAACAGTCCTAACCTGGAGGGTTAGGTGTGGAAAAGCCTAGCTTGGAGGGCTAGGTGTGGAAAAGTCCTAACCTGGAGGGTTAGGTGTGGAAAATCCTAGCTTGGAGGGCTAGGTGTGAAAAGTCCTAACCTGGAGGGTTAGGTGTGAAAAAGTCTTGGCTTGGAGGGTCAGGCCCTAGCTTGGAGGGCTAGGTTGATGAAATCCCGGCTTGGAGGGCCAGGTCCTAGCTTGGAGGGGTAGGTTGGATGAAATCCTGGCTTGGAGGGTCAGGTCCTAGCTTGGAGGGCTAGGCTGGGTGAAACCCTAGCTTGAAGGGCTAGGTTGGAGGCCCTGGATCGGTCTGGTGACCGATCAGGGAGGTTGGCATGGTACTCCTTCGTGGATCGGTCTGGTGACCGATCCAGCGATGACTGATCGGTCTGGTGACCGATCAGGGAGTATGCGTTTTACTCACTACACGGATCCTGATCGGTCTGGTGACCGATCAGGGAGCCCATAAGTAAGGTGGGTTCCCCTGCTGCTCTACTCCTGATCGGTCCGGTGACCGATCAGGGAGCATCTAGTAGGTTTTTGGGAACCTTACTAACCTGCTCCTGATCGGTCTGGTGACCGATCTGGAACACTATTCATACCCTTATGGAGAACGATCAAGTGTCGCGAGTTCCTCACTATGACCGATCAGGACGGAGCCTGATTGATCTGAGCATGCCCTGATCGGTCTGGTGACCGATCAGGAGGGTTGGACTGCGAAGCTAAGGAATTACTCTGCAAAGGGGTGGATCGGTCTGGTGACCGATCCACAACCTGGGATCGGTCTGGTGATCGGTCCCGGAGAGTCACAGAGAAATCGCGATTTCTGATTGAGCGTTGGGGACCGATCAGGATGGAGCCTGATCGGTCTAAACCTAACCTGATCGGTCTGGTGACCGATCAGGAGGCTCTCTGATCGGTCCGGTGACCGATCACTTTAATTCAAAATGCACTGTCAGACGCTCTGATCATGTCTAAACACATCTGATTTCTCTGCGCTTAATATCTGATCCTTGATTCTCTGTGTGATATGCTGTGCTAATGATTTGATCATAATTGCAGGTGATAGGGATGGATTCAAACACTCAAGGAGAGTCAATGGAGAAGACACGAAGAAGGGGTGTCAATGACGGATTTGCCCTCAACTGCGATCACTGAAGCAACCATCTGTTACTGAGCACTTGGAAGAAGAAACAAGAGGCTTGGCGAGTCCATCAGCGAGAAGACACGAAGAAGGGAGTTCTTGCGTGAGATCTGCACTGGGTGGAGCTCGGGAGAAGTTCTGCTTGTGTTCTTGTGGTTTCAAGTGCTAAGTAAGATCTTTCTTGTGTTTCCTGTACTTTATCTTTGATCCATTTCGAAACGCTATGGAGAGGTTACTCCACCGAGAAGGAGATTGCATTTTATCCGGATTTTCCGAGGCTTGATCTGCTGACGATCAAGGGATCGCCCACCTTAAGGGCATGTCAAGGAGTAGGGGCAAGTTATCCCCGAACCTTGTAAATCCTCTTGTTAGCGTTCTTGTGTTTGCTCTTAGCTTAGAGTTTACGTTTCTGCATACTCTATTTTCTTTAGCTTCCGCTGTGCTACTAACATTTGAGGTGCAGAAAATCGATAAGTGCTAAAGTTCGGTGTCTGGCTATATTCACCCCCCCTCTCTAGCCATCCAAGTTCCAACAAATATAACCTTCTGGCTGTGCCATATAGATTTTTTCATCAAGATTACCATTAAGGAAAGTCATTTTTACATCCATCTGATGTAATTCCAAGTCATAATGTGCTACTATAGCTAAAATGACACGTATTAACACAAATTTCATAATTGGGGAAAATCTCTTCAAAATCAATACCCTCCATTTGAGTATATCCTTTTGCAACTAGACGAGCTTTGTATCTTTTAATCGATCCATCTGTCTTCCTCTTGATTTTGAGAATCCACTTATTCCCAATAGCCCTTCGGCCCGGAGGAAGATCGACTAAATCCCAAACTTGATTCTTTCTCATAGACTCTATTTCTTTATCCATTGTAATTTTCCATTTTTCTCTAATTGAGCATCTCAATACTTCCTCAACCGTTCGAGGTTCCTCATCGTCAATAGGGAGAATCATTAATGTCTCATTCTCAATGTCAAACCTTCTTCTAGGAATAATCTTGCGATTACTCCTCCGCAGGTCCGACTGTTAAGAAACTGAAACTGATTCATTCATTGGTAAATCACTCCCACTGGGTAGACTAGATTTAGGTTTCTCCTATGATTCCTGATTCCTTGATAAAGGAACAGTATCCTCCTCCTCTATTGCAAATAGAGGAATCGATTTATCAACTTCACCTCTTGTTAGGAACTCAGTTTTGAGAAAAGTAGCATCTCTTGACTTTATTCCAGAGATGGTTCCATCTTGTTGCTCACCAATAAAAACATAACCCTTAGAAGTATCAGAATACCTTACAAAGATACACTTTTTACCCCTTGGTCCTAATTTTCCATATTTGTGAGTCTTATCATGAACATAGGCAGCTGACCCCCAAGGTCTCAGATTACTCAAATCTGGTTTTCTACATGTCTAACGTTTATATGGTGTAAATGGAATAGACTTAGAAGACACTCGATTAAGTATATAGGTAGCAGCTAATAATGCATCTCCCCAATAGAAAATAGGTAAATTAGCTTGAGCCATCATAGACCTAACCATATCTAAAAGAGTTCTATTTCTTCTTTCAGCAACCCCATTTTGCTGTGGAGTTCTAGGGATCGTTAGTTGTCTAATAATCCCTTTCTCGTTACATATTGTATTTAACTGATCAGACAAATATTCACCTCCACAGTCAGTGCGTAAGGTTTTAACCTTATGATCCAATTGATTCTCAACTTCGTTCAAATAACGTTTGAAGCATTCTAATACTTCATATTTATGAGAAATCAAATACACATGATCGAAACGTGTGAAGTCATCAATAAATGTAACGAAATAGAAACCTCCATGTCTAGCCTTCATATTCATTGGATCACATACATCCGAATGAATTAATTGCAATAGTGAATCAGATCTAATAGCCTTACCAAATGATTTCCTTGTTGATTTTCCAGCAAGACAATGCTCACATATGGACAAGGTAATCTTAGCATGAGTGCCCAATAAACCCTCCTTAGCTAATCGATTCATCCGTTCTTGTCCAATATGTCCTAGTCTAGCATGCCAAACTTCCTCATTAATATTAGCATCACTAGTAAGGGTAATGTTTGAAAAACAACTATTAATTCCATAATTAATATCTTGTTCTACATCAAGAACCATGAAACCATTCATTACATAACCACATCCAATTAACATGGAGTTAATACGAAGTTTCACACGACTGAAAAAATTTATATAATAGCCCAAATCAAGTAGATTAGTTATAGAAACTAGATTCCATCGAATCTCAGGAGCATATAGGACATCATGTAAAAACAAGGTACGCCCACCACGAAGGTTGAGTTTGCAAGTGTCAATTCATTTGACTTAATTCTTGCATTATTTCCCACATATATCCACTTATTGCCAGCTGGTACTCGATGGTACTCCAAGTATGTAGCTCAATCACGAGCTACATGGTTCGTTGCTCCTGAATCTATAATCCACAAAGGATAAGAATCAGCTAACAACACTGAACTAACAACACAAAGCTCATGAAAAGAAGACAAACATGGATCTACCTTTTTCGGCTCAGTACATTCCCGAGCAAAGTGGCCTTTCTTGCCACAGTTATAGCAAGTCAACTTGCTCTTAGGTTTCAGTCCATACTTCTTTCCTTTAATATTCTTCTTGATTGGACCCTGCCCAACATCAGCAGCTTCTTTTCCTTTTCCCTTTTCTTTTCCTTTCTTGAACCACCTTTTCATTTTCTTAGATCTAGAACATTCAGCTACAAAAGCCTATCCAGAAATCCTTGCGATTCAATTCTCTCCGCCTCCAGTTCAACATGGCGTGAGACATCAATGAAAGTTTTAATACTTTCACTATGTGTAAGGTTCTGTTTCATTGATTCCCAAGAATCAGGAATGGAGCGGATAACTGCCTGAACCTGTTATTCATCAGTCAACTCATAACTAGCAGTTTTTAGCTCTCTAATCATATTCCTTATTTCCCTCAGATGTTAAGTCATGGAGACATTCGGGCGTTTCTTATAGCTATCAAATCTTGATTGTCAGCTGACGAAGCTTGCTTAAGCTAACTCCACTGTATTTATCTCTCAAGGCAACCCAGACAGCATGAGCTGATGGTAATGGCTCATACTCATATACCAGGTCATCTACCATTGAACTAATCAAAATACCCTTAGCAGTGGAGTCCTTTTTCTTCAATGCCTTATAGGCATCAAGATCACATTTATGCTGAGCTGTAGAACCATATGCAGGTTCTACAATAAATTGATTTATAGCTTCTAGAACTTCTTGTTCCTCAAGTACATACTGTATCTTAAGGTGTCATATTTTGTAGTTGTCCCCATTTAATTTTTCTCCTTTGTTGAGTTCAATTATTATATTCTTCGTTGTCATGATCTAACATAAATAAACGCATTATTTAGTTAGTCAGTGTAACTCATATGCATGTAATTAATAATTAACTCATTGTAAATTAGAGTTGATTTACAAAATCAAGTGGTAACTACATTCTCACTCATCCTTCGTATATTCAATCTAATAAACATTGATTAGTTATTTTACATACATCCCATTATATGAACTAATCATAAATGAACTTATCATTTAAATGAAATGAACTAATCATTAACAAGTTTGTTAACACATAACATAATTTTTCATAAAGTAATACTGTTCGTACATAACGACAGTAACCACTATATGACTCTTAAAAAACTAAATGAACAAATACTGTTTGTACATAACAACAGTAACAAAGATAAGACACCAATAAACTAGATAAGCCAGCACCACTCCCACTATGACAAACACTAGCGCAGTGGTAAACTTCATCCTTCTCATCCCAGACTTGATATGAAGCAAATCTACTTCAGGATCCTCCACATATTCTATAGGATCTTCTTCTGGATCCTCCTCAATTTCTTCAATTGGATCCAATTCGAATTCCTCAAGATCCTCCTCGAATTCTACAGGATCCTCTTCGAATTCTACAGAATCCTCCTCGAATTCTATAATTGGGTCCATTTGGGCTTCCTCCGGATCCTCTTCGAATTCTTCAAGATCCTCTTCCAGATCATCCTCAGAATCTTCCAGATCTCTTTTGAAAAATTTTGGCGAAGTAGTTCTCTACACAGCTCGGTATATGAGATACGCCCTTCAAAGCATCCCCAAATACATCTTGCAGCTATTCTACCACGCCTCGGCAATGAACGAATCTATGCCCCGATCCGGTAGTTATCTAGGACTGGAAACTCTTCCTGCTCGAGTTTCCAAAATAGTCAATCCAGCCTTCCCATATGTCCTTGGATTCCAAGACTTGAGCGATAGTCAACCTCCTTTATCTGTTCCCTCAGCTCATTCCGTCGCACATCGCGACGAGTTATTGTGGTAATAAACCTCGGCATCTGGAATTGAAATTCATAATATCAGTACAAAACCGACAAACCAATAACAAAACTGGTTCAATTCAATTCACATATATGCATAAACGCACAGAGTCATAAACAAATAAGAAAAATAAATTTTCTTGATTTGAGGAGTTCTATTGACTAACACATTGGGTTGATTGATTAGGAAATCGAATCCTTAGTCTGGGTCCATTGTCCTCATTAGGACTAATCTAATCGGACAGGGATGACTTATCTTAGTTGTTCTTGTTTAAACGTTAGCTCATTTAATTCAAAGTCAAATCTTTTGATCGAACCAAACAAATTGGTTCTGGTTTGTATCAGACTGATATGGTTAAACCAACTAAGGATTTGAACTGGATTAGGTCTGATTGGACTAATTAGATCTGGTCAAACTAACTAATGGTTTAGACTAGACCCAAGCCTATTGGTCCAACCTAATCTAATTCAAATGAGCCAACTTGATGTAATTTAATTAATTAGGGCCTAATAAATTAATTAAGCTTTAGCCCAACCTAATTAATTAAGTTAGTCTAAATTCAAATCTATGCATTAATAAAAAATTGGCTACAGTAGGGTCATAATGCATTCATACGTTTTTTTAAAAAAAAATTTATCTTTTTTTTTAATTGCGGACGAACGAACGAAACCTTATGTTTCATTTCGGTTTTTCGCCGCCACCCTTGCCTTTCTTTTCGGTTGTCCATTGCGATGCAGACGTCGGCCAAGGGAGAGGACCAACACAAGAGTCAGTCCCAGCGATAGTCAACACTGCCGTAATTTTTTTCACCATGACGAACGCGGTTAATCGCTAGCGTGCAACACGACCGAGTGGGATCGTCGGTTCGCGACGCTAACAATTAGTTTCCCGACTCGAAAAAAATCTGCCGACACAAAGTCGCGCTTTTTCAGGCGAAGTAATTTCATGCTGCTTAGAACCTTACAGCTCTGATACCATTGTAGATTCAAATGCATGATAAAGAACGAATCTGTGAAATTGTAAACGGTAAACACTTACAGTGATATTCGCAAATCCTTCGTTGTTCTTCGTGCTTGTCGTCGGAAGAACGATCACGGAATTAGGAAGCTCTTCCCCTATCGAATTCACGAACCAAATCCCTCAAACTCGTTGGATGTTCTCCTTCTCAATTTCCTCTTTTGTTCTCTCTTGAACGCACCCCCTCCCCTTTTATAGTAGAGAGTCTAGGGAAAGGGAGGGGGGAGAAGTGTAGAAATGGGGAAGTATCCCCACATTTCCAACTTCCTACATCAAGAAGATAGGAATAATATGTCTTCAAATCACCAAATGATACAAAATTTGTCAAATGGCACACCAGCTTAAGTTTTTCCAATATCAAAAGCTTGAGCAATTAATTTAAGTATTATTGGTGATATAGGTTTGTACAAACATCAATAGAACTATAGAAGATTTATATAGCCAATGCCAAAATAATTGGGAATGCCAAAATAATTGGGATGAACATGAGTTAATGGCGTGATGTTGAAGAAGGAACAAATTCGAATTAGTAAGTCTTTTCTAAATTCTACTTGATTTCTTTGTAGTTGATTTAAGTATCAGTGATAATCATAGAAGTTAAATTTTGCAAAAGATAAATTAGTGGTGAGATGATGTAAAAGTTAAATTTCTCTGTAGTTTGTTTTCTTTGGATAATGTTTTACTTCTCTGAATGTACTATCACTTCTCTTTTCTTTTTTTCCCCCTTCTTTATTGGTTCAATGGGGGTGCTCCAAGAAGACGATTAACCCTCCATAGTGTTTACGATTAGATAAAAATATGATTAGGATTTAGCATGATGATATTTACATGTATTATGATTTGGTAACTTTTTCGTACGTTAAATGTTGGAACTATTTTAATCTATGAATTGTCGATACAGATTAACTTTTAGACTTTTAGCAAACCTGCCTCCTATAAGAAAACAATTGTCTGGAGCAGAAAAAGGCAGAAAAAACAAAAGGAAGAAGCATTAATTCAAAGCCAAGCACGAAGTCTTAATAAGTTTTTCACTAACAACCAAAAAGCAGAGCAAACAGAAGTAGAACAAGTGAATCAGGTTGACACTGATATTGCATGGTCAGGAACATAATGAATTTAATGAGCTTCATAATGAATACCCAAAACAATTTGAAAATGATAAAGGTGGAATCAATATGTCTGAAAATGACAGTGATGAAGATATAAATCAAGAGGTATTGTTTCCTTTAAATGTTGATGATCCAGGAAATTGGGACAGCATTCAAAATATTAGGGACTTTCTAGTTGAAAGAGGACCTAGAAAAAATGATGGTATTTTGTTTCCTCTTGATAACACTGGAAGACACTTTAATCCATCACATTATATGAGGCAATTGCCAAATGGTAAAAAAAGTGACAGAAGATGGCTAATGTATTTTATTTCTATGGACAAGATCTTCTATTTCTGTTGCAAGTTATTCAAGACTCAAAGAACCACAAGGAAACATAGTCATCTGGCTGATGACAAACACAAAGATTCGAAGAATATTACTCGATGTCTGAATCTTCATGAAACTAGTAAAGATCATATTGATTGCATGACTAGTTACATTGAATTAGAAACAAGACTTCAAAAGAAAAAGACATTTGATGAAAATATGCAAGTAGCAATTAACAAGGAGAGAGAACATTATAAACAAGTATTGAAGAGAATAATTGCAATTGTGCAAAGAATTGTGAAAAAATAACTTAGCACTTCGGGAAGATAATGAGAAACTTTATGTTGAGAATAATGGAATTTTTTTGCAGCTAATTGAAATGATTGTTGAATTTGATCCAATAATGGAGGAGTACCTTCAACGTGTTCAAGAAAGGTAGATTCATTACATTTATCTTGGGCCCAAAATCCAAAATGAATTGATATAGATGTTAGCGGCTGAAGTAAAAAATTCAATTGTTGTAAAAATTAAACATGCAAAGTATTTCACTATCATACTTGATTGCACTCCAGATGCAAGTCATGAGGAGCAGATGTCCATTATAATTAGATGTGTGGATGATTCAGAAAATGCAATAGTGGTTGAGGAATTTTGGATTGGATTTTTGAAAGTTAATGAAACTTCAAGGCTTGGACTTTTTACCAAGCTTAAAAATATTCTGAGCAATCTCGAACTTGACATTGATAATATAAGAGGTTAAGGATATGACAATGGATCTAATATGAAAGAAAAGCACAAGGGTGTACAAAGTAGATTACTTATTAATCCTAGAGTTTTATACACTCCATGTGGATGCCACAGTCTCAATCTCACATTATGTGATATGGTGAAATGTTGCCCTAAAGCAATGTCTTTTTTCGGTGTTATACAACGCATATATTCATTATTCTCTTATTCTACCAAGCGGTGGCAAATCTTCAAAGATCATGTGCAAGGTCTTACGGTCAAGCCATTATCAAAAACACGATGGGAAAGCCATGTTGAAAGCGTGAAGGCCATAAAAGATCAAACTTCCAAAATACGAGATGCTTTAATTGATTTGGCAAATATTTCTAATGACTCAAAAATAAAGAGTGGAGCTGAGAGTTTGACATCATTTGAACTTGAGAATTTTGAGTTCGTGTCTGGAATGGTAATTTGGTATAAGTTTTTATATGAGATTAACATTGTTAGTAAGTTTCTCCAAGCAGAAAATATGGATATTGATGTTGTTATTAGACAATTAAAGGGACTTATTTCTTCTCTCCAAGAGTTTAAAGAATTTGGATTTGATCAAACATTGAATGAAGCTGAACATATTGCAAGTGAAATGGGAATTGAACTTGTTTTTCAAGAAAAACGCATCATTCAAAGAAAGAGACAATTTGATGAGATCAATAGTAAAAAGATAACCCAGTCTCCTAAAGATTTTTTTTTCGAGTTAATTACTTCCTATTAATAATTGATTAGGCTCTTTCTTCACTATAAACTCGGTTTGAACAATTTCAAAAATATGAAGAAACGTTTGGATTTTTATTTAGTTTGGAGAGATTTAAGTCTATTGATGAAGATGAACTCTTGCACTCATGTGTCAATCTTCGAGATTCTTTAACACATGATGGACACTCTGATATTAATGGATCAGATTTATTTCTAGAACTAAAGTTGTTAAGACACTAATTACCAAAAGAATCAAAAAGAACGATTGATGTGCTAAATTATTTGAAAAAAATGGACGATTGTTATCCAAATGCTTATATTGCTTATCGAATTTTGCTAACTATACCAGTTACAGTTGCATTTGCCGAAAGAAATTTTTCCAAGTTGAAATTGATCAAAACGTATCTCCGATCAACTATGTCGCAAGAAAGACTAAATGGTTTAGCTATATTATCTATCGAGAAAAAAATCGTTGAAAAAGTTGATTATGCAAATTTAATCAATACTTTTGCTTCTAAAATTGCGAGACGAGCAATATTTCAATGACTATATACTGGTGTGGAACATGAATTTTGTATTTTGTTTGAGTAGTTTTGCATTTATTAATATTTGTTTATGATATTATTTTGGATGATGTATTTTGTCTATCTTTTATTTTTAGAATTTATGTCATAAATATTGTCATATTTATGTTGATTGAAAAATATATGATTATCAAGTTCTGAAGGCACCAATTTTGATACTCGCCTCAAGCTCCAAAATCACAGGTCCGGCACTGGTTTCCATGCCAATTTCCTGCTCCCGTGCCAATTGCCTGCCAGCTGTTGAGATCAACTCAGTCTGCACCCCACTATCAGCCGGTTGCGTTGGAGACCTGAGTTCCTCTTGTGGATTTTGTTCTAATTGTAATGTCGGCTGGTCTAGTACTTTGCACTGCTCGGTGTCCTCACCATGCTGATTGAGTATTGACTGCAAATGCTGCTGAGGTTGGTTAGCCATCGTAAGTAGTTGCTGCACCATATCAGTGTCCATCTCCAATTTTTTCTTTTCCCCCTGTTCTTCCCGTGCCTCACTGCCTTATGTGTGGTTTGCTTCAGCCTTTTTGTAGTCAGTTTAAAACTTCGACACTGGTTGATACAACGAGTTACACTTCTGTGATGTTTCTGCAGTTTTTCCCCAGGAGTTGCAGAGCCTAGCTGACGCTTAGTTTCCTGTATCTTATCTCGTTTCCTCTTCTGAATTCTTTGTTCTCCTCCTAATTGTGTTTCCATGTTGCAGTTTTCTGAATGAGCCTTAGACCTCCCCACCTGCACTTGACACTGGGAACCTTGTTGCAGGCACTGTTCCGTGCCAATCTGCGTGCCAACTCCAGCGTATTGCTGTCCTTTGCCCTTGTCAGTATTGGTCTTTGCTGTTCTAGCCCATCTGCCCGGGTTCTTACCTTTAGTGTTTAAAGCTTGATCACCCCTAATTTCCATTTCCTTCAGTGCATCTGGGTTTCTGACAGGTTGGACTTTTCTTAGTTGTGCTGCAGATGAAGTTTCGGCCTGTTGTCTGTCTGAAGCCACCCCCAATGCTCGATATTGCACGCAAGGCTCCTTGTCTGTAATTGCTCGATTTTGCACCTGGGTTTTGTGTCCTCTCCTGTCTGTCTTCTTAAGCCATCTAGCCACCTGCTGTTCCCTGCTTTTCCCCGAATATGGACTGCCATAGCTTGCTGTCTTCACTTTCCCTCCCTTAGATTGTATCAGTTTTGTCTGTGCTCCATGCAACTGCACATTTTGTGCTTCCTTTGCTCGTTTGGTGGCCAGGTCTGTTGCTTTTCCTCTAAAGCCTCGCTGTCCATCTTCTGTTGCCAGCGTGCCAAGTGTTGTGCCATTTTCACCCTCAACTGCTGAAACCACCCTTGCACCCCTGTGCTGCAGAATCTCCCCTTCCTCAATATCCTTTCAGTTTCTGATGCCTGCGCCTGTGGGAGACCATGCTTCAGTTTATCACAAGAATTACCTTGAGGAGCGCTTCCACGTACAGTTCTGTTGGCTCTGCTATCAGATCCTGCATGTATTTCTGTTTGCGGTGCAGTGCAGTTATCCTGGTAATGCCCCAATGCTTTACAGTTCAAACACAACTTCAGAGCTGCCTCAAAGCTGATTTGTAGATCTATCTGCTTGCTGTCAGGGAGGGTTACTGGTATAGTATCTGGCAGCGGCTTGGAAATGTCCACCTCCACTAGCACCCTTGCGAAACTGATCCGATCTCTGGTCTTTGTGACCCTGTCTGTATAAAGTGGATTCCCTACCATAGATGCTACTTTGCTTAATCCAGAGACTGTCCAGCAATCAAGAGGTAGCCCATATATTTGCATCCATAATGGAATTTGGTTATGTGACTCAGTTTGGAAGGTGAAACATTGCGGCATGGACTTGAGATACAGTGGGCAACCATATGTGATGTATGGACCCCTTTGCAAAACTCGATCTGCATCCTCCTTCCTCTCAAACTTGAACACCAGCCAGAGCGTATGGTGGTAGAACATCTTGTGTGGCGCCCTCCATCGCTTTGTTATATCCAAAAAAGCTCTCCAACCTGGAAATCGCCCAATAAACCTTCCTATGAGACAGTACCCCATTGCCGCATCGATTGGTTCCATGTCTTGTGATACGAGGGTAGCTCGGGCCCCTTGGTCTTTGATTTTACTGAGTGCCGTGTCCCCTTCACAGTTGCGGTTATTTTTGAATAAATCCGACCACCTTTTAACCTGCAATTTGTCCCCTTTGCTTCCATTTGTATCATTTTCCTTTGATGTTTCGGACCCCTGTCTCTTACTAGCATTGCTCGGGATCAGATTAGCTCGCTGTTGGACATGCCTTCCGCTATTTCCAGTTCTATTTGACATTTCCTGCTGCGTCCTACCTCTCAGTTGCCTTGCGAGGAAGATATACAGTAGCTGTGTTTAGGGTTTTGACCAGTTAACTCCTTGACTCAGCCTTCCTTGGACCCTGACTGTGCTCAAACTCTGACTAAGTCTTGACTCTGTTTGCAGACCAAAACCCTGTGCTATAAGTTAAACGGGTAGTGGATCTCGCATTACTGGCACCCAATATCCCGAGTCCGACCCATTACTGCCATTAATTCAAATTTGAATCCGCCTACCGCCGTATGGGACCAGGACTCCACGTCACCATTTGCATGTGGAGTTGATTGGCTACAGCTTGTGCTGATGTGATGACTGGGGTAGAGAAGTCAAAGCGCCGCAACCCGTCCGAGATGTCGTCCACAGCCTTTCGCTTTCTAGCCAACGTTCTTCTCCGGCGTTGACGGCTCCCGCAGCTCGCTGCCTTCCGCGCACTATGACTCTCCGATCCTGCACTCCAAGCACTAGCAAGCAGAACCCTGCCGTATGCCCTTCCGTGCACTGACTGCCGGCAGACAAGCAAGTTTCACTGTTCTATTGCAGTTTCCGGCGGTGCAACTCTGTTGTGTGCTGCCCCTTCGTGTGCATGAAACACTCTGATGTACCCTTCCCTTGCCTAAGCCGCTGTTGAACTTTCCAGAGACGCCCCCACTCCACTTCGCACCCAGTCTGCCAGTTTGTGCCCTAACTTTCGCAGTCACCAGCCCTGGCCGCCGGAGTATCCTATCACCTGCTCGTAGCAGGGGAAGCGGCGCTTCCTGAACAGGATCCAACCGGCGCAGCCCAGTGGTCGGCCGAGTGTTGAGCAATGGCAGACAAAGCAGTGAACTCCCCTGACCTTGAGACGACCACCGGTTGGTGAGCTTCCACCTTCCGGCAGCTCCCTTAGTAGAGAGAAGTCAGAGTCGCCCATTACTTTGCATTGTATTCAATAAGGCGAAACGCTCGCCCCCAGCGCCCCCGCCAGCCCGCCCCAGAACCAACACGGAGGAGGTAAATCACGGTTATCACTGGTGTGGTGAGGCACCTGGGGTCGAGGGAATTTAATGCCAGCAGACCAGGGTTTTATCCCTGCGTGCAACTGGTGACCCTCGACCCTGAGACCTCCGATTCAAGCAGCAGGCGCCTTACCATCCGATCCAGCCCGTGGGGGCCACCATTACTTTGCATTGCAGATAACATGGTGTGTGGTGTCACACAGAAGATCATGTTATCAGTTCCTTACTTAGTATAAATAGAGGCTCACAACCGAGATGGAATTGGACAACCCATCGGAATGGATGTAGTGTAATTGGTTGATCTTGATCATAGAATTACACTAGTGTGCTTTGAGTACATTGAGCAGGACCAAAACCCTAGGTTATCCAATTTGTACTGACTCGATAAATGGATAGGACCTCAAGATATTATTATGGAGTACGATCCCTTAATCCCGAAATAATATCGGGCATATATTATTAATTATTATTTCTTTGATTTACCAATGGGTGAGATCTATTCTATTAGATCGATAGGCCTGGTAAGTTGGGAGATAATATTAATAATATGATGTGCCATTGATTATTGACGGAAGCCGTGTCCTGGTGAGTTGGGATGATGATGCCCCCTTGATGAGCTCAAAAGGTTCATCGTGCTAAACCCTACAGGTGTATTTGATCTGGCACGATGAAAAGGTTGAGTGGTACTAGTCGAGGACTTAGAGGTTAATTAATTTAAATTGTCAGTAATTTAATTAATTAACGGGCATTCGAGATCTTAAACACGGGGGATGGACGATTCGTAATAAGTGGAGCCCATATGTAAATGTGGGGGTTGGTGAGGTAATTCAATGAGGGCCCTTTTGTGGAATGGATCCTCATTAATGGATCGGGTTTGGATCCATTAGTAGGCCAAGATCCAACTCCTCTTCATGGTCCCTATCATAGCCCTAACCTCTTTTCTCTTCTCTACTCCTCTCCTCCCCTCCTCCTCTTTCTCTCTCGCCTCGGGAGGCGCTGCCGTGAGGCAGCGCCTAGGGAGGCGCAACAAGTGCTGCCTTACGAGGCGACGCCTAGGTGGTGCCTCGTGAGGCGCTGCCGTGAGGCAGCAAGTGCTGCTGTGAGGCAGGCCTCGGGGCTTGCCTCGGGAGGCAATTGTTTGTTGCCGGCACCAGGCAATGGTTTGCCTCAGGCAATAATTGCCGTAAGGCAATTGAACAATTGCCGTGAGTCTTCCTTGGGGAGGAGAGTCAGTAAGTTGCCTCGGCAACTCGGTTGGTGCGACAGCTGATTGCCTCGTGCTTGGGGCATGACAACTTTCTTCGAGTTGCCTAGAAGAACACGAGTTGGAGTTGTGGAGTTGCTAAGAATACAAGTTGCTTGTGCAACTTGGAGTTGCTCAGATCACAAGAACTCCAAGTTACTTGTTGTTCAGGTGCTGACAGTGGAGGAAAGAATCAATTGAGTTTGTGTTTGGATTATCTCCTAAGAGCGGCCGACGACATCCTTTTGGTTAGGGATTGGTTGGCGCAAGGAGAAGGGATCGACTTGGTGACCACGGGTCTTGGTAGATCGTCATCCATACGACGTCCAAGAGGGGAGGGTCATACGGTAGAAGATCGTAAGGTAATAGAAGGTATAATTCTTCCTTGGCTCCTCCTTATGTTTTATTTTGTGCCTTGTTTATTTGCCGTCATTTCATGTAAGTTAATTTATTATTTTGATATCGTATCATGGTGAATAATTCATTAACTAGACCCCGATGATAAACACAAAAGCCGACGATCAACCCGTCGCCTTTTCTGCGGTCGAACGGTCGAGCAAATCACAAGGCCGATTTTTGTAATTGGTCGAGTTGTGATTTGGATCGTTCTATACGGCACGAGATGGACGATGGGAGACGGGTCTCCACTCGGATTAATTTTTTAATCCGTAGACGTGGAGAGGTCTCTCGGATCGACTGAGCATTCGCTTAGGAAACATGCCAAGCCATACCCAACACAGTCAACCTCTAATGTTTTGATAGTTGACAATATACTAGGGTCTGGTCAAAGTGATCAAGGGTTAAGCCAAATAGGACTTGATGTTTAGTAGGGTAAACTCAGGTTTGATCAGTCTGACAAAGGGTTAGCCAAACAAGACCTGATGTTTGGTAGAGTGAATAGTACCCAGGGTTGGTCAGTTTGACCAAGAGATAAGCCAAACAAGACCTGATGTTTGGCAGAGACTAAACTCATATCTGGTCAGATACACCAAGGACTGAGCAAAACAGGACTTGATGTTTGACAGAGAGAAGTCTAGTTAGGATTAAGATGAGGCGAACCCAATGAGAAGAAATCTCAAGAACACATAACAATGGAGAGGTGAAGATGCCTAATCGAAAAGATGGAGAATGGAGAACGAAACCTTGACCAATGCTTAGGGCACGAACCTGGTATAGAAGAAGAAGAAGATAGACGGCCACAAACCTTGGATGGGGTTGATAAGTCTTGAATGCCACAAGGAGATGCCTTGATAAGTTCTAGTTCAATGAAGAACCAACAGTGAGAACTCACCATGTAGTAGATTGAATAAGCCAAAATTACATGTTGTGGCCGCCACCCCTATATTTATAGCTATAGGGTGACCTAAAAACCCTAAAAGGCCAAAAGGAAGCTCATTAGTGGAGGCCTATGTAGACTACATAGGCCTATTGAGCCTTGGCACCATTACAACCCAAATAAAGCTAGAAATTGGGTCTAAATTGAACCACAAAATTAACATATCCTTCTTACATGGACAAGAGACTAAGGAGTCTAGTTAAGCTCATCTAAGACTTGAATTAGGTTGACTAAGCCGTATGACTTGCTCTTGGTCAAACCTCTTCAATGGTAGCTTTGGCTTTCACATCTTCAATTAGCACATTAAGTGCTTCTTTCATCTTTTAGCCTTAGCCTTGTAATTGGACCTCCTTTGATGCATAATGGATCATCAACATCTTCTAGAGTGGGTTGAGCATGATCCGTATCGTTAGCTTGTTGGCAACTTGTTCACTTCCTTTGTCTCCATCATTCCCCTCTCTTCAAAAGGATTCGTCCTCGAATCTTGATTACCTACATCAAAGGGAGAGAGATCAGAAACATTAAATGTGGAACTCACATTATACTCACCCGGCAAGTCAAGCTTGTAGGCATTATCATTGATTCGCGCCACGACTTGGAATGGTCCATCTCCTCTTGGATGCAACTTAGTACGACGTTTAGCCGGAAATCTCTCCTTTCTCATATGAACCCAAACCCAATCACCGGGTTCAAAGATTATTTTCTTTCGTCCCTTGTTGGCTTGCATAGCATATTGTTCAGTCTTCTTTTCAATTTGCATCCTTACTTTCTCATGCATTTGCCTCACAAATTCAGCTTTCTTTGTACCATCCAAACTAGCATGCTCAGAGATAGGCAAAGGTGATAAATCCAAAGGAGTTAGCGGATTGAAACCATAGACCACTTCAAAGGTGAACACTTAGTAGCAGAATGTATAGATCTATTATATGCAAATTCAACATGTGGTAAACAATCTTCCCAATCTTTTAAATTCTTTTGAATGATAGCTCTTAATAAAGTAGCTAAGGTTCGATTTACTACCTCTGTTTGTCCATCTGTTTGTGGATGGCACGTTGTAGAAAACAACAACTTTGTTCCCAACTTGCCCCATAGTGTCTTCCAAAAGTAGCTTAGAAACTTTGCATCACGATCTGAAACTATACTTTTTGGCACTCCATGAAGTCGTACAATGTCCCTAAAAAGAGATCAGCAATATGGTTAGCATCATCTGTTTCCTACAAGGAATAAAATGAGCCATTTAGAAAATCTGTCTACGACCACAAAAATAGAATACATACCTTGTTTTGACCTTGGTAAACCAACAATAAAATCCATAGAAATATCAACCCAAGGTTCACTAGGAATTGGTAGAGGTGTATACAACCCATGAGGTAAAGATTTAGATTTTGCTTGCCTACATGTGATACACTTCTCACAAAATTTTACAACATCTCCTTTCATATGTGGCCAAAAGAAATGCTCCAGCAAAACATCTAGTATTTTTCTCACTCCAAAATGTCCCATTAGCCCCCCACCATGGGCTTCTTTGACTAATAAGTCCCTCAATGAACAGTTAGGCACACATAACCGATTAACTCTAAATAAAAATCCATCATGCCTATAAAACATCCCAAATGCAGCATGCTCACATACTTCAAATACATTTCCAAAGTTAGGATCCTTAGAATATAGATCTTTAATGTATTCAAATCCTAACAATTTAGTGTTCAAAGTAGAGAGCAAGGTATACCTTCGAGATAAAGCATCTGCAACAGTATTTTCCATACCTCGTTTATACTTGATCACATACGGAAATGATTCAATGAACTCCACCCATTTTGCATGACATCTATTCAACTTACTTTGGCTCTTCAAGTGCTTCAATGATTCATGATCTGTGTGAATGACAAACTCTTTGGGCCACAAGTAATGCTGCCACGTCTCTAAAGCCCTCACCAAAGCATACATCTCTTTGTCATAAGTGGGATAGTTCAAAGCGGCGCCACTCAATTTCTCACTAAAATAAGCAAGGGATCGACCTTCTTGTATTAGCACAGCTCCAATACCTATTCCTGATGCATCACACTCAATTTCAAAACCACTAGTGGACGGGCGCTACCCGTAATTAGGCCTTGGATTTACTGACCTGGGGAGTTGGGAACCAAGTCAATCCCGCGAGTTATTGCTATGTGTTTTTTTTAATATTCTGCATCGTACTAACACTTTGATAGCAAGAACGAACGAATTGACAAAAAAGTTCCATGAAAAGTATACAAGTCGATATTCACCCCCTCCCCTATCGACGCCACCGATCCCACATAGTAGTGGTAGTGAAGTTTATCTTGAGCTTTCAGTCAGACAACCCTTATATAGGGTCTCTTATTGCCTATATAGCCATCGCGGGTGCCTGTATCCCTGGGACTTGGTTGCTGATCGATCCATGCTAAGTCCAAAATCTATCTGGACTCGGGCACCTATGATGCTGATGTGAATCCTCCACTTAGTGTGTGCCATCTCAGCCAAACCTTGGACGAGTCGAAACTTCCAGTGTGCATATGTCACTCTTGGGCGCCTGGAGTTGCGAGCACCTGAATTTCGACAGTCAGCCCTTTTGCTAGCTGCAAAACAAGGTCAGTACCATAAACAGATAATAATATAATGCATGTATTTGACAGCCCATGCTATTCGATCTTGACTTTTAGGTCTCAACCAAAACTGATGCGAGCCCAAAGAGAAGATGTCTCAAGAACCCACAACAAATTGAAGAACGAGAGAAAGATAGTCTAAATCAGAAGATGGAGGATGAAAGTGACGGTTGGTAGCGGTATGGCTTGGCGGGCTTCCTAAGCAGATACTTAGTCGTTCATGAGAGACCTCTCCATGTCTACGGATTAAAAATTTCATCCGAATGGAGACCTATCTCCCAAACGACCATCTCATCGACGTACTAATTGGTTCGAGTTACAACTTAGCCAAATTCAAAGTTCGAGCCTTGTAACTCGCCTAACCAATTGGTCGCGGAAAAGACGATGAGTGGATCGCCAATTTTTATGTTTATTATCGGGGTCCATGATATAATTAATTATCAACATTAATTAACAAATAATTAAAACAATGATAATTAATTAAAACCACATGCAATAATAGAATCAATGAGCCAAGGAAGAGGTTATACCTTCCCGTTACCTCGCAATCTTCTATCGTATGACCCTTCCCTCTTGGATGTCATGTGGGCGACAATCTACCAAGAACCTGAGTCATCAAAGGCCGCTAATTAATCGCTTCTTCATGCGCCAACTAAAACCCTAGAATTAGGGTTTGCCGCCGGCCACCCAATGAAGAAGAAGATGACGGAGAGCGGAAGAAGAGCTCTTCTCCCTCACAACCACCCTACCCAACCTCTCCTACTTCTTCCTATCTCACGGCACCATGCACGCAAGGAAGAAGCCGACTCCACCGCCTTCTTTTCTTCCAGCGACAACCACCACAAAAGAAGACTCCACTCCACCGACCGGCCACCCTTCTTCCCCTATGCTTCCGCACGCCACGAAGGAGGAAGACGCCTCTCCTTGTCCAGTTAACGTCGGGCACAATGAAGAAGGGAGAGGAGAAGAGAAGTGAAGAAAACCAATGGCTATCTCCACCTCCACTGCCGGCCCCAACCTCTTCCTTGCGCAAACCCCACCTCCTCTCTTCTCACTGCACACCATAAAAGGGAGAGGAAAACTCCTCCTTTGGCTAGTGGTTGCTGGCAACATGGAGGATGAGAGGAGAAGAAGAGAAGACGACGAAAACCTCTTCTTCTCTTGCGCCTGGTTTGCCCTAGGAGAGAGATGGGAGAGAAGGGAGGAGAAGAGAGGTTTAGGGTTTATGATTAATTGGATTAATTCGCCTTTGTTTCATGACTCCCATGGGGTATTTATACGGCTACAATAGGGACCATGAGGAGGACTTGGGCCACCGGGGCTATGGTGCAGTGGTAGGGCGACTAGTCGCTATCCCAGGCATCCGCGGTTCGATCCCCATTTACGGCGTATTTGCAGGAATTTTTCCTTCAAATGAGGCGCGAACCCTGGGACGCTGGGCTTCTAGACCGCCCACTGCGAGCGCTTCCCGATTTACCCTAGCGGCCGGTGGGAAACTTCCGTGTGGCCGGGCCGATCGCCCGAGGTTGGTTGAAAAAACCTCGTTAATCATGAGGAGGAGTTGGGTCTTGGCCTACTAATGGATCCAAATCCGATCCATTAATGAAGAACCATTCCACTAAAGGTCTCCATCGAATTACCTCACCAACCCCTATATTTACATATGGGCTCCACCTATTATGAGTATAATTTCTCCCCGTGTTTAAGATATTGAGTGCCCGTTGATTAATTTAAATTACTGACAATTTTAATTAATCAACCTCTAACTCCTTAACTAATACCACTCATCCTTATAATCATGTTGGACCAAGTCCACTTGCAAGATTTAACATGATGAACCTTATGAGCTCATCAAGGGGGCATCATCATCCCGACCCACCAGGACATGGATTTCGTCTATAATCAATGACACACCATGTAAATAATATTATTTTCCAACTGACTGGGCCTATTGATTTAACAAAATAAATCTCGCCCATTGATAAATCAAAGAAACAATTATTAAGTACATGTGCCCGTTATTATATCAGGATTTAGAGCATGTACTTCGATCTAATTATTAAAGTCAGTATAAATTGGATGACCTCTATGTTGGTCCTGCACAATACACACAAACAGCAAGTGTAATTCTATGGTTAAGATAAACCACTCAAAATTACACTACAACCATCCCGATGGTTTGTTCAACTTCATCTTGGTTGTGAGTCTCTACTTATACTCTACAAGGGACTGATAACATGATTTTCTGTGTGTCATCACACACCATGTTATCTACAATGTAAAGTATCAGACAATTATGCATATACTAATATGAATATGCATCAGTAATTTTGTGATTTTCATTCAAAATGTAGATGTCTATACAAAAAACAAGGCTTTTAGTATACATCCTAACAATGCCATACATCTACTGTCCTCACAATGCCTCACAATGCCACTCCCACTTATACTAAAGGACTCTGCTGTCCTCACAATGCCATACATCTGACCCCCTTATCCTTCACATGCCTAAAAGTTGTCGCTATCAAGGCCTCAGTGAAATGATCTCCCAGGTTGTCCTCTCATGTAATCTAGGCAACAACAACTTTTCCTTACCAGGATGGTACTTGCGCTCTATGTTTTTACTCACCTTATGGACTCGTGGTTCCTTCAAGTTTGCCACTACACCATTGTTATCACAACGAATTGTGATAGCTCTGGGCAAACCAGGAATCACATCTAAGTCCATCTCGAGGTTCCTGAACCATGTAGCTTCCTTTGGCTCCTCTGAGGTTGCCACATGCTCAGTTTCCATGGTGGAGTTCGTCATGCAACCGCTGCGCGACACTCCTTCAAACTATGGTTCCACCTCCTAAAGTAAACACAAAACCCCATGGAATACTTCATCATGTAGGGCCCTATGTGATTGGAAATCTGAATCTGTATAACCCATAGGAAATAATTGGTCTGTCCGGTCAACCGGCATATAATCCTTAGTCCTTCTCAGGCACTAATATACGCTTTATATGTAACGCCCCAAAATTCCCATTTTTAGTTCTTAAAGTCCTTAGAATTATTTAAAAATGGTTTAGAAATATTCTAGATATTTTTAGGGATTTTTAGAATATTTTTATGGAATTTTCCGAGTCCGTTTAGTATAAAAAAAAAAGAAAAACGTTTAAGGGCAGCCGGGAGTTCGAACCCGCGACCACCAGGAGACCAGGAGCGCGCGCGACCGGCTGGGCTAGGGTATCAAGCACAGCAAAGGATGGAGAGAAATATATTTAAGGTGTAGTTAGGTTAATCCGCCCCATAAGTATAAATAGGTAATTAAAGAGAGAAGTTTTATTTCTCTCCTCTCCAAACCCTCACGCCGACCTCTCCTCTCTTGGGCGAAACAACACCAAGCTCTAGGGGGCCGGCCAAGGCTCTCCTCCAAGAGATCTTCCAATATTCGGAATCCCCGCGACGAGAGAAACGCGTAGGCGCGAAGAATTCTCCGAGATCTCAAGTTTCTCCCGAGTCCTAGACGTCAATCTTGGTTGTAAGTCCAAGATATCAATGTAAGTACTGCTCACCTGCAGTAAGAGGCGGTTTTTCCGCAAGAATTTCCCTTAAAAGTTTTTAAAAGAGATATTTCCTTTTTGTTTAAGTTTTTGCATGTGATCTTAGTTCATTATATGCTTGTATAAGTTTGATTAAGCACCCTATGTGAGATTAGGGGCTAAGAAAGTTATGAGAAAAGAGAAGATAAAGATAAGAAAAGAAAAGGCCAAGGCCTTAAGAAATCCCCAAAAGTCAAGACTTAGGGATTTTAGCACGCAAGGTGCTCGAGAAAATGCCAAGGCATTTACAGATAAGAAAGAAAAGAAAGAAAAGCTATTTTATTTTCTAAGGCCAGTACCCGGCGTCCAAGGGCGTCGTTAAAGAAATCCAGGTGTCCAATTCCAAGGTCTTGGCCCTGGTAGACCAAGGTCTGCTCTATTAGGATTGGTGGCTCGCTACCCCAACCTTTTAGGGAACGCGCATGAGATGGTACTTACGTCTTCAGTAGATCCAAGTGATTATTATTTTCAAGTATATGCTTTAGCAAAGTTTCTAAAGTTTAAAGAGTTTTCAAAAAGTTAAAGAATAGCTAAAGTTTCAAGTTGAGCCAAGAAAAGTAAATTGAGATTTATTATTGCTTGAGTATGCATGTTTTGAGTTATACATGTTCTTAGTTTTCTTTCAAGCATATAAGTATCTCATATGATTTTCATATTGTTCAAGAAGCATGTTTGCACATTTCGAGATTTTGTGAGCTAGATAGTACTTACTAAGCTTTTTGCTTACTAGTTGCATTTCCTCTTACTGCAGATAAAGGTAAAGGCAAGCAATTCTGAAGGAAGGCGACGAGGCGGTGCTGAGTAAAGTGTGTGTGGTGGCTGATTTTGGAGAGATCCTTGAGACGAGACAATTTAGTTATTTGAATTACAATGTTTTAGTTTATTCAATTTCAAGTTCTTGCTTTATGGAGTTTAGCGAACATTTAAGCTTTGGATAGTTTTACATGCTCAATTTCTTAGAGTAAAGATTTCATGTCATTTCATTTAGCATACATGTCCTTATGATTGCGTTGGATGAGTAAAAGTGTGAGTAGATAGAAATATTGATACTTTGTTGGAGAAATAGATGTTTGTGCCAAGATAGTACTAATTTCTCTTTGAATCAAGTTCTATTGCTGAAATATGTTTAGAAAAGTTGCATTCATGTTTCATAATGTTTTAGCAAGGTTATAGAACATGTATTTGGTGTTATGAATGCATAGGAGTCAAGATTGGTACAAATTTTATTGTTAAAGTTCATATAACTTGAATAGCTTATTTCTTTCCGCAAAAGTCCTAATTTTAAGTTTATGGATTCGTTTTGGTTGGCTAAATTGTTTAGGAAGTTGACATAGAGTATAGAAATGGTGTCAGAATTCTATATGACTCGAAAGTATAGGTTTGGTGGAGTCTTGAAGCAAGTGCCGAAACCTGAAAATTCAGCTTTCAGGCGTATCAGTCGACTGATACAGTATCAGTCGACTGATACCCGAAAGATGAGTTGGGTGAGGCAGGTTTCAATAAGTATCAATTTAGGAGTTTTTGAGAAAGAAAGTGTGACATGGTATCATGCATGACTACATAAGTTAGAATATCATCCTTAGATGAATTTAAAAGAAAAAAAAAGATTTCCGTATTTCTATTAGTCGTGCATTAGAGTCGAGAAGTAGACAAAAGTAACGTTCCGTCTAAGGCAGGAGAAGGCGGGTCGTTACATTATAACAGTCCAATTTTCTTGACCTGGGTTACATTGATATCTGCTAACCATGCCCTCGGCAAAGCAGATATCTGGTCTCGTTTATAGCATACATGAGGCTTCCTTTAGCTGAAGCATAAGGAACCACCTTTTATCTCCTCTATCTCCTTTGATGTGTTAAGACACGTCTCCTTGGATAGAGGTACTCCATGCCTGAAAGGTACAAAACCTTTCTAGGAGTTTGCTATGCTTAAAATGAGCTAGGACAGTGTCTATTTATGAAGCTTGGGATAAGCACAACATCCTTTTCTGGCGATCCCTTAGAACTTTGATCCCAAGGATGTGTCCCGCTTTTCCTAAGTCCTTCATCTCAAACTGCTTGGACAACACCCTTACGTCTGATAATACTTTGTTATTGTCGCCAATCAATAAAATATTATCTACGTATAGTACAAGAATACCACAACGTTTCCGTCACATTGCTTATATACACAAATCTCACCCGTTCCTTGAACAAATCCATGTGACTGGATTATCTCATCAAAGCGGATGTTCCTCGTCATAGGTCTAGGGATCTTGATCCATGGTCGCCAGGGACCAAGTCTGAATACTCTCCCAAGAACATAAATCCTTCAGGTTGACTAATAACCCCCCCCCCCCCCCCACTACGACGATGTACCACCTGTGTATCTTCTGTGACACGCGGTGCAGTAACTTGTGGTATACCCTCTTGTACAGTTGGTACTAAGGTCAGAATGTCTCCTCTTAATTCCTCAAGAATAATTTTACTTAATGGGAATGTGGTTCATTACAAAGTCTTTCTCTAAGAATCAGGCATTCGTGCTAACGATGACCCTCTGATCCTTAGGACTATAGAACCACCTTTCGTTCCCCTAGGATAGCCTATGAACAAGCACACTTATATATGAGATTCCAACTTATCAGTATCTTCCTTCAGCACATGTGCAGAACTACCCCAAATCTAAATATGTCAAAGACTAGGCCTTTGCCTAGTCCACACTTCTGTGGGAGTAGAGGGTACTGACCTAGATAGTGAACCTACGGAAGGATCATTGTTGAGAGCATAGAATGATGGATGATTGTGAACGTGTGAATGCACCCCTTTCCTTGCCTCCCATGTTGGCAAGCATTGACCGTAGCTCGGTGCAATCCGCACTAAGGAACAATGAACTTGGAAGCAGACGACCCCCCCCCCCCCCCCCCCCCCCCGGCGTACGCAAGGGAGCCCGATGCGTCAAAGATTCTCGGCAATGTATATCTCGACTCTTGCATCGATGAAAAACGTAGTGAAATGCGATACTTGGTGTGAATTGCAGAATCCCTTGAACTATTGAGTCTTTGAACGCAAGTTGAGCCAGAGGCCTCGTGGCCGAGGGCATGCCTGCTTGGGCGTCATGGCATCATCGCCTTCACTCCATGCATTGTTGACGTGAGCGTGGAAATTAGCCTCGTGTGCCCTATGGCATAGTCGGTCGAAGAGCGGGCAGTCGGCAATCGTCGGGCACGATGGGCGTTGGTCGCCGTGAGTGGGAACAGAACATTGTCCTCGTTGTTTTGGGATGAGCCCTCAATCAAGAGAGACCCTGTGCGATTGTTGCATCAGACGAAAGTGTCGTGTCCATCTACTTGTGGCCCCCAGTCAGGCGGGGCCACCCGCCGAGTTTAAACATATAAATAAGCGGAGGAGGAGAAACTTACGAGGATTCCCCTAGTTACGGCGAGTGAACCGGGACAAGCCTAGCTTGAGAATTTAACGGTTGAATCCGTTCGAGTTGTAGTCTGGAGAAGTGTCCTCAGTGACGGATTGGGCCCAAGTCCCTTGGAATGGGGTGTCGGGGAGGGTGAGAGCCCCGTCTGGCTCGGACCATGCCGCATGACGAGTCACTGTCATCGAGTCGGGTTGATTTAGAATGCAGCCCCAGTTGGGCGGTATTTCGTCCAAGGCTAAAGATTGATGCGAGATCGATAGCGAACAAGTACCGCGAAGGAAAGATGAATGGACTTTGTAAAGAGAGTCAAAGAGTACTTGAAATTGCCGCGAGGGAAGCAGATGGGGGCCGACGGAGTGCTTCGGTCGGATGTGGAACGACTCTAGCCGGTCCGTTGCTCGGCTTGGGACACGGACCGTTGCAGGCTACATTGGCGGTCGAAGCCCGGGCACATCGTGCGCACCTGCGACATATTTCCATTGTGGTCGAGGTTGCGACGCGCGCCATTGGCGTTCCACCCGTTGGCACTTGCACGCTAACGGCATGGGCCAGTGGGCTACCCATTCAACCCGTCTTGTAACAAAGACCATGGAGTCTGACATGCATGTGAGTCGACGAGTTCGAAAACTCTGATGGCGCAAGGAAGCTGATTGGCGAGAGCCCCTTTTTGCGGGGGTGCATCGCCGACCAACCTAGATCTTTTGTGAAGGGTTTGTGTTGGAGTATGCCTGTCGGGACCCGAAAGATGGTGAGCTAAGCCTGAGCGAGGCGAAGCTAGAGGAAACTCTAGTGGAGGCCTGAAACGATACTAACGTGCAAATCGTTTGTCTGACATGGGTATAGGGGCGAAAGACTAATCGAACCATCTAGTAGCTTGTTCCCTTCGAAGTTTCCATCAAGATGGCTGGAGCTCGAGTGGGCGAGTTCTATCAGGTAAAGCTAATGATTAGAGGCATCGGGGGCGCAACATCCTCGACCTATTATCAAATTTTAAATAGCTAGGACGGTGCAGTTGCTCCGTTGAGCTGCATCGAGGAATCGTGAGCTCCAAGTGGGCCATTTTTGGTAAACAGATCTGGCGATGCGGGATGAACCGGAAGTCGAGTTATGGTGCCCAACTGTACGCTAACCCAGATACCACAAAGGATGTTGGTCAATTAAGACAGCAGGACGGTGGTCATGGAAGTTGAAATCCACTAAGGAGTGTGTAAACAACTCACCTGCCGAATCAATTAGCCCCGTGCGACCGACACTTGACCATCGGGGCGAGCGTAATGCCCCGATGAGTAGGAGGGCGTGGCAGGTGCTTCAAAACTCTGGGCGCGAGCTCGGGCGGAGCGACCGTCAATGCTGATCTTGGTGGTAGTAGCAAATATTCAAATGAGAACATTGAAGGTCGAAGAGGGGAAAGGTTCCATGTGAAGCCCGTCGGAGAGCGCGACTTCGCGAGAGCTCCGAAAGGGAATCGGGTTAAAATTTTCGAGCCGGGACGTGGTGGTCGATGGCAACATTATGAATTCTGGAGACGTCGGCAGGGGCCTCGAGAGGAGTTATCTTTTCTGCTTAGCAGCATGCGCACCTTGGAAATGGCTTAGCCGGAGTAGGGCCAAGTGGTTGGAAGAGCGTCACATGACGTGCGGCATTTGGTGCGCCCCCGACGACCCTTGAAAATCCGGAGGACTGTGTGCCGCCCACGTTCTTTGATTTACCAATAGGCGAGATTTACTCTGCTAAATCGATAGGCCCGGTAAGTTGGGAAATAATATTAATTACATGGTGTGCCATTGATTATTGACGGAATCCATGTTCTGGTGAGTCGTGATGATGATACCCCCTTGATGAGCTCATAAGGTTCATCATATTAAACCCTGCAGGTGGATTTGATCTAACATGATGATAAGGTTGATTGATACTAGTCAAGGAGTTAGCGGTTGATTAATTAAAATTGTCAGTAATTTAAATTAATTGACGGACATTCGATATCTTAAACACGGGGAGATGGATGTACTCATAATAGGTGGAGCCCATATGTAAATATGGGGGTTGGTGAGGTAATCAATGGAGATCCTTTAGTGAAATGGATCTTCATTAATGGATCAGGTTTGGATCCATTAGCAGGCCAAGACCCAACTCCTCCTCATGGTCCCTATCGTAGTCCTATATATATACCCCATGTGGCATGAAACCAAGCATCCAATGAATCCAATTAAACACAATAGAAACCTAAAATTTTTTCTCTCCTCTCTCTCTTTCTCTCTTAGTGGCTCAAGCCTCTTCTCATGGTGAGCAATTTTCTCTCCAATTGAACAAGTTGCTCACGCAACTTGTGAGAGAACAGAAGCATGGGAGAGAAGAGAAGCTGCTCACGCATCACGCATCCATGGGAGAAGAGAAGGTGGCTCACGGCAATCTTCTCCAAGGTTAGAAGGTGGCTGACGGATCTTCTCCAAGATGAGAAGGTGGGTCACGGTTCTTCTCCAAGGTGAGAAGGTTGCTCACTGGTTTTCTTCTCCAAGGCTTTCTCCAAGGCAGCGATTTGGCTTAAAGTGGCAATGTTTCTCAGCAACTTTGCCTATGGAAGAACATTCTTGCTCACGGTGGAGAGAACGCAACTTGGTGTTGAGAACGCAAGTTAGAGTTGTGGAGTTGCTTGGAACACAAGTTGCTCAAGCGACTTAGAGTTGCTCAGAACACAGGAGCTCCAAGATACTTACTGCTTGCGCGCCGGCGGTTGCCGACGTGCCACTCTATAGATGTGTCTCCCGTCGGCTTGTCCATTCGTATGGTTGGGCGATGACTAAAAATATCACCCCGAAAGGCCCTTTTGAACCGAATGCATGGCACCGGGGGTTGCCCCCGTACCACCCTTTAGATGTGCCTCCTGTTGGCTTGTCCATTCGCATGGTTGGGCGATGACTAAAAATGTTACCCCAAACGACCCTTTCGAACCGAATGCCTGGCACCGGGGGATGCCCCCATGCCACTCTATAGATGTGCCTCCTGTCGGTTTGTCCGTTCGCATGCTTTGTCGATGACTTAAATAAAAATGTCATCTCGAATGGCCCCTTACAATTCATATGCGTAGCACCGGGGGTTGCTCTCGTGCCACTCCATCGGATCGCTCCTTCGAACCATATTCTTGTCACCGGGGGTTGCCCCCATGCTGTTCCATGGTGGTGTGTTTTGTTGGCTCATCAATTAGTCCCTCGGATTTGTCCCCCCCCCCCCCCCCCCCCCCCCCCCCCCCCCACCCCACCACA
Source organism: Boesenbergia rotunda (assembly GCA_024364735.1). Taxonomy (NCBI): domain Eukaryota; kingdom Viridiplantae; phylum Streptophyta; class Magnoliopsida; order Zingiberales; family Zingiberaceae; genus Boesenbergia; species Boesenbergia rotunda. The sequence goes on from JAGFNQ010004833.1 coordinate 163,184, forward strand.
CAAATAGTTTCCTTGGTTGCCTCTCGTTTCGTGCTCGGTGGAGCTTTAGTTTGGATTGCGGTTTAACCCTTTTGCTATTGTATTTGACGAGTGTGTTTGGGTGATGTGCATCATGCTGAATGTTCGCGTCGGCACGTGAGTTGTTGTGTGCTCAGATGCCTTGATGTGCACCTTGCCATCATGCGGTCAATTCTGTTGTCTTTGAGGCATTTCATCTTTTGTTTGCCCCCGTAATGTTTTCGGGGGTTGCGGGTGTTGCTTGTGCTATGTGCTTGCTTCCAAAGAAAAATTAGCACTTTCAGACATGACTTTCCCTTCGATCGCCTTGCAGAGTTTGGATGGAAAATACATTTGATCCGTGTTCTTTTGATGGATGTTATTGTTGACTCATCCCGTTGGGATTTTCTGAACATGCGATCTTTTGAACGCTCTTTGGTGTGGTTTACGTGATTCTTGTTTGCCCTCGGGCTCGTGCGTTGAGATTGGTCCCTCAGTTCGGTGAAAGTTAGGCCCCCTTTCGCACTTGCTTGGCTAATGGTTTGCAGTTTTGGCGATGATGGGCTTTATGTTCGGAAGATATGTTGCCTGGTTGATCCTGCCAGTAGTCATATGCTTGTCTCAAAGATTAAACCATGCATGTGTAAGTATGAATTGATTCATATTGTGAAACTGCGAATGACTCATTAAATCAGTTATAGTTTGTTTGATGGTATGCCCCTACTCGGATAACCTAGTAATTCTAGAGCTAATACGTGCAACAAACCCTGACCTTTGGGAGGGATACATTTATTAGAAAAAAGGTTGATGCAAGCTTTGCTCGTTGTTATGGTGATTCATGGTAACACGACAGATCGCACTGGCCCTCGTGCTGGTGATGCATCATTCAAATTTATGCTCTATCAACTTTTGATGGTAGGATAGTTGCCTACCATGGTGGTGACGGGTAACGGAGAATTAGGGTTCGATTCTGGAGAGGGAGCTTGAGAAAAACTACTACATCCAAGGAAGGCAGCAGGCGCGCAAATTACCCAATCCTGACACGGGGAGGTAGCGACAATAAATAACAATATCGAGCTCTTTGAGTTTGGTAATTGGAATGAGTACAATCTAAATCCCTTATCAAGGATACATTGGAGGGTAAGTATGGTGCCACCAGCAGCGGTAATTCCATCTCCAATACCGTATATTTAAGTTGTTGCAGTTAAAAAGCTCGTAGTTGGACCTTGGGTTGAGTCGGTCGGTCCGGGGGTGGTTCGCCACTCGCGACGTCTTGAGAAGTCCGTCGAACCTTATCATTTAGAGGAAGGAGAAGTCGTAAAAAGGTTTCCGTAGGTGAACCTGCCGAAGGATCATTGATGGAGGGCCCCCCCTTTCCTTGCCCCCCATGTTGCTAGGCATTGATCGTAGCTCGGTGCGATCCGCACTAAGGAACAATGAACTCGGAAGCAGACGACCCCCCGGCGTGCGCAAGGGAGCCCGATGTGTAAGAGATTCCTCGAAATCAAATTACTCTCGGCAATGGATATGTCAGCTCTTGCATCGATGAAGAACTTAGTGAAATGCGATAGTTGGCGTGAATTGTAGAATCTCATGAGCCATTGAGTCTTTGAACGCAAAGGCCTCGGGCACGCCTGCTTGAGCCTCATGGTATCGTCGCCTTCGCTCCATGCGTGGTTGACGTGAGCGTGAAAATTGGCCTTGCGGGGCATAGTCGGTCGAAGAGCGGGCAGTCGGCAATCATCGAGCACGATGGGCGTTGGTCGCCGTGAGCGGGAACAGAACATCATCCTCGTCGTTTTGGGATGAGCCCTCAATCAAGAGAGACCTTGTGCGATTGCGGCATCGGACGAAAGCGGCATGTCCATCTACTTGTGGCCCCAAGTCAGGCGAGGCCACCCGCCGATCTTATGCATATAAATAAGCAGAGGAGGAGAAACTTACGAGGATTCCCCTAGTAACGGCAAGTGAACTGGGGCATGGCCAGCTTGAGAATTTAACGGTTGAATCCGTTCGAGTTGTAGTCTGGAGAAGTGTCCTCAGCGACCGATCGGGCCCATGTCCCTTGGAATGGGGTGTCGGGGGAGGGTGACAGCCCCGTCTACCTCGGACCATGTCGCATGACAAGGCACTGCCGTCGAGTCGGGTTGTTTAGGAATGCAGCCCCAGTTGGGCAGTAAATTTCGTCCAAGGCTATATATTGGTGAGAGACCGATAGCGAACAAGTACCGCGAGGGAAAGATGAAAAGGACTTTGAAAATAGAGTCAAAGAGTACTTGAATTTGCCGCGAGGGAAGTGGATGAGGGCCGACGGAGTGCTCCGGTCGGATGCGGAACGGCACTAGTCGGTATGTTGCTCGGCTTGGGACACGGACCGTTGCAGGCTACGCTAGTGGTCCAAGCCCGGGCACATCGTTCGCGCCCGCAGCATATTGCCAGCGTGGTCAAGGATGCGGTGCGTACCGTTACCTTTCCACCCGTTGGCACTTGCGCGCTCACGGCATCGGCCAGTGGGCTCCCCATTCGACCCGTCTTGAAACACGGACCAAGGAGTCTGACATGCGTGCGTGTCAGCGAGTTCGGAAACAGTGACAGCGCAAAGAAGCTGATTGGTGGGAACCCCTTTTTGCGAGGGTGCATCGCCGACCGACCTAGATCTTTTGTGAAGGGTTTGTGTTGGAGCATGCCTGTCGGGACCCGAAAGATGGTGAACTATGCCTGAGTGTGGAAGCTAGAGGAAACTCTAGTGGAGGCCCGTAGCGATACTGACGTGCAAATCGTTCGTCTGACTTGGGTATAGGGGCGAAAGACTAATCGAACCATCTAGCTAGTTCCCTCCGAAGTTTCCCTCAGGATAGTTGGAGCTCCAGTGGGCGAGTTCTATCAGGTAAAGCTAATGATTAGAGGCATCGGGGGTGCAACGTCCTCAACCTATTTTCAAACGTTAAATAGGTAGGACGGTGTTGTACGCTGCCGTTTCCAGAGCATATCCCCAGAACGAATCCGGCAACTCAGAGTAGCTCATCATTGTCTTAACCATCACCATAAGAGTCCTTTTCCTTCTCACTACTACACCGTTTTGTTGGGGCATATCGGGTGCAGACAATTGTAATTGAATCCCAACCTCTGATAAGTAAATTCTAAACTCTCTCAAGAGGTCCTTGCCACCCCGATCTGATCATGGTGTTGTGATACTTTTACCTTGATATTTCTTCACATCAGCCTTGTAATCTTTGATCTCATCAAAGTATTCAGACTTGTGGCGCATCAAGTAAATGTATCTTTACTTTGAATAATTGTTCAAAAAATAGACAAAATATTCAAAGCTACCTCTATACTGGATAAACATAGGACCACACAAATCAGAGTGAACCAACTCTATTACATCTTTGGCTCTATACCCCATGGCCTTGAAGGGCCTCTTGATCATCTTACCTTCCAAGCAAGATTCAAAAGGTAAGGAGGTCTTCCACCACCAATGAACCCAAGGGCCCATTGGCTATCAACCTTTGAATCCTGTTAATGTTAATAAGACCAAGTCTTAGACGCCAAAGATATGTTTGGTTCATCTCGGAAGGTACCTTTCTCTTATTTTGGTTAGATGATGGGCTTTTAACAACTATTTGCATCGTGGGAGATTTTGGTTCTAAAATGCACAAATTGCTTATCCATGTTCCTAAATAGATAATCTTTCTGTTCCACTTTTCATAACAAAAAGCAATAGAATATCTATTATTTCAGAAACTGAACCAGAGTTCATTCTAAAAAATTAGGTACACAAAAGCAATCTTCTTAAAACCAAAACTTTATTTTTCCTATCTAAAAATAAATAACTTCCACTGCTATAGTCGCCACCTCTTGGAACCCTGCAAAGAAATGCAGACATGATTAGTGGCGTCCTTATCTACACACCAGGTACCGGTAGATAACACCGCTAAACATGTTACAATGACAAAAGAAAAAAATATACCTGAATTATTATTCTGACGGCGGGGACAGTCCGGCTTCCAATGTCCAGACTGCTTGCACGTGAAGCACTTGCCTTTCGGCATCTTCATGCCACCCTGAGGTCCATGTAAAACAACTACTTTCTTTGCCCCAACTTCTTGCTTCTTCTTCTTGCCTTTCGATTTAGAAGTGGAACCCCCTTGAGCAATGAAAGTATGTGAACTCTGAGGAGAAAACCCTTCTGCCGCCTGGAGTTCTGTCAGAAGTCCGCCCACGAATATGTACGTTTGTGTTGGTGCCGGAAGCACTAAAGTCAAACCTATGTTTTGATAATGGCAAAGGGTTCAGAAGTTAAGGTTTTGTTGTTATCTAACAAGGCTAATTAAGTGTGCAGGAAAAGTCCTAGGTACGCTAGGCACTAAGTCCTGGTTCTATGAATTAAGCACGAAGACCTGGTGAGTGAAGCTTGGCACTAAGATCTGGTGAGTAAAGCTAGGCATTAAGACCTGGTCGGGGACTGGACATCGAAGACCTGGTGAGTGAAGCTGGGCACGAAAACCTGGTGAGTGAAGTTGGGCAAAAGTCCAATCGGAGGAGCCGGTTGGGAAAAAGGTAAATTCTCCCAAGAGGAATATGTGAGGACACGTTCCCCGTAGAGGGAACATTCAGCGTCGGTTCGACCTAGGGTTCCATTTGGGAAGCCCAAAGTCAGAACCAAGACAGCTCAAATCATGATTTAATCTATATCATTTATATGCTTGTTGTGTTTTGGAACTAACCCTGTTTGCAGGAACGAAGGGATGAAGGTTTCTGCACTCAGGCGCCTCAATGGAGTGAGGCGCCCTAACTGGGTTGCCCCAATGAAGGGCTATTCCAAGCACTCGAAGCAAACTGCCACGCAAGCCTCTGCACCAGTCATTGAGGCGCCTGTGTTAACACAGGCGCCCCAGTTGAAGGGATAAGCGCTGGCCAAGTCTGCGAATTGAGATTTGCGCAGAGAAAGCCACGTGTCAGGCATCCCCTTCAACACAGGCGCCCCAGCTACGACTATATAAAGGGGTTCACCCCTTGGCTTCTACAACAATTGCTTTCAACACATTCACTCAAGTGCTCCGCTCCGACAAGCTCCGCACTCGAGATTCAAGCGCCTACGACGACCCGCGGCTCCGAACTTCCAACTTCTCCGGTCATCGGTATAAAAATAGTTTTATTGCTGTATTATTTTTAATTCTATATTCAACTTCATCATGTAAAACATTTGACGAAATATAGAATTGTCTATTGTAAACGGTCAAGAACCGTGGGCCTTGGAGTAAGAGCCGACTGCGACTCCGAACCAGGTAAAAACAAAAAGTATTAGCGATTGTTTTTCTTTTCCGCTGTGCAATTAATTTACGATTTTCGAAAAAGTTTTGACGATCGATATTCACTCCCCCTCTATCGATTCAATCTGATCCCACAAGTAGTATCAGAGCAGGTGACTCAAACTTGGTGCAATCACCAGTTGAGTATTTTTTCAGATTTTCGAATTTCAAATATTTTTTTTCGCTCGTATTTTTCTCATTAGTCAAGGTTGGTGCAACACCACTCGATTCTTTTTCGCTATTAATATTTTTCCCGCACTACTAATCCAAGACTTAGTCTTGGAACGAATTTCTTTTTATTCTTTTTCAGTTAAACTCTAATGGTCATGCAAGAGGGATACAACACCGCCAGACCTCCTCTTTTTAGTGGAGAAGACTTCTCCTACTGGAAAAGCAGGATGGAAGTCCACTTGAAAACTCAGGTAGACATGTGGATCATTATCCAGTCTGGTCTGGAAATTTCAAAAAATGCACAAGACGTGGTGCAACACTATACCGAGTGGGACGACCCACTGAAGAAGAAAATCGAGGCCGATGCGATAGCTACCCAAACTTTGTAATGCGGCCTAACCAAAGAGGAGCTGAAACTTGTAGGACCCTTCAGCAGCGCCAAGGAGCTCTGGAATAAGCTGATTGAGCTACATGAAGGTACATCTGACACCAGATTCAGCAAAAGAGATCTGTTGCTCAACAGACTCTATACAATAAAGATGCACGACGACGATGCAGCTCAACTCCATGCCAGAATCTAGGAGCTGATGAACGGGCTACACACTATAGGTCACAAGTTTGAAAACCGTGATCTAATCAGGTATACCTTGAACTCAATCTCGAGAAACTCACTGTGGGCATCTATGGTGGATGCCTACAAGGTTTCCAGGAATTTTTCTGAAATTAAATTGTATGAGCTATTTTCTGAATTAGAATTGCACGAACAAACTAATACAACTTTGGTCGAGAAAGGTATAGCATTTCTTGCAGGTAAAACTCAAAGGAAAACTCCCAAGAAGAAGCTTCAACCAGTACCTGAGTTCGACTCAGACTCGGAATCAGAAGACAGTGAAGGAGATCTACCCAAATTGGTCCGGCTAGCTCGCGATTACTACAAAGAAGTCGAGCCGGAGAAAGGAAGATCCAACGGAACCTTCAACAAGTCAAAAGAGCAAGAGCAACATCACCTGCTACGAGTGTAACCAGATGGGACACTTCAAATCGGAGTTCCCCAACCGAAAGGAAAACAAGAAGGCGAAGAAGGCTCCTCAAGCCACCTGGGATGAGTCATCCTCCGAAGAAGAAGAGGAAGTCCCGCACGCAAATCTACTCGCCCTGACTGCCTCGGAAGACGTCGACTTCGGATTAGAATCGGAGCCAGACGAGGACGTCAACAACGGAAGACTCACAATCTCTGAGGACGGACAAGTCACGGTAAGAGGTTATCCAGAATCTGAATTATCTAAATTAATTTCTTATCTGTCCCGAAACTTAGTGAAAGCCAAAATCCAGGTTGAGTCCCTCCGACAGGAAGTAAAACTCCTGAAAGAGGAAGTCAACTCAAGTTTCTTGAGTAAGTCAATTCAAGAAGGAAACTCAACTCATGTTAAAAAACTTGAGGAAGAGAATTCCTCCTTGAAAACTCAAAGCGTCTTGACATGATCCTTGGAAAATAGAAGTCCGTTCTCAATCAATCCGGACCAGGTTATCGAACCAAATCGCGACAACGGTCGTATTATTCTGTATTGAACCAACTTAGAACCCAAGTCCAAGCATGGGCCCCTAAGCTGTGTTTAACTAAACAAGCTGGACCAAACCAGTATTGGATCCCCAAGGACAAGATTCACATCTTGCCTAACCCTTATTGAGGCTTCAGTCCAGGGGGAGCCAATATAAAGATTATATTTATAATTAGATGATTTTTTTGCCTGCTTGCCGGTTTATTTTTTTCAATGTTATGTTTATGCTTAGACTTAGGAATAGTTTCAGGACAAACGGTTTATTTGAAATTTGAACAACATAGTATTAGGTGGAGGTGAGATGATAGTATGTCACGCCCCGAGACCCAGGAGCCGCTGATCCAATATAAAATCGGACAGCACCTCCCCTGTCCGGCGGACAATTTACACATACATACAATCTACATAACAATCCACGCAATATATATTTGCACAACCACGCAGTTTAAAGGGCCACAGGCCTCAGATATAAGCAGAAACAACAGTTATATGATTATAACTATCGAAAAACCAAATCCGAACTCACCTGAGCTGCCAGGGGGCAGGAACAAAACCAAAATCAATCGAAGTCCAACATAGGACTCAAAAGTACAATACCATCAAATAAAACGTGCATACATGTTCAAATCAAAATAGCGGAAGCATAATAAATACTACAGGGTCCACAACTGAAGCAACGTAATGCCAAAATCAAAAAGAGCTCCGCTGGAGCTGGGGACTGGCGGCTCGGGATCTCCTCGCAGACATCAACCTGAAATAAACATATATGGCAACGGGGTGAGTCCATAGCTCAGCGGATACCCAAACAGATATGCATAGAAGGTTATACCAACAATAAGAGTTCAGCTAATACAGTCTCATATCAACAAGAGGGAAAGACTGAAACTGAAAATACTGGGTAGGTACATACCTGAATCCATCTAACCTATACAGAGGGTAAGAAATACCAAAAGAAGACAAATAGGCATATAGTCTCAGATAACAAGTCTCCAGTATATGCGATGTCAAACAAGTGCAGCAAATAAGTGCAGCAAACAATGCACGATGCAAAGTATGCACATGGTGCAATGACATGTGTCACCCCTGACACCAGACAGAATCATCGTACACCTGTCATAGGGACGTCTGAAAAGGTAGGGCTCTGACAACTGTACACCCTGCCATCACTGCTCCTAAGTGACCGGGTGGCCAGGATGCTGGCGGAGACCACGCTCCTAACCCCAAGCAATGGGGGAGTCAAGCTCTCATCTCCTCGTGGCTCAGTACGAGAAGGGATCCCTGCTTGCTACCACGCCCGCGCTCACCCTCCAATAGTGGCCGAACGGAGCAATACAGGGCAAATTCACACATCTACGGTATCCACTAACCCATGAGTGGCCGTGTGTGCCCGTCATGTACCGGAAGACGATTAGGCTCAACCACAAGGGAGTCGCTGATCGCCGGCATGCAATGCAAGGATGGTGTATGATAGATACACATACCTCCCTCCCAAGTCCTCAGTATACTAAATCTCAGTCTGAAATCCTATAACAGGAAATACAGGTAACCTACAAGGTATACTGACCAGAAAACTACCCATCCCTCAAGGTCAAATGCAGGAGACGCTACCACGAGCTCTAGCATACCAATAGATATGACAATACCTGGGACTGTATGAAACTAACAGCAGAATAACTCAGGGATAAACAACAAGTATCCAGAACAGACATAATAAGGATAAACAACAAATATCCAGAATAGGCATAATAACCAGGGATAAACAACCAATATCCAGAATAGGCCTAATAACCAGGGATAGTGTATAATCTTACTGCTATCTATAACAGACTATGCATAATCACATGACAATATCAAAAGAGATAAGTCAAAGGGTACCCGCCTCCAAGAGTGAAGTCCGTATCAAACGAGACAGAACCACCCGTCAAAATAAGTAGCAATAAATCTGATCAATCTCCTGTATCAAGGATGTAATTAATTAGCTATTACAAACAAATAGTAGCTAGCTAATTAAATTTCTAATCCGTATTAGGGTTTAACCCAGTTGCCCCCTTTTCATTTAGTTACATCTGATTAAATGGCACGGCTTCTAATTACTTCTCGTAATTGAAATTAGGTCCAACCCTCAATCCTAAGTAGCATAATTAGGTTTGATTTTAATCCCTACAACCTATTCCAATTGGAGATTAACAACTCACGGCTGTGACATAGAGGCAGAAAACTAATGTTCATTCCAAAACCCAAAATCATCATAGTTTCTCTACACGGCAAGGTTCAAATTCACAAATCGATCCAATTCCAATCAACTGAGCAGATTGGAACAACCTACACTGAATTCCACTAGTTCTTGAAGTATACAGAACCAATCCAAAACCCAGCTCACCTGAGGATGCGCCGGAACCCTATCTCCCTTGCACAACTTTGACACAATCCCACCTCACGGCGCAGCGAGAATGCCTCCTGGAATCAAAATCGGAGATCAGTACACCAAATCCACTGAAACTAGGAAGAAGAACTTCGCATTCTCACATCCGCACGATAAGAACCACCTACCGTCTTGTTGATGATCCGTGAGTGTTATCAGTACCCAACACTCCTCCCTCTCGACGATGCTTGCTCGGAGCAAGGGCGTCGGCCGAAGACGAATGAAACACACCGCAATCGCAGCACTGGTCAGCCCAAGCTCGAGGTGATGTGGAACGGGTAGGTGCGTTGCAGTGTTGGCTCGCGGCACGACCCCTATCCTCCCGTTCGTTTCCAGGCCAGGAGGGTGGAGATGACAGCTGGTCTTCACCGGTCGATCGGCCAGTTTCTGGCGCCGGCGATCCGCGAGGAGGAGGAGGTAGGCGAATGGGGGAGTTCGGCTGCTGGGTTTGCTCGAGCAACGTGGGATGGAAACGGCTGCAGACACCGAGCCCTAGCCCTAGCCGCCCCCTTTTAAGTCGGTCATTTACACTTTAGTCCCTAGGGTTTAAAATTTTCCTTACACATTAGCCCTTGAAACTTTTAGTTTTATTACATTTTTGTCCCTAATTTTATATTCAAGGACTCGGAACCCCGGAATCTATCTGGTAATTCTCCGAAAATTTCCGAAACCAAATCAAAAGTGTCGGATTTAACATCCTCCCCCACTAATAAAAATTTGGTCCCCAAATTTCGCTATTCCCCATAATAAACACTATAAGGAAGTATGCTGATATAAATACTGAACAGTAACTAATCACCATACCTCAAGTGAACAGGTGGGGGTAACGAGCTCGGATGACATCCTCAAGCTCCCAGGTAGCCTCCTCATCTGAGTGATGCTGCCATCCGACTTTAACCAACCGGATGGTCTTGTTCCGCAACTGGCGCTCTCTATAGCCCAAAATCCGGGTCGGAACCTCCTCATAAGTCGCGTCAGGCTGGAGTGGAACTGAGACATCCGACAACACGTGTGAAGGGTCTGGCATGTATTTCCTCAGCATAGATACGTGAAATACATCATGTACACCGGTAATAGATGGGGGAAGAGCCAAACGGTAAGCAACTGCTCCAACTCTCTCCAGAATCTGGAACGGACCGATGTAACGCGGAGCAAGCTTCCCTCGAAGACCGAATCGTTTCACCCCTTTCGTGGGTGAAACTCGCAGAAATACGTGATCACCTACGGAGAACTCCAGAGGTCTCCGTCTCCGGTCGGCATAGCTCTTCTGACGATCCTGCGCCTCAGAAATCCTGTGTCTGATAGTACGGACTAACTCTGCCTCGTGCTGAGCTCTCTGAGGTCCTAACAACTGGGATTCCCCAACCTCCTCCCAGAGGATGGGTGTCCGACATGGCCTACCATACAACGCCTCATACGGTGCCATCTGGATAGCCGCATGATAACTGTTGTTGTAGGCGAACTCGACAAGGTGCAGATGATCCTCCCAACTGCCCCCGAAATCCATAATACAAGCTCGCAGTAGGTCCTCTAACGTCTGAATAGTCCGCTCTGACTGCCCGTCGGTCTGCGGATGAAACGCGGTACTGAACCGCAACTCAGTGCCCATAGCCCGCTGCAGACTCTGCCAAAAACGTGATGTGAAGCGCGGATCTCGGTCTGAAATAATACTCATCGGTATGCCATGCAATCTAATGATCTCTCTGCAGTACAGCTCTGCTAATCTATCCAATGAGTCGGTCCTCCGAATAGCTAAGAAGTGCGCGGATTTGGTCAATCGGTCAACGATCACCCAAATCGTGTCAAGGCCTCGTCTGGTCCTAGGCAATCCCACCACGAAATCCATAGTAATGTGTTCCCACTTCCACTCGGGAATGGGAATCCTCTGAAGTAGTCCAGCAGGTCTCTGGTGCTCAGCCTTAACCTGCTGGCAAACTAGACATCTAGCTACAAAATCCGCGATGTCTTTCTTCATGCCGTTCCACCAGTAGGAACGCCTCAGGTCTCGGTACATACGGGTCCCGCCCGGGTGGATAGCAAAGCGGGAACGATGAGCCTCCTGCAGTAACTCCTCTCGGACCGGATGTGACTCGGGTACGCAAAGTCTCCCTCGGAAGTAGAGAGCACCCTCGTCATCTCTGGTGAACTCAGACTGCTGTGCTGAAGCTATCTGGCTGCCGAGGGACTGCAGGTGCTGATCAGTGGCCTGGGCCTCTCGAATCCTCGTCCGGATGGAAGACTGAGCAATCATAGTCACAAGAATACCCTGCTCAGTCCGTCTCTGCTCCTCTAAGCCCAACTCTGAGAAACCCTGAACTAGCTCGGTAACTGATGCCAGGAGGCAGGCCAAAGTCCCTCTGGACTTCCTGCTCAATGCGTCCGCCACAACATTAGCTTTCCCCGGATGGTAGCTAATGGTGCAATCATAATCCTTAAGGAACTCCATCCACCTCCTCTGTCGAAGGTTGAGCTCCTTCTGCGTAAACAGATATTTGAGACTCTTATGATCAGTGAAGATCTCAAAGGTAATACCGTACAGGTGGTGCCTCCAGATCTTCAGTGCAAAGATAATAGCTGCAAACTCTAAATCATGAACTGGGTAGTTCTTCTCATGCTCCTTCAGCTGTCGAGAAGCATAAGACACTACCCGCCCGTGCTGCATCAGAACTGCGCCTAACCCCTGATGAGATGCGTCGGTATACAGCACGAATCCGTCCTCTCCTGATGGAAGAACGAGGACGGGTGCCGTCACCAATCGCCGCTTCAGCTCCTGGAAGCTGGTCTCACAAGCCTCCGTCCATGTGAACTTCACGCCTTTCCTGGTAAGGCGTGTCAGTGGCACAGCAATAGTGGAAAATCCCTCTACAAATCGTCGGTAATATCCGGCCAAACCCAAGAAACTACGAACCTCAGTAACTGACTTCGGCTGCTCCCAGCTGGTAACAGCCTCGATTTTCTGGGGATCTACTGAGATGCCTCTGCTAGATACCACGTGTCCCAGAAAACCTACTGATGACAACCAGAAGGCACATTTGCTGAACTTCGCATATAGACGCTCTCGTCTGAGAGTCTCCAATACGATGCGAAGATGCTGTGCATGCTCCTCCTCAGAATGTGAGTAAACTAAGATGTCATCAATGAATACTATGACGAACTGATCCAGATACTGCAGAAATACGCGGTTCATCAAGTCCATGAATACCGCTGGAGCATTGGTAAGCCCAAATGGCATTACCAAAAACTCATAGTGTCCATATCTGGTGCGGAACGCTGTCTTCTGGACGTCTGACTCTCTGACCCTCAACTGATGATATCCGGATCGCAGATCAATCCTGGAATACACAGATGTGCCCCTGAGCTGATCAAACAAATCCTCAATCCGTGGCAGGGGGTACTTTTCTTGATGGTCACTGCATTCAACTGCCGGTAGTCGATGCACAACCTCAAAGAACCATCTTTCTTCTTCACGAAGAGAACTGGGGAACCCCATGGTGAGACGCTAGGTCTGATGAATCCCCTGTCCAATAACTCCTGGAGTTGGACCTTCAGCTCGTCCAACTCTCTCGGTGCCATGCGGTATGGAGCTTTCGATGCCGGCGAAGTCCCCGGTATCAGCTCAATAGTAAACTCCACTTGCCTCCTGGGAGGCAAACCTGGTAGCTCCTCTGGAAATACGTCCTGATATTCTCGGACCACTGGGACGTCCGAGAGCGGAGGGCTACTGCTGTCGTCGGTGCTAATAATGACAGTAAGAAACCCTGACATCCGCGAGATAGTAGTCTCTGTGCCTGAAGCGCAAAATAACCGATAAGCCCTCATCCCTGATGCCAGTGAAATCCCACGAGGGTTGGTCGGAGGCCGGAAGGTGACCACCCTCATCTGGCAATCGACTGTGGCATGATACGCTGTAAGGATGTCCATACCAATAATAATATCGAAGTCCACCATCTCCAGAACTAACAGATTAACCGTGAGAGTAATACTACCGAAATCTAATGGGCATGCTCTGACCTCCTGTGTGATCCTCAAGATCTCTCCTGAGGGTAAGGATACAGATAACCCCTGTAGTCTAGCGGTAGCCAATCTACCAATCCTACTCATGAATATCCGCGATATGAAGGAGTAAGAACTACCTGTATCAACTAATAGCTTAGCAGGAAAGGCATAAAGAGAAATAGTACCGCGGAATACCGATCCGTCGGCTCGCTGGGCCTCCTCCCGCGTGACAGCATATATCCGACCAGTCTCAGGCGGTGGTGGTGGTGGTACTGCTGGGTACTGCTGCGATGGGCCGGCTGGGTACTGCTGGGGTGGGAACTGCATCTGAGACTGATGCTGCTGAACTGACCCTCCCACCGAGTACTGAGGCTGCTGCATCACAGGCTGATAAACTGGATAGGTCTGCTGTGGAGGTCCTGCAGCTGAGCTCTAGGATAAGGCTGGGGTGTAACTGGCCTCATGTCCTAGCATACCGTAAGCAGGTGCTGGTGGGGCGGCATACGGCTGGCGGAATGAAGGCTGAGTCCTCCGTCCGCCTCTCTGAGCTCCTGACTGTACTGAATGTCCAGTCTGGCTAGTGGCTCCCGTCCTCTCATTCTGTGCCTTCAAAGCACAGTCCCGGCTCAAGTGTCCTGGTAATCTGCAGTAGTAGCATACGGCCTGCTCCAGGCGACAGTCTGCTACTACGTGCTCTCTGGATTCGCCACGGGTACAGTAAGATGTCGGTGCAGTCTTCTTCCGGTCCTTTGTTCCCTAAAGGTCATCCTCGGTATCTTCCACCCGATTGTGGCCTAGTCTCGTAAGTGATTCGTCCCAACGCAAATCATAAGTACCAAGGTACCTCCTTAGTTATCTAAACCAAGTATACGTGGTAACCCACAAGTGTCAGCATATAGCTCCACACTTCCCTGTACCAGCTCAAGTCACCTATCAAACTGTACCGTTTAGATCATCAACCAGGTACAGGCGATTCATGGTCAAAGTTATCATGGAATAGGATGTATCAATCCACAAACGATGGTAGCACATAGCTAATGCTACTCTGCTACGTCAATGTACATCATGTACCCTAAATGTGCCTTCAAAGTCATCTAACCAGGCACAAACAACCCAAAGGTCTGAAACCCTTTGAACCAGAGTAAATCGATCCTACACTGATCGAGCCAACTACGATAGACAACCCTAGTTCTTGCTCAGCTAATAATAGCTAAAACACGTACTGTAAATAGTAAGGTCCTGAAAAACCAAAATCCTTAACCTTCAACAGGTTGTCGATATATTCGACCTTAGTTGTCCGATTCAACGATCGGGGCTACTAGAGAATTAACATTCTCTGCTCCAAGACCTCATCCGTAACATATCACTAATCGCTCATATGAACGAGCACGAATAAGATAGATTGACAACATGTCAATCCAACTAACCCAAGTCTACATATATCTATCCAGTATGAATATATGATCCCACCAAGCTGGGATAGTCTAACCAATCCAAAATCTAATACTGAGCACTAAAGCTAAGATAGTACTAGCAAGATATACCTTTTGCCGCCTGGAGAAGTCCTGTCGCTGCCAAGTCCCCAAATTGCCGTCGCATCGCAACCACGGCTTTAAAAATCCGTAATGTACTCGGATGAATAACATCAAACCCGAGCTCCGACACCTACCAGTTCAGTGTCAGATTTAAATTCCGAGAAATCCACGAATCGATGATATCCCGCATCCTGGGCTTGATACCAAAAATAAATTGGTACCAGATAAACATCGTAAATCCAAAAGCACTCAAGGTATCCGACAACCTGAGCTCTGATACCAAAATTAAATTGTCACGCCCCGAGACCCAGGAGCCGCTGATCCAATAGAAAATCGGACAGCACCTCCCCTGTCCGGCGGACAATTTACACATACAACAATCTATATAACAATCCACGCATATATATTTGCACAACCACGCAGTTTAAAGGGCCACAGGCCTCAGATATAAGCAGAAACAACAGTTATATGATTATAACTATCGAAAACTAAATCCGAACTCACCTGAGCTGGCCAGGGGGGCAGGAACAAAACCAAAATCAATCGAAGTCCAACATAGGACTCAAAAGTACAATACCATCAAATAAAACGTGCATACATGTTCAAATCAAATAGCGGAAGCATAATAAATGCTACAGGGTCCACAACTGAAGCAACGTAATGCCAAAATCAAAAAGAGCTCCTCGTGGAGCTGGGGACTGGCGGCTCGGGATCTCCTCGAGACATCAACCTGAAATAACATATATGGCAACGGGGTGAGTCCATAGCTCAGCGGATACCCAACAGATATGCATAGAAGGTTATACCAACAATAAGAGTTCAGCTAATACAGTCTCATATCACAAGAGGGAAAGACTGAAACTTGAAAATACTGGGTAGGTACATACCTGAATCCATCTAACCTATACAGAGGGTAAGAAATACCAAAAGAAGACAAATAGGCATATAGTCTCAGATAACAAGTCTCCAGAATATGCGATGTCAAACAAGTGCAGCAAATAAGTGCAGCAAACAATGCACGATGCAAGTATGCACATGGTGCAATGACATGTGTCACCCCTGACACCAGACAGAATCATCGTACACCTGTCATAGGGACGTCTGAAAAGGTAGGGCTCTGACAACTGTACACCCTGCCATCACTGCTCCTGAGTGACCGGGTGGCCAGGATGCTGGCGGAGACCCGCTCCTAACCCAAGCAATGGGGGAGTCAAGCTCTCAT
>JAGFNQ010004833.1:183771-265354 GCA_024364735.1 Boesenbergia rotunda
CTCTTACCCTTGTAATTTGCCGATATTCACAATATGTAAAACATGGTATAAAAGTTCATATAACATGTAAACAAAAACATATTTTACCATTAAGGTCATATACAAGCATAAAGGTAGTCTAGGCTTCATTAAACACTAGTTTAGGGGCATGCTTTGTACTCGAGCCTATTCTTAACCCTTATTCTTGTAATTTGTCGAAACTCACAGTAGAGCTTTCATAGCATAATCATTCACATAACATGGGAATAAAAGCATATTTTTCATAAGAATTTATTCACAAGTGCAAAAGTAGTTTGTACTTCACCAAACACTAGTTTAGGTGTATGATCTAGAGTTCTACTTGGATTATCATGCATATGGGTACATGTAAAATTTTTCTAAACATCAATACATAGAATGGAGCATGAATTTAGGCTCAACAACTTAGATAAGGTACTGACTCTAAGGTATAAATTATTTCCATCATGAAATAAAACACCCAATCACATGCATATCACTTGATTCAACTATAACTTCATGAAGGTCTATAAAAATCTATTTTAAGGCATAATTTAAGGTCCCTTGACCAAATGTTACAGGGGTCCCTTAGCATAGATTCCACAAAATTTCTTGGCCTAAAACATTTATATAGCAAGGAAATAATCATTAGAACAATAGCCCCCTTCATGCATCAACATTTATCCATTTCATGACTTGGCCGAATTCTTTAAAGTCCTTTACATCATAGAGGGCATTCAAACACCATGTATCCATCATATATTCATCACAATAAGGTAGTAACAATTTCATGAACTCTTGCTTTAAGTTTTTTTTGGACATAGAAAAGGGGGGGTACCCCTTTATGGCCGAAACTTCCCTCAAGGTTTTCTTCCATTATCTTTCACCCAACATCACAAGCAAACATAAAAATCATAAAAAACACATAAAAAGTCATTATGTTGCAGGTGAGGGAGTCTTACCACTTGGGCTTATGTTCCCAAAGGATCTCCAAATTTTGGAGAAGAAAAGACCTCTTAAACTCTAGCACTCCTCTTGCTCTTCTCTTCTTTTGGTCCGGTTTTCTCTAGGAGGTGAATGTAACGCCCGCTTTTTTTTTATTTCTTTCCATAAAGCGGCGTTACGTTAACATGTGTAGGGCAGGTGAACCTCATAATGCAGCGGAAAAATCATAAACTTACACCTACATGCACCTACTACCACTCCTAACATGATGACATAGGAACTTGTCATATTAACTTCATATTTAGCATCATATCATATCATACTTAGCATCATGTCATACTTAGCATCATGTCATCGAGTCACATAAGTCACCATTCAAGCACATAAGTATTAAAGGTAAAGTTCTAGCATAGGACGAGTAAACATATTATTTTCTTGGCCAAGTCACTACCACACACATGCATTCTTGCCCTCCTGCTGCTTCCTTACAGTCCCCTTGCGTGATCTGCGGTATAAGGAAATAAGACTATAAGCACATAGGCTTAGTAAGACTCTTTCCTACTCACTAAAATCATTCATCACTTAATCATAAGTACATGAAACATAAACATAACTTTATGCTTGAACATAAATATAAATAAACTTACGTGGCATGATACATGACATAACATGAACATAATTAAAATTTACGTGGCATGATACATGGCATAAACATAAACATAATTCAACTTAGCATAGCATAATACGTGCCATAGACATAAACGTAATTCAACTTAACATGGCCTAATACATGACATAAATATAAACATAAATAAACATTCTTAACATGGCATGATGCATAAACATAAGTAAGCATTCTTAACATGACATGATATATGGCATAAACATAAACATAAGGAAACATTCTTAACATGCATGATACATGGCATAAACATAAACATAAATCATGAACTAACCTGTATGGCATAAACATAGGCATGCTTTCTATCATATCATATGGGCATCTTCTTAACATAACCATAAGCATAAATCGTTTACTATCATGCATATTTCTTGACATGAGACATAAGTATAAGACATTACTATCATGGCATAATGCATAACATGAATGAATGCATGAGTCTAATGCATATACATAAGGATGCTTAACTTTTAAAATCATACTTTTAAATACTTAAACATAATGCATAACATGAATGAATGCATGAGTCTAATGAATATACATAAGGATGCTTAACTTTTAAAATCATACTTTTAAATACTTAAACATAATCATAACATCATTGGGAGTCCCCGGCCTGTACCACATACATACATCATAAATGCGCATCCCTCAAGGTTGTAAAAATCGCTAGGCGGTAGTCGGGCGGAGGACTACCGTCTAGCGCTTAGTCGCCGCCTAATCGGCGCCTAGGCGGTGCTAGGCGGCGCTAGGTGGCATTAGGCGGCACCACGGTGGGGTGCCGCCTAGGCGCCGACTTTTACAACAATGGCATCCCTAAGTAAATACGAGGTAGCGAGCCCCGATCTACTAGGGTAAGGACAGCATAGTCGGTAGTCCCAGAACCGGGACGTTCTTAAGGTGCCCATCCCTATTGCACAGCTTCGGTAGTGCCAGAACCGTGGACAGCATAGTCGGTAGTCCAGAACCGGGGCGTTCTTAAGGTGTCCATCCCTTGGACCCATACTTCGGTCCGGTACAAGCTCATTCATAAAGTAAAATACTTCATATGCTTCATCATTCATACATCATGACATGCATCTTTATTCATAAAACATGGCATGCATCTTAATTCATAAACATGGCATGTGTAACGATCCGGCCCGTCTACCGGCCCATTTATCGGCCCATTTACCGGTACTCATGACCGTCGTACCGTCGACCATCGACCGTGCCGTCATTCATAAACATGGCATGCATCTTTATTCATAAAACATAGCATGCACTTTCATTCATAAACATAACATGCATCTTCATTTATAAACATAATATGCATCTTCATTCATAGAACATGGCCTACTTACATAAACATCATTCTTATTCCTAGTGCTTGCATGATTATGGCATATAAGGTAAGCATTGCATTATATTCATTGAACATGACATGTTTGCATAGACAATTATCCTAATCCATAGAGCTTGCATGATCATGATATATAAGGTAAACATTGCATTTCATACATAAGCATGGTATTCATCCCAAGCATACATAAGTAGGACTTCCATAAACATATTACCTACCATTCAAGTGCATGGCATAAAACACAAGACATTCATAAATAAACCCTATTAAGCATGGCATCCAATCATAAACATACAAACATGAAACATGATGCTTAAGGTTAGGGTTATAGGTAACTTAATTTCTACCACATGCTTGAACCTTTATATATACTTCACAATAAAGCATAAACCATCATTCTTCAAACCCTAACTCCCCCCCCCCCCACCCCAAATCCTATTTACCTTGCTTGGCCGAAACCTATAAGGAAGGGTTCCATCATTCAATTAACATGTAAGATAGCATAAGGTAAAGAAACAACCATACATTACCTATAAGACCATGGGAAGCCATTAGGGCTCATGATTAGGGTTATCCCTAACCTTTAGCCCTCCTTCTTAGGGCTGGCCGAAACCCTACAAGGCCATGGGTGCATGGAAAAATTCCATAAAATCCCCAATCAAACATTAAACACCAACCATACCCTACCATAGGGGCTTTCGGAACCCATACTTGAAGAAAACCTTAGCCCCTTGCCCTAGATTCCTTCTTGGCCGAAACCCTTAGGGTCATAAGACCTTGTGAAAATTCACATAAATCCCTTCAACCTCCCTTTGTATCACAAGGGTACACACAATACATGGGTGAAGGATTAAATCCAACCCTAGCCATGGAAAACCTTATGATAGTCCCAAACCCTAAAGGGTCTTAAGGTACTCCAAAAATCTTCAAAAATTATATTTATTCTCTAAACATCATGAGAACACATTAGAAAGCATAATTTAGATTTTTAACATCATCATGGACCCAAAACTCATGGTGGTCGAATACCATAGGGGTCCAAAACATGGTTTTCTCAACATCAAAACCTAAAACCAAACTTTATATTATGCTAAAAATTCAAAGGAACTATTATACCACAGGTGAGGGAGTCTTACATTGGTTGATCTTGATTATAGACCTTAGATTTGAGAGAAGGATGGAAAATCTTGTTGCCTCTTGACCACCCCTAGCCTTGGTACCCTTGTAAAAGCCTTGGATCTTGGAGATGAAGCCTTAGGTGAACCTTTTCCAAGGGAGATCCCCTCTTGAAGTATTCGGCTAGAATGAGGGAGGAGGAGGAAGAAAAATGGAATTGATGGAAGGAAGAAAGAAACTCTCATTCCCCCTCTTTATAATACATTAAGGAGGGTAAGTGAAGAGTCATGATTGGTGACTCTTCATTTTCCTAAGCCTTATCCATAATCTACTTCATTTCCTCATAGCACTCCCTTGCTAGGTGAATTGGTTAGAGCATGCATGGTTGTACAAGAGATCCAAGGTTCATATCCTTGGTGCATGCACTAATTTTCCATTTTATTTTTATTTTATTTTCCTAATATTTCGAAAATCTCCTAAAAATTCCCCCATAATTATGTTAATATTCCTCATCAAAATCGCTTTATATTTCTATAAATTTTTACCTAAAATTCACCAATAATCATGGTACTAGAAAGCCCATATAAGGCCCATTAGTGTCTATTTCCCCAATTTAAATGGAAAAAATATGGATTTCTAGGTTAAAATTCGTGTTAATATTTCTAAGTCCCTTGAAAAATTATCTAGACATGCTTAATATTTTAAAGAAATATTAAGAAAATTTTCCGGGTCGTTACAGTGAATAACTCGAAAACGGAAGCAAGGGCAACAAGGATTTCGGTGAGGAAGAGGAGGAAGGGGAAGAGTTTGGTGGAGAGAAAAGAGGGGGGGTTTCTTGGCCGAAATGCCTTAGGCATTTCCTCCTCTTCATGGCCTTTTATGGTGAGTAAAGAGGCAAGCACCTCTCTAATGGTGTCTCTTCAATTTTTTTTTTGTGTCTCTTCATCTTCTTTCCCACTTATCTACAATTTCTCATCCTCTTCTAATAGCACTCCCTTGCTAGATGAATTGGTTACATGAATATTCTTAAGGCTTTGCTTTCCTTTGAGGTCCAAGGTTCAATCCTTGGCACCTCTTTTTTTTTCAAGCCCATGTAACCAACGCCCAACAAGAGAATGCTACCCATTTAGTTCATACACATGCATATTTATTTCATTATTCATTCATTCATGTGCATGATGCAAGCATAATATTAATGTAGCATATAAACATAATTATCACACACATTCACCATATATCAAGGAGGTGCTTAATATCTTCTTTATTCGCAATTTCCCCTTTAAATTCATAATTTTATTCTTGGCCACATGTTCAATTATTACATCGTTCTAGAGGAAAATTTGGGGCGTTACACGTACCGGGTGCAGACAATTGGATTGAATCCCAGCTTCTGATAAGTAAGCCTTAAACTCTCCCAAGAGGTACTCGCCACCACGATCTGATCGTATTGTCTTGATACTTTTACCTCAATATTTCTCCACATCAGCCTTGAATTCTTTGAACTTATCAAAGCATTCAGACTTACAGCGCATCAGGTAAATGCACTCATACCTTGAATAATCATCTATGAAAGAGATCAAATATTCAAAACCACCTCTAGCCTTGATAGACATAGGACCACACAATTCAGAATGAACCAGTTCCAACACATCTTTGGCCCTATACCCCTTGGCCTTGAAAGGCCTCTTGGTCATCTTACCTTCCAAGCAAGATTCACAGGTTGGGAAGTCTTTCACCACTAATTAACCCAAGGGCCCATCAGCTATCAACCTTTGAATCCTACTAAGGTTAATATGACCAAGCCTTAGATGCCAAAGATATATTTGGTTCATCCTAGAAGGTTCCTTTCTCTTATTTTGGTTAGATGATGAGCTATTAGCTTATATTTGCATCATGGGAGATTTTGGTTCTAGAGTATACAAATTGCCAACCATAGTACCAGAACAGATAATCTTGTTGGGACAATCGGCCCTGAGATGATCTGGAGGATCATGATATTTTGATGAGTGGGCAATATGGTTAAGTTAGGATTTGTGCTGGACTAATATGTGTACATGAGTGTGCAGGTGTACAGGTACATATGGACTTGGTTGATGTCTTCAAGTGAAGGATGGCATGGAGGCAAGCTAGAGGCTTGCGTGCGCATCTGAGGGACTGTTGGATAGCAGGATGATGAGCCGAGGGACGTGGACTTCGAGGCGTACGTGAAGGGTGGCATGGAGGTAAGCTGGAGGCTTGCGTGCGCATACGAGGGACGAGGGACGAGGGCCGAAGATGAAGAGGACGTGAAGACAACAGTCAAGACTGCTGGTGAAGAGTCAACTGGGTTGTAAGGGTCTGAGTATGAGTGTTTGTACTCAGAGGCTAAGCCGGGAGGGTTTGGGTGCGGAGAGATTTGTATCGGGAGTAAAACCCTAGGCTTAGGTGTGTACCAGTCGACTGGCCCGCTGGCAGTCGACTGGTATAGGCTGAAACAAGCTGGCAGATTCGAACGTTGTGCAGCAACGGTCGAATCTGAGTGGGACCAGGTGACTGCCATTTGGGCAGTCGACTGGTAGCGGCTGTTTCAGATTCGAGCCCTGTTTAAAGGGGCTCGTTTCCTACTTTCTTTCTTGACGAAACTCGCTTGGGTAAAGTGAGTTAGTAGTCTTTTGTGATCAGATAGCGTCCGACGTGTTGTGGTGAGGTTTCTCCACCCACAAGGAGCGACAGATCTAGCCGGAGGTTATCCGGGGCTGATCCACCGACGGATTCTTGGATTAGTCACCCATCCGGGGTGGATACCAAGTAAATTAGGTTGTTAGCATTGTTCTTATTTTCATTTACATATTATTGTTTCCGCTGCGCTAACAAATTTGTAGAGATCCAAATGAAAAAGTGTTATTCACCCCCCTCTAGCATGCCACATCGATCCATCAGTTGGTATCAGAGCGAAGGACCGCCCTTGATCGGACTAACCACAGAGGGAGCACTCGCTAGAGGAAGAAGAACCATGGAAGATAAACTTGGGGAGGATATCAACTCACCACCGCCATACGAGCATGAAGACTTTGCATATTGAAAAGATAGAATGAAGACGTGGCTCGGCATGGATTCGGAGTGTGTAATGGTGTTAGAAGAGACATTCGAGACCCCTAAGGATAAGCATGGGAAGAAGCTCCGACCAAGACATTGGACCAAGGAGCAACAAGAACAAGCAAGAGCCAATGAGAAGGTAATCAACATTTTGGTTAATATTTTGCCTACTAATACTTTGAGTGATGTAGAGAATTATAAGAATGCATATGAGTTGTAAAGTAAACTGGAAGAAATTCATAAAACCCCTACACAAGCTCAACTAGTAGAAGAGCCCGAAGAAACATGTGCAAGAATCCAAGAAGACCAAGAGACGGAAGAATTATTAACATCAAGTGAAGGAGCACTAGAAAGTGAAAAAAACATCAACTTTCTCAAGAGAAAGGAGGAGGTATCAACGTCAAGTATTGAGGGGGAGGAGAGACCCTCAATCATACAAGAACAAGAAGAAGCCTCTACCTCCACCAAAGCAAGGAAGAAGGAACACGTTACATGCTTTGGTTGCAACAAAAAGGGGCACTACAAAGACAAGTGCCCAAAAGGTAAAAAGGAGGTAATTCCTAAACCCAATTCCATTTATTTAAATTCTAACATGGGGTGTAGGAATGAGAAGGCTAAAAAGGAAAAGAGAAGGAATATTCGATGCTTTACATGCGGGGAGCTAGGGCATTTCCATACAAAATGTCCAAGGAAAGGAGAGTTGAAAAAGATGGAGCACCTCAAGATATGGGAGAAAGAAGGAAGAAAAAAGAGCTCACATCAAGAGGGAGCACCAAAGGTAAGGGAGGTAATCCCTAACTTTATTTATGCTCAAAGTTCTTCCATGAATGATAGAAATGTAAACAATTGCTTGCCTAGATGTAATTTTGGTTTCAAATATAATGATAGAGCCAAAAACAGTTTTGCATGCCAAAATATTCAAAATTCTATATTTCATGATAGACCTTGGGATTCTAGGACTAAGGACCAAGACATAAAATCTAAGGAAGGGAGAAATATGCCTAGAAAAATGGGTAGATCTAGAAATAATCAAATTAGGTTTGATAATTCTAAGGTTAGGAAATTAGAAAAGGAAAATCAAGCCTTGAGAGTAAAACTTGATAAGTTAGAGAAAAGCCTAGAAAGAGTCATTAGAGGGTCAAAGGGGACAAGCATGGTGGAAAAAGATCAATCTCTTAGGAATGGTAAACCAGATGTAGGGATCACCCTAAGAGAGCAAGTGTGAGTAAAATGCAATATTTAAGGATGCCCTATAACCATGGTAAAGAGAAAGTCAAAAATGACAACGAAAAGCCATTTAAAGGAAAAAGAAAAGGAATTGACCAAGCAAAAGGTCTATAGGGTTAAGAAAGTGAGAGTAGAAGGTCAAAAAGCACCGGAGGAGCACCAGTGTGGTCTTGCACTTATAGATGAGTTACCTAGGAATGTAACTAGGGTTAGGAGCTCAAGGGAGAGCACTAGCAGCCAAAATGGGATCCATGGTCAATGAATCTCAGGTGGTCTCCTTCTAGGAAACTAGATGGACCATAGGGTGTGCCAAGAGGCATAAAAGGCTAAGGTTAGTCTTCCTAGAGAATTGGCACACTAAAGGGAGAGTTATAGAGTAAAAGAAGGAAATTAGGATTTTAATTGAGAGAAATTGGTTTTGATGCCTAAATACCATATAACTTGATGCTATGAATGGATTATGAACAAGCATGGGAAGAAGTATCAAGGTAAGGTCAAAATTAGAACTTTTAGGAAAGGTTTCATGATACAATTTAGAAAATTTTGAAGTTTATATCAGTCTTGGGATTCGGGATAGTTTTGATTGAAATTATATTTTTTTCCAGGTAGATATAGGATCCACAAATCTTCCCACAAGATTTCAGAATTTTTTGAGAATTTATGGAATTATTAGTGCATTACTAAACCTTCGCTTGAAAAACAAAATTGCAGATACCAGTCACCTGCCAAATAGCAGTCGACTGGGTCAGCGTGTAAATACATTCTATGGGTTTTCCCAGTCGACTGGCCTCCTTACAGTCGACTGGGCCAGAGTGTAATTACATTCTGTGGGTTTTCACAGTCGCCTGGCCTCCTCCCAGTCGACTGGGACGCGGGTTTTATAAAAGGAAAGGGTGCGCCGGAGGGAGCCAAACTCTAGGGTTTTGACGATTTCCCGGCGATCCTCTCCTCTCCCGAGTTCCTCCTGCGTCCTCAGGCCTTTCTAAACCCTAAAATCCCTCTCTATGTCCTTCTCCAACCTCGATCTACCTCTAGGGTTTGTTAAAACCTCTCCTCTTCAAGCCATACTCCCAAAATCAAATTATCATGAGAAGAATGAAAAGGTATTGGTTTTTAAGGTTCCATTTCTTCATTTAAACCGTTTTTGGCACTAACTTGATATTTTTGTGCATGTTCTTTGATGTTTTTCCTTTTTTGGGGGGGTTGTCTTGGCATGTATGGGTGTGTATGATTTTTAGGATGACCTCTAAGAGACCTAGGGGTGAAGGCTCATCCCGACAAGGTCAGGAAGGGTCCAGGTTTAGGCCCCTGGAATGTAAGAAGCGTTTTGAAGAAAATGACTTCGTGGTGATAAACTGCAGATATCTAAACAAGGCCTTCTTTCAAGAGAAGTCGCCCTAGTTAGCTGAAATGATCACTCATTTTCGGTTGGATCAGCTGGTCTATTGCCAGCATGACATAGATATTGACTTATGTACAGAGTTTTACGCAAATCTGACCTTCATCGACTCAGATAATAATTTATATGAGTCTCGAGTCGCTGGAATTCCTATTCCGTTCTCAGTCATGGGTCTAGCTGAGTTCCTACAGTATAGAGCGTCAAACAATGCATCCACTTACTTTCCCACTATTGTTGAACCATTAGAGTTTCCTGGAGTCACCATTGATCAAATACATATGTATTATTTTAGAAGACACATGAATGAGTCGGAGCGTTTTTTTGATGCTAAACTCATGAGACTGTTTAGTCATGTATTGTATAAGATTGTCATCGAGTGCATCTTGCCTATTGTCACCAAGGAGAGGTCCAAGATCAGACTCCCACATTTAGTGATGATGTATGCTTTGGAGAGGAGGTTAGACATCGATGCTGCCATACAGGTCTTTAGTGTCATTTGTCATTCTTCTCATAGTGTGAATGAGAAGATATATATGTCTTTCTGCCATGTCCTGACCGAGTTTTTCCATTTACGTTTTGGCATCCGTGTGGGTAGTGGTCAGGTTAGACACCTGTCCAAGGATTATGACCAGATAGGTACACGACAACTATCCTTGGCAGGCATCGAGTGTCGACAGGGAGAGTTTGTTTGGAGACAGCGCCCAGAGGCCTCGAGCTTAGATGAGGAGCCTGGCGAGCTGGTGACACGTGCAGAGTTCACCCAGCTTCGATCCGATGCCCATAAGCTTCAGGAGGAGGCTCACGTCATTCGTGAGGATATTCACGGACTTCAGCAGACGGAGCAGAGGCTTGAGACAAAAGTTGATAGGATTACCAGCCGCCAGGATGACATGTACGAGATGATGCAACAGTGACATCTCGCTTTTTAGGGTCCTCCTCCTCCTCCACCTCCAGGCGATGACGATCACATGTTCTTCTGACCAGTTGATGCAGCTTTTGAGAGTGATTCTAGTGTTGAGAGTACTATCATTGGTTGATGTATTATACCTCTCAAACACTTTTTATTCTGATGATTGTATTTATTTGGATGACTTCAGGGCTTTGGCCCTAGATACTCTTTTATGTCTTATGTCATGACTATTTCTGTGTTTCTTGTATGAAACTTCTATGCATTACTCTATTCTGTAGATTTATGTCATGTGACTTGCTTTATTATTTTTCTATTTTATCATGACTAGATGATGTTTTGAAAACTGCTTGAAAATCCTTACGTGCTAATGGATGTTTTTTTTATCCTTATATATGTGTTCATAATATGATTTGAAATTTTTAATTGTTATATTACCTAATATGGTTTGGTTGGAAATCAAACGGTTTTTTTAAGGGGATGATCATTTAGACTCAAGAGATAAAGAAAGGGAAATCGTGTCAAAATGGAAATATTTATATGAGAAAGGGAAGTTTGGGAATCATTTTAAATGTCAAATGAAGTTGATAGAAAGTGGCAAATATAGGATACCATGGTTAGAAGTCAATGTTGATACAAAGTGACATTATTTGAGAATTTTTGAATTTATACCAAAAGTCCAGCACGATTGATGTTTTTCATAAACCAATATTTTTCTAGGGTTTAACAATCGTGCTTGCAAAGTTTCACATTTTTTCAGATTTTCTGGAATTTTTTATGCGTTTTTAAATTTCGGCTTGAAATTCTGAAAATGGCGTATCAGTCGACTGGTAGGCTCGTAGTCAACTGGTAGGCTCGCAGTCGACTAGGAGAGTGGACAGTGTGTGTTTATGATTTCTGAGGGGTGTTTCAGAAATATGGTTGATTCCACTTGGCACCAGTGCTAGGATTGCTTGGGGCAATCATTTTGATTGTATCAAAGGGGGAGAAATGCGTGTGTTAAGTTAGGTTAGGTCAAAATCTAACTTGGTTTGTGCTATGAAACTTCAGAGTTAAGTTGGGAAAACTTAACTTGGGATTCGCAATAAGAATTGAAATATGGGAGAAAGCATATGTTAAGGGGGAGGTTGCCTCTTATGTGTTATGCTTTAATTTTCAATTATTTTTGCTATTATCATTGTTATATGTTTACCTAACTTAACATATTGTCACACATCAAAAAGGGGAAGATTGTTGGGGCAATCGACCTTGAGATGATCTGGAGGATCATCATATTTTGATGAGTGGGAAATATGGTTAAGTTAAGATTTGTGCTGGACAAATATGTGTACATGAGCGTGTAGGTGTACATGTACACATGGACTTGGTTGATGTCTTCAGGTGAAGGATGGCATGAAGGCAAGCTGGAGGCTTGCGTGCGCATCTGAGGGACTGTTGGATAGCAGAGATGATGAGCCGAGGGATGTGAACTTCGAGGCATACGTGAAGGGTGGCATGGAGGTAAGCTGGAGGCTTGTGTGCGTATCCGAGGGACGAGAGCCGAAGATGAAGAGGACGTGAGGGCAACAGTCAAGACTGCTGGTGAAGAGTCAACTGGGTTGTAAGGGTTTGAGTATGAGTGTTTGTACTTAGGGGCTAAGCCGGGAGGGATTGAGTGCGGAGAGATTTGTACTCGGGAGTGAAACCCTAGGCTTAGGTGTGTACCAGTCGACTGGCCCGCTGGCAGTCGACTGATATAGGCTGGAACAGGCTGGCAGATTCGAGCGTTGTGCGGCAACGGTCGAATCTGAGTGGGACCAGGTGACTGCCATTTGGCAGTCGACTAGTATCGGCTGTTTCAGATTCGAGCCCTATTTAAAGGGGGCTCGTTTACTATTATTTCTTTTGACGAAACTCGCTTGGGTAAAGTGGGTTAGTAGTCTCTTGTGCTTAGATAGCGTCCGAAGTGATGTGGCGAGGTTTCTCCACCCACAAGGATCGACAGAGTTAGCCGGAGGTTATCCAGGGATTGATCCACCGACGGATTCTTGGAATAGTCACCCGTCCGGGGTGGATACCAAGTAAATCAGGTTGTTAGCATTGTTCTTATTTTCATTTACATATTATTGTTTCCGCTGCGCTAACAAACTTGTAGAGAAACGACGAAAAAGTGCGATTCACCCCCCTTTAGCATGCCAGATCGATCCATCAAATCATACGTACATTACAATTTCTATTTGTTACCAAACTGTTGCTAGCTTTTTCTCCTTCAACACCTATCTTCCTCAGCTGCCTTGGTGATCAATTGAATTGTGCAAGCTAGAAATATATATGTACCTTCGTGATGAATTGACTAGTGCAAGGTATAATTATATATATAGGCTGAAAAAATCGAATCCATGTCTATCCGAGCCACAAATTAATATTATACTCATAAAGTGGTTCGGAAATCTCGAAAGCTGAATCGAGAAAGACTTCAAATGGCGGGATGGGTATATTAGGCAGTTCACTATATGAGATGCACCCTTTGGTAAAAAAAAAATGCATGGTACGCGTTTTGGTAATTACCAAAAGTTGGGTACGCCCTTTGGTAAAATGCCGAACTTCTTAAGCAATTAAACAAAAGACTCAATTTTCTCATCATTTAGAAAGCCACAACTAAACACAATGGTCTAATGATGATGATTAACTCCTACAAAGGCCGGTGTAAAAATCAACCCATATTTATTTGTATTATATGTCATATCAAATATAACTACACAACCAAAAATATTGTATGCCTTCTTTGATACATGATCTACCCAAAAATACCTAGTGAATTTCTTAGTTGAATCAGTCTCATAATAAAAAAAAGACTGAATTCATCTCGTTCTCAGATGCAAATAACTCAATTAATGTTTTAGCATCGATACCCTATTGTTCATCCCTTAGATCTTTTTCAAAGTTTCTAATATCTTTTTCAGTGCAACCTATATTGCAAGAAAATTGAGCTTTAACAATGCCATGGTTACAATAGTTTTTGGGCTAAACCGTTATTAATTATGAAAAAGACAATGATTTTTGATAAAAACGTTATCTATTAGCAAATGCATAGCACCAAAGACAACGATTTTACAGCATCTGTTGTCGTTAACACAATGATATTTTAAATTTATAATGCATTTCACAACGGTTTTCCAATTTGTTATCTTTCAGAGAGTTTTTTTTATCTTAATAACGGTTAAATGAACCATTGTCAATGAGAAAATTTTCACAACGATTGGAACAACGGTACATAAACCGTTGTCGTTGTGATAATAAGACAACGGGTAAATGAAATTCTAATCGTTGTGGATTTTCGCTCCAAAACTCGCGCCAACAAGGACACGTATGCGATTTTCATTAGTTATCATAAAATAAATAAATAAATAAATAAATAATCTTAACCCTAAAAAACATACACTCGAAACCGCCTCTAAATCTTATAGACAAAAGGCGAAATCGCTCACCCCCAGCGCCCCCGCCGCACCCGTCCCAAGGCCATCACGAGGGAGATAAATCACGGTCCCCAAAATAATTAGTACACAGTTGGGCCGAGAATTGATACACCAAATGCCCAGAGTTTTAATCCAATGCGCCTCGCACGACTCGAACCCAGGACCTCTTAGACAATACCCCCATGCAATAACCACTCCGGATCCTCGTGGGGACTATCTCTCAATCTTATAGCCCTTACCATCTCCACCATCAACACCAAATTTGGTGTCATTTTCACACCAAAATGGTGCAATTTCAACACCAAACACTATTTCAATTCCAACCCATTCACACTATATATCACACCAAAAGAAATATTCCATAGAATATTCTATTTTTTCTTATTCATTTATTCATAATTTAATTATCGACCTAAATTTTAATTTAATAATCATTTTGAATATAATTATTATATTTAAAATTAATATTTCATTTATATTTAATATTTTTTTAAAAAAATTACATTTAATTAATATATAAAAAATTATGATTTTTATTTTCAATATTTATTACATAATTATTCGGACATAAATATATTTTAAAAATATTATAAAATCATACACAATTAAGATAAAATATATTACTAATATAACACAGACAATGACAGTGAATTGAAAATACAATATTATGAGAATTTAACATTCAGAATTAGTATATTGTTCTCATATATGATCAATTAACGTATTTCGAAGGGAAATATGAGCTTTTTTGTCTTTGATTTGTCTGTATCGAACTAAAAAATCTTCAAACCGAGTACGATCATCTACTGCTGGCTCAACATCTGGAGTTGACACCTCGAAGTGTTCCACGATTGGTGCATTTAAATCACGTTCATCTTCAATTATCATATTATGCATAATAATACATGATGTCATTATATCATGTAAAATATTTTTCTGTCAAAAACGTGAAGGTCCTGCAATAATTGCAAAGCATGATTGGAGCACGCCAAATGCTCGCTCAACATCCTTTCTACATGCTTCTTGCTTCATAACAAATAATTTATTCTTTCTACCTCGTGGATCATGAATCGTTTGAACCAGTGTTGACCATTTTGGATATATATCATCATCTAAATAGTAACCCATATTATACTCTTTTCCTTGAATGACATAACGAGCAGGAATAGTAATAATACCTTCAGTGGTATTAGCAAAAAGATGAGAAGACTCAAGTACGTTAATATCATTGTTCGATCCGGAAAGTCCAAAATACGCATGCCAGATCCACATATCATAATTCCAGAATAATTGTTGGCTTTCCACTACGACCAGAATATTGTCCAGTTTGTTTGATTTGTTGTCCTAGGAAAAAGGTAAGCTCACCAACCAAGCTCATTTCGAATTCATGTTCCATTATCTTTACAAACTCTTTTAGCAAGTTTGTGTTGGTAGATCCAAAGATTATATCATCTACGTAAATTTGGGCAATAAATATATCTTTTCCTAGAGTTTAAATAAATAATGTTGAGTCAATTTGTCCTTGTATAAATTCTTTAGAAGTTAAGTAGATAAACGTTCATACCAGACCCTAGGTGCTTGTTTTAACCTATATAGTGCTTTAGTTAATTTGTAAACGTGGTCAGGTTTGTCTAAGTCATCAAACCCGGGGGTTGTCCTACATAAACTTCTTCTTTAATGAACCCATTTAGGAAGGCTGACTTTACATCCATTTGGTATAACTTAAATCCTTTATGGGATGCAAAGGCTAACAACATTCTAATGGACTCAAGTCTAGCTACTGGAGCATATGTTTCATCGTAATCTAATCCCTCTACTTGGCTGAATCCCTTGGCTACTAAGCGGGTTTTATTTCTAACTATTTCTCCTTGATCATTTAGCTTATTCCTAAAGACCCACTTAGTGTCTATGATAGATTTGCCTTTAGGTTTAGGCACTAGTTCCCAGACTTGGTTTCTCTCAAATTGGGCTAATTCTTCTTGCATAGCTATGATCCAATCAGGGTCAGGTAGGGCTTCATCTATAGTTTTGGATTCTATTTTTGATATCATAGCTATTTGACTAAGGTTTCTATAGGAGGATCTAGTCCTGACTCCTAGAGTTGGATCACCCACAATTTGATCGGTTGGGTGACTAAGTCTGGGTTTCTTGGTTCTACTAGAACTTGGTTCAGCCTCAGGCCCGGCTGGTCGGTTTGGTTCATTGTTCGATTTATTAATTGGTTCAATAGTTAGTTCATTTAAGGATTCAATTAAAGGTTCACTAGTTTGTTCATTATTTTCTTGATCAGAATTTGATGAAGTTAGGTTAGCATTATCAGATGTTGAGTTGACTTCTTCATCAAATATTAAGTTAGTTGTTTCTTCAATTTTCTTAGTTTGTTTGTTGTAAACTCTATAGGCTCTACTTGTGGTTGAGTATCCTAGTAAGATACCTAGGATTGATTTGGATTGAAATTTCCCTAAGTAGTCTTTGGTGTTTAGGATATGAACTTTGCATCCAAAGACCCTTAGGTAGTGTAGATTTGGGAGCCTATGGTAGTACAGTTCATAGGGTGTTTTGTTGTGTCGCTTGTTAATCAGAATCCTATTTTGGATGTAACAAGCCGTACTAATCGCTTCTGCCCAATATTGGTTTGCTAAGCTAAATTCGTTGAGCATCGCCCTAGCGGCTTCTTGTAAGGTTCTATTCCTTCTTTCGACTATCCCATTTTGTTGGGGGGTTCTAGGACATGAAAATTCATGTAAATACCCATTGACCTTACAGAATTCCTCGAACCGTTGATTTTCAAATTCTCCCCCGTGATCACTCCTAAGTCTTTTAATTTTAGTATCGTTTTGATTTTCAATCAATTTACAGAAATCATTAAATAGTTTTAAGGTTTCATCTTTGGTTTTTAGAAACCTAACCCAGGTAAACCTAGAATAATCATCAACTATTACTAAGCAGTATCGGTTCCCGCTTAGTGACTTGGCTCCATGTGAATCAAATAGGTCAAGGTGCAGGAGCTCAAGTGTGGTTTGAGTTAGGTCAGATTGAATTAATCTGTGATTAGATTTGGTTTGTTTACCTTGATTACACGATTCACATATTCCGCCTTTGTTTTGTCATCCTTGTGAACTAAAGAAGAAGTATTAGGTAAAGGAAGCAAAACAAGAGGTGTTAGTGGATTGAACCCATAAACAATCTCTAAAGAAGAAAATTGAGTAGTAGAATGGACAGTTCTATTGTAAGCAAATTCAACATGGGGTAAATATTTTTCTCAAGACTTAATGTTTTTCTTAATAATTGCTCTAAGAAGAGTAAAAAGAGTCCTATTTACCATCTCAATTTGGCCGTCAGTTTGAAGGTGGCATGTGGTGGAGAAAAGAAGCCTTGTTCCCAGCTTGTTCCATAAGGTTCTCCAAAAATGGCTTAAAAATTTGGTGTCACGATTTGAAACAATGCTTCTAGGCATGCCATGAAGTCTTACCACCTCTTTGAAAAACAAATCTGCCACATAAGTTGCATCATCCACTTTGTGGCAAGGGATGAAATGTGGCATCTTGGAAAATCTATCAACTACCACAAAAATAGAGTCCTTACCTTTTTGAGTGTGTGGTAACCCTAAAACAAAATTCATAGATAAGTCAGTCCACGGGAAATCAAGAATAGGCAAAGGAGTGTAAAGTCCATGAGGTGATACCTTGGAATAGGCAAAGGACACTGTGAGGTGATACCTTTCACAAAATTTCTGCACATCAAGTTTCATGTGTGGCCAATGAAAATGTTCATGCAACATTTCTAAGGTCTTTTGAACCCCAAAGTGTCCCATTAAACCCCCTCATGTGCTTCCCTAACTAGCAATTCACGCATGGATCCTCTAGGCACACAAAGTTTATTATTCTTAAACAAGTAGTTATCATGTCTAACAAACCCATTTTGTGATTTCTTTTCACACATGATATATAATTGGGAGAATTCATTATCATGTACATATAATTTTGTAATATATTCAAAGCCAAGCAATTTAATTTCAAGTGTAGCAAGTAAATTATACGTTCTTGAAAATGCATCTGCTACATCATTTGCCCTTCCTTTCTTGTGCTTAATCACATAAGAAAATTGTTCAAGAAATTCAACCCACTTGGCATGCCTTTTGTTGAGCTTCCCCTGCCCCTTCAAATACTTTAAAGATTCATGATCACTATGAATGGCAAATTCTTTAGGCAAAAGATAATGTTGTCATGTTAGCAAAGCTCTAACAAGTGCATACAATTCTATATCATAAGTGGAATAGTTGAGAATGGTGACACCTACCTTCTCACTAAAATATGCAATGGGATGACCATCTTGAAGTAAAACAACCCCAATATCCATATGAGATGTATCACATTCAATTTCAAATGATTTGAAAAAATCAGGCAAAGCAAGAATGGGTGCGTGTGTGAGTTTGTCCTTAAGTGCTTGAAATGCATTTTCTTGTTTCTCCCCCCATTTAAAACTCATATTTTTCCTAAGAATTTCATTTAGGGGTGCTGCCAATGTGCTAAAATCCTTCACAAACCTTCGATAAAAACTTGTCAACCCATGAAAGCTCCTAACCAAACTCACAATTTTAGGAGTTGGTCAATCTCTAATGGTCTTAACTTTTCCTTCATCAACCTGCACTCCTTTAGAACTTATGACAAAACCAATAAAACCCACATAATCAGTGCAAAAAAAATACTTTTCTAAGTTAGCATATAATTTCTCCTTTCTAAGGACATGTAAGACAGATTGGAGATGTGCAATATGCTCAACAAAACTCTTGAAATATACCAAAATATCATCAAAGTATACTATCATAAATTTTTCAAGAAATTCTCGTAAAACATGGTTCATAAGCCTCATAAATGTGCTAGGCGCATTAGTTAACCCAAAAGGCATTACCAACCATTCATACAATCCATATTTAGTTTTGAAAGCAGTTTTCTATTCATCCCCTTCCCTTATCCTAATTTGATGGTACCCACTTTTCAAATCGATTTTAGAAAATAAGCAAGCATCATGCAATTCATCAAGCAAATCATCAAGTCTAGGGATAGGATGTCTATACTGAATTGTGATGTTGTTGATTGCTCTACAGTCAGTGCACATCCTCCATAATCCATCCTTTTTAGGTACCAAAATTACGGGTACAACACAAGGACTTAAGCTCTTTCTAACCCATCCTTTTTGCAATAACTCCTCCACTTAATTTTGTATCTCCTTTGTTTCTTGAGGGTTGCTCCTATAAGCTGGCCTATTGGGTAGAGAAGCGCCAGGAATAAGGTCTATTTGGTGTTCTATCCCCCTCATTGGTGGCAAACCGTGAGGTACTTCCTTTGAAAACACATCCTCAAAATCCTGCAAAATAACATCACTAGGCAAAGAGTTAGTGTTAGATTTCAAGCAAGTTTCCTTGCACAAAAGAAGAAATATAGGTTGTTTTGTTAAATAAGCTCTCTTCACCTCACTTCCTCTTGTAAACAAATTTTCTATTTTCTCTCTTTCTTTTCCTCATTCTCTCTTTTCTTTTGAATTTTGTCCTTAAAATCAATTATTTTCTTTTTCACACACTCTTTCTCTTTCCTAAGCTCTCGCTCTTCTTTTTCTCTTTTCTCTCTCATTTTTATTTGATCCTCACAAACCTCCCTAGGTGATAATGGTACAAGTGTGACTTTGCGAGAATTGTGAACAAGAGAGAACTTGTTGGAAAATTCATCATGGTGAACTCACCTATCAAACTGCCAAGGTCTTCCAAGAAGAATATAGCTTGCCTCCATAGGTACAATATCACATAAAACTTGATTTTCATATTTGCCAATGGAAAAATTAATCAACACTTGTTAATTTACTACCAATTCCCACTATTACTCAGCCATTAGAGTTTATATGGCCTTGCAAGTGGTGTAGTCTTTAGGTTAAGTTTGGTGACCAACCTAGTGCTTGCCACATTGGTGCAACTCCCACCATCAATGATCATAGAGCATGTTTTACCTTGAATAAGGCAGCGGGTATGAAAAATATTTTCTGTTAGGCCCTCCTCATGCTCCTTGGCTTGACTCCCCAACAACCTCCTAACCACTAAGAGATCTCCATCTTGTGCATAGGTTGCTCCATCATTTTCCCCATCACTTGAGGAAGAGGAATGAGAAGAAATTTCTTCACTAGAGATAATCCCACAATACCTCACCACCGCAGTCTTCTTATTCAGGCATTCGGATGCAATATGTCCTTTTCCCAAGCATCTAAAGCACTTGATATCCCTACTCTTAAAAGTAGAAAAAGAATTAGTAGGAATAGGCTTCTTAGTGCTTGCTACCTCCTTAGAATTAGAAGAAGAACCCTCCTTCTTTGGCTTGTCCTTCCAACTTGAAGAGTAGTTTGAAGAAGATGATTTCTTCATAATGCCCTTTCTCTTTAATTGTTGCTCCACTTTTATTGCTTGATGAACTAAATCTTCAAGCTCCACATAATGTTGTAACTCCACAATGTCTCCAATATCTCGGTTTAGGCCATGGAGAAATCGGGTCATGGTTGCTTCCCTATCCTCCATAATATTGGCCTTAATCAAAGCCACCTTTATCTTCTTGTAATACTCATCCACACTCCTACTCCCTTGGGTGAGTCTTTGCAATTTGTTGTGCAAATCCCTGTGGTAGTGGGAAGGCACAAATCTCCTTCTCATCAAGGTCTTCATTTCATCCCAAGTGTCTATAGGATGCTCTTCATACCTTCTTCTATCCTTTTGCACTTGATCCCACCAAATTAAGGCGTAATCAGTGAACTCAAGGGCAGCCACCTTCACCTTCTTTGCATCATTGTAATTGTGGCATGAGAAGATTTGTTCTATTTTCATCTCCCACTAAAGATATGTTTCGGAGTTATTTATCCCTTGGAAGGAAGGTACCTTGACTTTCACACCTCTTAGATCATCTTCACGTCTTTGGTCTCTTCCTTATCTTTCACGTCTTCTTTCCCCGTCATGCCTCCTTTCTTCTCTTGGAGAATCGTAGAATAGGTCACTAGCTAGGATTGCTCCCATGGTTGGAAACTCTTCCTCCTTCAAGTCGGTGTCCATCCTTTCGTGTAATCCTTCAAGTTGTCTTTGAAGCACCTCTCAAAGTGTTGAGTAAGTGCCTCCATTTGAAGCCTAGTAGGATCTCGTCTAGGGGAATTAGGTGTTCTTTCCCCACTCATGCTTGCAACAAAAAGAAGATGACAAGACAATTACAAAAGAAATGTTCGAAGTACCTCACCACTCTACTCACGTGTTTGCACTAAAATTTAGTCACTCAGCTTCCTTTATAAGCTCTTAAGAAAAGAACCTTATCAATGATTTTTTTTTTCAAGACAACAAGTAGACGATCGAGTGAGCAAGAAACCAACAAGAAAATATGAGTAGAACAAGAGAAATAAACGGATAGAACAAGAAATTCAACAACAATCAAGAGCAATGAGAGGAATATTGAGTCCTTTTAATTCACAAATCCCTTTTTTTTATTTTTTTTTGTGCTGCCAAGAATTTTTTTTCCAAATTTTTGTTTTCTTTTCTTTTTTTTCAACTAGAAACACAATGACTCTAGTAGCAGCCTTTTTTTAAGTTTAGGACCCAAATAGAGAACAGAAAATGGGGATAAATAGAGATGGAAAATGAAAAGATACCAATGGAATACTATGGATGAGAGATCAACGAAGATGAACAAGAACAAAAAGAAATTTTTTTCGAATTGACAAACACAAACCTGAAAATCAAGGAACTAGGCTCTGATACCAAATGATAAGATCGTCTTGAATCGAATCGCCTTGAATTTTAATTTGGGGAAGGATAGTGACGCCACACTCAAGAAAGATAAGAAGGTGAGTGATAAGTCATGGGTATTTTGATCGCCACAAGATGCCTTGAAAAGATCAGATTTAGTTCTTAGCCTAAGAACTCAAAGGAAGCTCTCACAATAGAGAAAACTCAGATTTCATTCCAATCCAAAAACTACTTAGTCATACAAGAGTTTTCCTATATATAGACTTAGTGGAAGTTTAAACATCAACCTCTAATACACTTCCCACTAAGTACTAATTATGCACCATTATCATGCATGCATGAATGCATGACATTTATTTTCCACTAATGCAACCACTAATCCCTAATAATAGCTTAGTAACTCTCAAAAAGGCATTAAACCCCACTAAAAGACTTTAAAAGTCACTCTAGAAAAATCTCCCAAAAATACATACGAAAATGGTCCTCATGTTGGTTCAATTTCATTTTAGTTGAAGACATGTGATCCATTTAGTTGTTGTCTCCATTGTGCATTGATCCTCCTTTTCCTTGAACCCCATTATTAAGCCTTCCAAGGCTTACTTCATTTTTTTAGTCTTGGACCTTGTCATGGGTCCTCAAATTCCCTTCAATGCTTTCTCATCCTCAGATTTGTCGTGTAAGCTTGAAACCCCTCCTTGGCTTTCATCAGTCATCCAGCTAAGTCAATGTGTATCCTGCAAGACCTGCACACTCAAATACACATATCAAATACAAGGATAAGCCTAACTTAAACCCTTTGCCAAAATATCAAAATATATTATCACTCCGGACCATAGATTATCCCAACATAAAACATTGTGTCACATGTTGTGGGATGGTTTCTGGTAAGACAAAACTTGCAGTCTTCTCCCTTAGCAAGGAAAACAATCTTTAAGGAACAATGAAGTCCTCAAATGTACTACCTGATGGAGATGGAAGAAAAATTCCTAATGCTGGTGGGCATAGGCTGACATGGAATGAGAGGACCCACACAAAATACAATAAGCGAGAAAAGAAAGGGATGACTTAACAACAGAAAGAGAGCACATGTAAAATTAGTGTGTTAAGTACTGAATCAAAATTATGCTATAATACAAACCAATACAACGCCAAAATCAAACTCTCGAAATAATATTTTTATAATAAAGAATATAATGGGGTGAGGGTGAAGTACTTCAACTTAAACAAAAATGAAAAAATAAAATAAAACATTATAATAAAAAATTAGCTTCTACCCTACAAAACAATAACAAACTTGGGACAAACATTCTATACTTTAAATTAGATAATTACCAAATCAAAATGCTATCTAATTTTCTTATTCTACTAAATAAATAAATCTATCAAAACAAACTATGAAATCTAAAAGTCTATAGTTATAGATTTTTATCCATTTAACTGTGGATAGCACAATTGCAATTGTATAAGCTATCTACACACTAGAAAAGTTTAACAATAAAAAAAGCGAAGAAAATTGATCAAACAGATTTTAATATATTTATTATTATAAAGAGTTATAATATAATATAATAATAATATAATATATTAAAATATAATAAATATAATATAATATAATAAATATAATATAATAAAATAAATATAATATAATATAATATAATAATAATATAATATATTAAAAATATAATAAATATAATATAATATAGTATAATATAATATAATATAATAAATATAATAATAATATAATATAATATAATAATAAATTAAATACAATATCATATCATATAATAAAAATAATAAAAATAAAAATGTAATATAATATAATATTAAAAAGTAAGAACTTTAAAATGTGTGAACGAAAGGTTAACTAAAATCAAGCCCGTGCTAGAGAGTACTCCATAATGAAATCAAAATAAAAAATCTTAAATTCTATAGAGATTTTAATGTATTTCTTGATGTAAATATTGCTAATGATTCTACTTGTGATCAAATTATCAGTTGTTACAATAATACCACAATATAAGTTATTTAACTACAATAAGGAAGGATCACAAAGCACACTTATAAAGATCCATAAGAAAAAAAATTAACAAATGAATAATGAGAAAACCATCAATGAAGCCTACCACTCTAGTAGCTTTTGCCAAGTGATTGTGCAAGCTTAATTTGAGTAAAGAATTAAGCATGGAATGAGAAAAGAAAAGACAAGTTACAAAGAAAATGAAAATATTAGTTGAAAACCAAATAAATTTAATTGGACAAAATTAGTATTTTGTTTACATGCATAAATCAGTAAAGTAGCATGGAGAAGTTATACTCACATGAACAATTTTTGGCCGAATGTTTTTCATGTTGAATCTAACAAAATGTTAAAAAAACATATATACAAGTGCACTTGTAGCACTATGAAGTACAAACTCATATCATCCAATTTGTGACTGATCACTCCTTACAAACATCCTTAACTCCATGCAACAATAAAAAGATATTAAGACTTAATTGACACAAGTAAAACTTTCACATAGTAATCTCCAAAAGCAATTAATAGTTACCCTAATTAACTAGTTATTTTTGTCTTCCTATCATTTAATAGGAAAAAAACTAGCAATATGCATTCAGTATATGGAGTAAAAAGGGGAGAAAGGACAAAACAAAGTTAATCACGAAGAATGTGGCTAGATAAGAAACAGCAATCTTGTACTTTACTGAACGAAAGTTTGCCAAGCATGTAAATAGTAATAGTGATCAGACTGAGTCCCCAACTGTAGTTTACTAAATAATTACAGTTTCAAAAACATAAAAAAAAAAAAAGTAGAAAGTATATTTAAACATAGTCAACTATCAGCCAATTCACCAATTAACATGAATAGTAAATGTCGACTCAAACATGTAAAAAATCATAAGCAGCTAAAATCATTTTCGAATGTGTGTAGCCTCGTGCTAATAAAGTTAGAAGTATAAAAATTCTCTAAACTAAAGAACACCAATCAATCATAAGAAAATTATTGGGAGCCAAGATTGTTGTTAACACCATCAATATGCTAGGGAAACGAGATAAATCGGTAGAGCGACATAAAGATAGCTTTTTTTGAACTTTTAGTGGCCACTAATGATGGACTATGAAATAGCTTTCAAACCCTTCTTGGCATATTCTCTCCGGTAACAATGAAGACTGCACTTGAAAAGATATACATGAACAACAATCAAGATTGCACTTGCAAAGATATACATAAACAACACTATTTTTTTCTTCTTTTGTACCATATGCATCCAATCTTTTCAATAAGACAATTTTTCATTCAATTAAAAGGGGAAAGTTAGAAACGTCTTCTAAGGATACAAATCGATAATAGTGATGTCATAGAAAATCGAATAAGAAAACCTCAAAAATAAAGGGGTAAAGGATACAACAGAACTAATCATCACGCCAAAAATCAAGAAAAAGAACATAGTAAATTCCAAAATTTTAAGAGACACGACGAGCTAGTTCCATACCCTATTCTTAGCCTCGATTAGATGCTCATTGTCAAAGTGAAAGTAAAGCCCCACAATATCGAAATCCTCGTAGCAGAAAGGACAAGCGAACTCCGCCCAGGACTCGTCCTCCCTTCCATCTCATCCAACCCAAAGTGAACATCTACCATATCACAAAAATGTCGAATCCAAATCCTTAAACCCCCGAATCACAAGAAAAGCAAAGGCAAAAAAAATAATAAAACCATATGGCATTGAACCACTCACTATGTCGCAATTGCAGAGCCGATTGACGGCGTAGATACAAGATTGAAGCCAGCAAACAGCACGCGATGCTATGAGGTCGATTATTAACTAAAAGTCAACAAACATCAATCCTTTAGAATCCACATCAAGGAACGACCTAACTGTCAAAAGAAGCCTAGGTAGTTCAAACAATCGGAATATTTTCTCACCCAAAATTGAAGAAACAAACTAGATTTGTAAATAAAAAATATAAATTACCCGGAGATCAAGCGGCAACATGAAATGACAAAAGAGTTGGGAGCGAGGAGAAGACGACAAACTTCATTCCCCTTGTTCTTCTCTACTGTCGCTGCTTCTCTTTCCTTTGGTGTGGAGATGAAGACTTGGTCCCAAATTCCTTCTTGTTGGATAGAAGAAGATTGTGACACTCTGCGGAAGTATCAAAAAGAAGGTAGCTTTAGTTCCTAGAACCCAAAAACATCGGGGATTCCGCCCTCTTTCTTCGCTCTTACGAGGAAAAATGCCCTCCCTCATTCCTTCCTTAGCAAGAAGCCAAAGGGGCCAGGATCATGGAATAGGTGATTGTCGAAGGAGGCTAGAAGGCAGAGCGGAGGGGGAGGAGTGGTTTTCTTGAGGAGGAGATGGCGTAGTCCAGCCGCTGCCATGGGAGAGGGAGAGAAGAGTGCGAGAGGGATGTGCAGAGAAGGGTTTTGTGCTTGGCAAAAGGTAGAGCTCGGAAGGCCATCTCAACTGAACATCCCACAAAAAATGATGTAAAAATGATACCATTTATCTCCAATGGATCATCAAATTCTTACATCAAATTTGGTATTGCAACAGTGCATCACCAAATTTGATGTTGCACTATTGCAACACCAAATTTGATGATATTAATATTTTATTAATATAATAAATAAATATCATACTACATAATAAATAAATATAATATGTATTAGCGCACATATTATATTACTAATAAATACCATAAATAAAATTAATTTATAATAAATATTTTTTCCATAAATATTTAATAATATTAATTATTTATTATAAATATAAATTAAAAAAATATAATAACATATTTTAATTTTATTAAACATAATTTATTTATAAGCATATTTTAATTACAATTAAATTTATAAATTATATCACTAATTTAAAAAAATATAATAAAATAATTAAAAATTTGATATACATAAATATAAATACATCATCTATTATGTTGACATACAAAATAAAAATGACACTTGACATAAAATCAACATATTACTAATAATCACTTAAATACATAGATAATACAACACACATAAACTTAAAAACATTCATAGATACATAAAAATCATACTGAGATATTTAAACCTAACAAATAACTACAAATAAAACACACAAACTTAAAATAACTTCAATAATATTACAATACTAATATTCCGGCAAATCACTCCCCGTTCCACTC
This sequence comes from Boesenbergia rotunda, assembly GCA_024364735.1. NCBI lineage: Eukaryota > Viridiplantae > Streptophyta > Magnoliopsida > Zingiberales > Zingiberaceae > Boesenbergia > Boesenbergia rotunda. The sequence continues at coordinate 210,852 of JAGFNQ010004833.1, forward strand.
AAATAATTATGATATTGGCTGTAAAAATGCGCAGGATTCTGAGATTCTTGATCTTCACCTTGATATTGATTGAATTGTGATCCTTGTGTCTGTATTGGAGATGATTGAGATCCTTCTCCTTGATTTTGAACTGGACGAGATCCCTGGACTTGCGTTCTCTTTTGCATAATTCTAATTTGTTCTTTACGGATATAATCACGCATCATTGGGTCAGAGATCGAGTTCAAATTTTTAAATAAAATTTTCGTTTCTTCCTTGTAGATCATAGCATCTGTCATTTTTGTAATAGCAGCAGTACTGGCATTCATTGCCTCAACAAGTTGAGCATTAATATGAATTACCTTTGCAATTTGTTCATCATTTTTTTCTTCATTTTTGCTTTCTTCACCCCAGGAGATCGTTTACTAGAACTACCACCGCTATCTGAATCAGTGATATTCAGATCAAAAGTAGCCACAAAAGGAGACGAAGTATGAAATTCTTCCTCGGACAATTGTTGTTCAGATGAACCAGTATTTGGAATTTGGCGTCGCGATTCGACGCCTGCAGTATTCATATCGTCAGTACCAAATTTTTCAATATCTTTTAGAATATTCCAGACATGATCAAATTTGAAACCCTTTGTATATTTAGGGTCTTGTGCTAACAATACTCTGGCACGAGCTAACTGCAAGAAAACAATTGGACATTAGTTATGAAGTTAATGTTATTAACTAACATAAACTTTGATTATAAAATTTAGATAGTCTAAAATAAATATGAGCATAACAACATACAATATCTTGTTCAGATGTTTCACTTGGATTCAAATGTTCGATTTGTCGTATGCAACCTTTCATTTTGGATACTGCACTAAGCATAAGAAGCATTCTTTTTTGCAAAGATCTTTTGCGGACAGTAACAATGCACAAAATCCGGATCTGCATGATACTCTTTCTCAATTCTAGCCCAGAATTGATTCTTCGACTGGTTGATTTCTATGATTGGATTTTGTGAAATATGAAGGTAAACATGACATAGGTGTTTATCTTCTTCAATTGAGTATGAAGATTGTCAGGAGGTGGGGGTTGAACTTATTTTGATCCAAAGAAGATGATACTCTCAAAACAATTGTTGGCATAAGATGTGTTATACCAACATCTAATAAGCCATTATATAGGGGAAAATGTGAATATAAAATTGTTAGGTCATGTCATCTGCACACACAAAAATTTGTGATCAATGGCAGGTCACGTCGCCTGCCCAACTTTCCCCGATATTGTCATTCTTATGTCATGTCATCTGTGCAATTTTGTCTAAATGTGTTCATTGTTAGGTCATGTCATCTGCACACAAAAAAATATGTGTTCAATGTCAGGTCACGTCGCCTGCTCAACTTGTCTCGATGTTGTCATTGTTGTGTCATGTCATCTATGCAATTTTGTCCAAATGTGTTCATTGTTGTGTCATGCCATCTGCACATAAAAATTTGTGATCAATGGCAGGTCACGTCGCCTGCCCAACTTTCCCCGATATTGTCATTCTTATGTCATGTCATCTGTGCAATTTTGTCTAAATGTGTTCATTGTTAGGTCATGTCATCTGCACACAAAAAAATATGTGTTCAATGTCAGGTCACGTCGCCTGCTCAACTTGTCTCGATGTTGTCATTGTTGTGTCATGTCATCTGTGCAATTTTGTCCAAATGTGTTTATTGTTGTGTCATGTCATCTGCACATAAAAATATGTGTTCAATGCCAGGTCACGTCGCCTGCTCAACTTGACTCGATGTTGTCATTGTTGTGTCATGTCATCTGTGCAATTTTGTCCAAATGTGTTCGTTGTTGTGTCATGTCATCTGCACATAAAAATATGTGTGTTCAATGCCGGGTCACGTCGCCTGCTCAACTTGTCTCGATATTGTCATTGTTGTGTCATGTCATCTGTGCAATTTTGTCCAAATGTGTTCATTGTTAGGTCATGTCATCTGCACACAAAAAATTATGTGTTCAATGTCAAGTCATGTCGCATGCTCAACTTGTCTCGATGTTGTCATTGTTGTGTCATGTCATCTGTGCAATTTTTGTCCCAATGTGTTCATTATTAGGTCACGTCATATGTGAAAAATTAAGAAAAGTGTAGATATAACTTACATTATAAATACCCCATAAGCGACCTATACCTCATTCATTCAGTTATCTCCCAAAATGGATAACAACAATAAAGGTTCATCAAATTTATCATCTTCAAGCTCTGATGATGATAACTATGCAATGGTGTTTGGTGCAAGGCAGATTGGCGTAAGGCAACAACTGATCTCTCAGGTGATTTCTACCAATAATCAAATTATCTTGAATTATCTCAATGAAGAAAACAATCAAAGAATGCATCGAGGCTCAATTCCTGGTCACAACGTGATCAATCATAATCGTGAAGTTGCTGATCGTAATTTATTCAATGATTATTTTGCCGAAAATGCATTGTATAATGATGCAATGTTTCGAAGAAGGTTTCGAATGGGACGAAATTTATTTATGCGTATCTATGATGCTGTTAGTAGTCATGACAATTATTTTGTACAGAGAAGGGATGGGATTGGAAGAGTTGGTTTATCCGGCTTACAAAAAGTAACAGCTGCATTTCGAATATTGGCGTATGGTCTACCAGCAGATGCTACCGATGAGTACATTAAAATAGGAGAATCGACTGCCGTTGAAAGTGTGAAACGATTTTGTCGTGCTGTTGTTGAAGTTTTTGGAGGGCAATACTTACGATCTCCAAATGCTCAGGATGTTGCTAGGCTACTCCACATTGGTGAGCTATGTGGTTTTCCAGGTATGTTAGGTAGCTTAGATTGCATGCATTGGAAGTGGAAAAAGGAAAGTACGTCCATCAATCCAAATATGCTAAAGAGTTAATAAAGAAATTTAAAATGGATAACTCTAAAAGCATAAATACCCCCATGACAACTAATGTAAAAATAGATAGTGACCCTGATGGTAAGCCAGTAGACCTCAAACTGTATAGAAGTATGATAGGTAGTCTACTGTACCTTACAGCTAGCAGACCTGACATTCTTTTTGCTGTAGGGATGTGTGCTAGACACCAAACCTGTGCTAAGGAAACGCACTTAGCAGCCCTAAAAAGAATACTAAGATATGTAAAGGGCATCCTAAATGTAGGGATCTAGTATCCCAGAACCTCAACCTTTAATTTGTCAGGATACTCGGATTCTGACTATGCTGGTTGTAAATTAGATAGAAAGAGCACAAGTGGAAGCTGCCAACTGTTAGGAAATAGTCTAGTAAGTTGGTGTAGCAGAAAACAACACTGTGTAGCTCTGTCCACAACTGAAGCTGAGTATGTAGCCTTAGGAGAGTGTGTAGCACAACTTTTATGGATGATGCACACTCTTAAGGACTTCCAGCTCAACTACACTCAAACTCTGGTATTTATTGACAATATAAGTTCAATCAATCTAACTAAGAACCCAATCCAACATTCCAAAACAAAACATATAGAAGTTAAACATCACTTCGTAAGAGACCATGTAACCAGGGGTGAGATAGTACTTAACCATATAGACTCAAAATCCAACTTAGCTGATATATTCACAAAACCATTACCTGAGTCTGAGTTCAGCTCACTAAGAAGGCAGTTAGGATTGTGCTCTGTAGAATAGATTAACTTTGCTGTTGATTTTTTTACTACTTTACTTGATTTAAAAATCAGTTTCTAAAAATAGAATTTTGAAAAACTGTTTTATTAATTTCAAAATCAGTTTGTTTTAAATCTTTTTCGACTTAGTTTTCTTTCAAAACTACCCCCTTTCAAAACTAGGGCTTTTTCGCAAATGGACTTAGCTTAGGCCCTAACCCTAGAACTGCATGCACCTATAGATTTAGAAGCCAGCATCTCACAAGCACTTTAGGGTACTTTTGGTTGATAACCTAGAAAGGGTTGAGATGCTTAGGTCTTTGCCTTAATTCAAGATGCTTTAAGTCAGTGCATCTGCAGTAATTGGGGCACTAAATACAACTTATACAGTAATCAAGTTAAGTGTCAAGTTTAGAAAATCTAACTTGAACAGAAACACTTAACTTGACTAACCCTAGCAAAAACTAGTGTTTATAACAGTTAGTAAGTAGCTAAATGGGTTAGACTGGTCCCTACAAGAGAAAATCAACTGATTTGGTCTTAGTCTACTCATAAATTGGTTCAGTACAGCAAAATCATGCAAATATGTTCATTTATGAAAGTCATTTCTTTTATGCAATTTAATTTCTGCAATGTCTATCTGTTTTTGATATATGGCAAAGGGGGAGAGATAGGAAAGGAGATAGTTCAAATTTTTCTAATTTTTTTTCAAACTCTCAAAATTCTTCAAAAAGTTAGCTACGTTTCAAAGCGTTTCAAAACCTTTCTAGAAATACTTAAGTTTTTGTTTTAAGAAAATCCTACTAAGTACTTAAGTTTATTAAGTACTAAGTTTTTATAAGTACTTTAAGCTAAAGTTTTTCAAAACTTCCATAAGTATTTTAAACTTAATTTATCAAGTACTTAAATTGTTTCAAAGTTTACTAAGTGCTTAAGTTTTTCAAATCCTGCTAAGTACTTAAAGTTTTCAAAACTTTTGAGTACTTTAAACTTAAGGCTTCAAATTTGTGTTAAGTACTCTAAACTTATGCTTTCAAAAATTCCTCTATAAACCTTTTAAAACTTAAGTTATCAAAAGATTTCCAAAGTATCTAAACTTAAGTTTTCAAAGTGCAAAATCATTCTAAGTAAAGTTTTTTAAACTTAGAACCTCACGACGTTTTGAAAAATCTAGGGGGAGATTCCCTCCAGGGGGAGGGAACAAATTTTTATGTTTTTTTATTAAACTTAACTTTTTGAACTAGGGTTGTCATAAATCAAAAAGGGGGAGATTGTTGGTGCAGAAAGCACCAATTTCAAACCTGTATTTTGATAATGACAACAGGGTTCAAAAGTTAAGTTTACTTGTTATCTAATATGTCACTTGAGTGTGCAGAGTAAAAAGCCCTAGCGAAGGACTGCTAGGCACTGGCGAAGGAATGCCAGAGTAAAAAGCCCTAGCGAAGGACTGCTAGGCACTGGCGAAGGAATGCCAGAGTGAAAAGCCCTAGCGAAGGAATGCTAGACACCAGGCGAAGGACAGCTCGGTATCCAAGACCTAGCAAAGGACCGCCAGGCAAAAGTCCAACCAAAGGAGCGGTTGGCATCAGGTACATTCTCCCGAGAGGAGTAGGTGAGAACGCGTTCCCCGTCGAGGGAACAGTAGGCGTCGGTTCGACCTAGGATTCCATTTTGGAGACCCAAAGTCAGAACCAAGACAGCTAAGGTGNATTCCATTTTGGAGACCCAAAGTCAGAACCAAGACAGCTAAGGCTGTATAAACTAATACTTTATATTTTATTGTGTTTTGGACTAACCCTGGATGTAGGACCGAAGGAATGTGTGTCTGCAGCTCAGAGAGCCTCAAAGGAATGAGGCAACAGCTGACCAGGGCGCTCGGAGTGTCTCGGGCGCCCCCAAGGTAAACACAAAACACAAGAAAGCAAAGCAGGCTTCGACAACTCAACTCCCGGGCGCCCCCGTGCTCACCGGGCGCCCCCGCTGCTCCCGGGCGCCCCCAGCGCTCCGGGCGCCCCCAAGCGCAAGCCTTCGAAGCAAGCCCCAACGAAGCCGAGGGATAAGATTTGACCCGGTCACCCGGGCGCCCCGAGCGCCCCGAGCGCCCCGACGTCCCGGGCACCCCCAGGCCCTATATAAAGGGCCCTCGACCCCAAGCTTCGAACATCACTTTCAAACAACGCTTCTACGCTCTTCTGCTCCCGCGCTCTGCTCTGGAAACCTCCTGACACGAGACTCAAGCACCGACGACGTCCTCCCGCTCCGAAAATACTATCTACTCCGGACGTCGGTAACGAAGAGCTATTTTAGTTTACTGTACTGAATTCTGTAAAATCTTTTGTAAACTATTTTTGCGACATATAGAATTGCCCGCAGAAAACGGTCAACGACCGTGGGCCTTAGAGTAGGAGTCGACCTAGGCTCCGAACCAAGTAAAACCACCTGTGTCTGTGTGTTTTTTAACTTTAATCTTCCGCTACGCATTCTCTCTTCAAATCCGAACGATTTCCGATATTCACCCCCCTCTATCGGTTCTCTCGATCCAACACATCGTTGTCACAATAGAGGTCTATCGGGTCTGCTATGCTAGGAACCACAGCAAGCTCTGTAATGAACTTTCGGATCCAAACAGCCTCTTTTGCCGCCTCAGACGCGGCAATATACTTGACCTCTGTTGTAGAATTTGCGACTGTGTGCTGCTTCGAACTCTTCCAGCTCACAGCGCCACCATTCAGGCAAAATACATACCCTGACTGTGATCTATAGTCATCCCTATCTGTTTGGAAGCTTGCGTCACTATAACCCATTACAACTAGCTCCTCATCACCTCCAAATATCAAGAAATATTCTTTAGTCCTTCGTAAGTACTTAAGAATATTCTTGACAGCTATCTAGTGACTTTCACCTGGATTTGACTGGTACCTGCTCGTCATGCTCAAAGCATACGAGACATCTGGACGAGTACAAAGCATGGCGTACATGATAGACCCTATAGCGGATGCATAAGGGATCTGATCCATACGGTCTCTCCCTCCTTAGAAGAGGGGCATTGAGTCTTTGAAAGACTCACACCATGTGACATCGGCAGAAATCCCTTCTTGGAATTCTGCATGGCAAAACGATTAAGCACCTTGTCAATATATGTACTCTGACTTAAGCCAAGCAATCTCTTAGACCTATCTCTATAGATCTTGATACCTAGGATATAGACTGCTTTACCTAAGTCTTTCGTTGAGAAACAATTCCCTAGCCATGTCTTTACAGACTGTAGTGAAGGGATATCATTCCCAATGAGGAGTATGCCATCTACATACAAGATCAGGAAGATAACTGTGCTCCCACTAACCCTTTTGTAGACACAGGGTTCATCTTCATTCTTGATGAAATCAAACGCTTTGATTGCATCATCGAATCGAAGATTCCAGCTTCGAGAAGCTTGCTTTAGCCCATAAATGGACCTTTGCAACTTACATACCTTTCCAGCATGCTCTGGATCTATAAAATCCTCAGGTTGTGTCATATACACATTCTCGAGTAGATTCCCATTCAGGAATGCGATTTTGACATCCATCTGCCAGATCTCGTAATTATGGTAAGCTGCAATTGCAAGCATGATCCGAGTAGACTTAACCATGAATTTACTTGAAACTTTTAGCTACCAATCGCCCTTTATAGGTATGTATGAGTCCATCCATGTCAGTCTTTCTTCTAAAGACCCACTTACACCCAATGGGTTTAATTCCCTCAGGTGGATCAACCAAAGTCCATGCTTGGTTAGTGTACATGGATTCCATTTCGGACCTCATGACTTCTAGCCATTTCTCAGAATCTGGGCTCATCACAGCTTCTTGATAGGATGTAGGCTCATTCAACTCAATGAGCGTAACGTCATCATGACTAGATAAGAGAAAAGAGTATCTCTCAGGCTGACGACGTATCCTATCAGATATGCGAGGAGGTTGGTCTACTTGAATAGCTTGTTGTTCCACAACTTCTTGTGCGACAGCCTCATGATCCATAACATCTTGTGGTGCCTGTTCAATGTCCATTAAGGGTTCAATGCTATCAGTATCTTGAACTTCTTCAAGATGGATTTTACTCCCACTAATTCTTCTAGAAATAAACTCATTTTCTAGAAAAACGTCATTTCCAACGACAAACACTTTGCCTAGTGTGGGATTGTAAAAGTAATATCCCTTTGTTTCCTTGGGATATCCTATAAAATAACACTTATCAGATTTGGGTCCTAGTTTATCTGAGACTTGACGTCGTATGTAAGTCTCACAACCCTAAATCTTCATAAAAGTCATTGTGGGACTCTTCCCAGTCCATATCGTATATGGTGTCTTTATGACGACCTTTGATGGAGCTCGGTTAAGTGTGAAAAGAGCTGTCTCTAGAGTGAATCCCCAGAAGGAAGTAGGAAGATCTGTCTGACTCATCATCGACCGTATCATATCTAATAGAGTACGATTTCTCCGCTCGGACACATCATTCCACTGTGGTGTTCCAGGTGGAGTGAGTTGGGATATAATCCCACACTCTGCTAGATGGGCACGAAACTCTTGGCTAAGGAATTCACCACCTCGATCTGATCGAAACATCTTAATACTTTTGATCGAAGCTCTAGACCCAGTCGACCGAGTGCCGACCCACGGACTTCCCGAGTTCCCAACTCGGGCTCCCAAACTGACCTCCCAAGTTCCTAACTCGGGCTCAGATCTCCCGAGTTCCCAACTCGGGCTCCCGAAGCATCATGTCCTTAGTGTGTGACCCAATAGGTTCTTGCGACGTTGGCAATGCGCCTAAACCCTTTAGACACATAAGCAATGAGTGACATCTAGCAATGTATCATTGCTACCCAAGTAACAAGAAAAGTCGAGATCCGATTAAACCTCCGTGACTATGATAATGTATGACCTTGTCCTTCTATCCTTGATATTTAGATTAACCAATGAGGCATAAACCGTGTCATCCTCAATCAATCTTGTGTTTCTTGATCCCCGAGTAGACTCACTCAAACAAATGAGCTCAATATCTCATATTGACTCATTTGAGCATGTCCATGCGTTTCAGCAGTCCTACTCGATCAAGGGTGATAAGCACCTTGGAATGGATCGCCTTGAAATTCAGATGTAGGGAAGGATATTGACGCCACACTCAAGAAAGATGAGAGGGTGAGTGATAAGTCATGGGGTTTTCGATCGCCACAAGTTGCCTTGATAAGATCACGATTAGTTCTTTGCCTAAGAACCAAAGGAAGCTCTCACAATAGAGAAAACTCTGATTTCATTCAAACTTAACATGCCTTGGCCATACAAGAGTTCTCCTATATATAGACTTAGTGGAGGTTGAAACATTAACCTCTACCACACTTCCCACTAAGCACTAATTATGCACCATTATCATGCATGCATGCATGCATGATATTTATTTCCCACAATTCCCTAATACTAGCTTAGGAACTCCCAAAAGCATTAAAAACCCACCAAAAGACATCAAAGATAACTTCAGAAAATTCCCCCAAAAATACCCACGAAAATTGGACACTTGTAGCCCTTGAATGCATCTTGGATCATGTGGTTTTGGGCCTTCAAGTTTTGTCTTCATGTGGGCTCAATTTCTCTTTCAATTTGAAGGAATGTGATCCATTTAGTTGTTGCCTCCATTGTGCATTGATCCTTCTTCTCCTTGAGCTCCATTATTAAGCCTTCCAAAGCTTGCTTCATTCTCTTAGTCTTGGATCTTGTCATGGGTCCTCCAATTCCTTTCAATGCCTCTTCCTCTATGGCTTTGTCTTGTAAGCTTGTATCCCCTCCTTGGTCCACATCATTCCCTCCTTCTTTAGGTGAATTCGTCCTCGAATTTAGATCTTCATCACCTACATCAAATGGACGCAAATCAGCCACATTAAATGTTGCACTAACACCATACTCACCGGGCAAGTCAATTTTGTAAGCATTGTCATTAATTCTCTCCAACACTTGGAATGGTCCATCTCCTCTTGGTTGAAGCTTTGATTTCCTTTGGGCAGGAAACCTTTCCTTTCTCATATGAACCCACACCCAATCACCGGGTTCAAGGACAACTCTTTTTCTCCCTTTATTGGCTCTCTTCGCATATTGCTCCATTTTCTTCTCAATTTGAGCTTTAACTTGCTCATGAAGCTTTTTCACATATTCTGCCTTTGCTTGACCATCCTTGTGAACTAAAGAAGAAGTGTTAGGTAAAGGAAGCAAATCAAGAGGTGTTAGCGGATTGAACCCATAAACAATCTCAAAAGGGGAAAATTGAGTAGTAGAATGGACAGCCCTGTTATAAGCAAATTCAACATGAGGTAAACATTCTTCCCAAGACTTAATGTTCTTCTTAATAATTGCTCTAAGAAGAGTAGAAAGAGTCCTATTTACCACCTCAGTTTGGCCGTCAGTTTGAGGGTGACATGTAGTGGAGAAAAGAAGCTTTGTTCCTAGTTTGTTCCATAAGGTCCTCCAAAAATGACTTAAGAATTTGGTGTCACGATCTGAAACAATGCTCCTAGGCATGCCATGAAGTCTTACAACCTCTTTGAAAAACAAATCTGCCACATGAGTTGCATCATCCACTTTGTGGCAAGGTATGAAGTGTGCCATCTTAGAAAATCTATCAACTACCACAAAAATGGAGTCCTTACCTTTTTGAGTGCGTGGTAGCCCTACAACAAAATCCATAGACAAGTCAATCCAAGGGGAATCAGGAATAGGCAAAGGAGTGTAAAGTCCATGAGGTGCTACCTTAGATTTTGCTTTTCTGCACACAATGCACTTTTCACAAAATTTTTGCACATCATGCCTTAAGTGTGGCCAATGAAAATGTTCATGCAACATTTCTAAGGTCTTTTGAACCCCAAAGTGTCCCATTAGACCCCCCTCATGTGCTTCCCTAACTAGCAATTCACGCATGGATCCTCTAGGCACACAAAGTCTATTGTTCTTAAACAAGTAATTATCATGCCTAACAAACCCATTTTGTGATTTCTTTTCACACGCAGCATATAATTCAGAGAAGTCACTATCATGTTCATACAACTCTTTGATATGTTCAAAGCCAAGTAATTTAGTTTCAAGTGTAACAAGCAAATTATACCTTCGTGAAAGTGCATCTGCTACAACATTTACCTTTCCTTGCTTATGCTTAATCACATACGGAAATTGTTCAAGAAATTCAACCCATTTGGCATGCCTTTTGTTGAGCTTCCCCTGCCCTTTCAAATACTTCAAAGATTCATGATCACTATGAATAACAAATTCTTTAGGCAAAAGATAGTGCTGCCATGTTTGCAAAGCTCTAACAAGTGCATACAATTCTATATCATAAGTGGAATAGTTGAGAGTGGCGCCACCTATCTTCTCACTAAAATATGCAATGGGATGTCCATTTTGAAGTAAAACAGCCCCAATACCCACATGAGATGCATCACATTCAATTTCAAATGATTTGGAAAAATCAGGCAAAGCAAGAATGGGTGCATGTGTGAGTTTGTCCTTAAGTGCTTGAAATGCATTTTCTTGATTCTCTCCCCACTTAAAACTCATATTTTTCTTGACAATTTCATTTAGGGGTGCTGCCAGTGTGCTAAAATCCTTCACAAACCTTCTATAGAAACTTGCCAACCCATGGAAGCTCCTAACCTCACTCACAGTTTTGGGGGTTGGCCAATCTCTAATGGCCTTAACCTTCTCTTCATCAACCTGCACTCCTTTAGAACTTATGACAAATCCAAGAAAAACCACATGATCAGTGCAAAAAGAACACTTTTCTAAGTTAGCATACAGTCTCTCCTTTCTAAGGACATGCAAGACAGATTTGAGATGTGCTACATGCTCAACCAAACTCTTGGAATATACCAAAATATCATCAAAGTATACTACCACAAATTTTCCTAGGAATTCTCGTAAAACATGGTTCATAAGCCTCATAAAAGTGCTTGGCGCATTAGTTAACCCAAAAGGCATTACCAACCATTCATACAATCCATATTTAGTTTTGAAAGCAGTTTTCCATTCATCCCCTTCCCTTATCCTAATTTGATGGTACCCACTTTTCAAATCAATCTTAGTAAAGAAGCAAGCACCATGCAATTCATCAAGTAAATCATCAAGTCTAGGGATAGGATGTCGATACCGAATTGTGATGTTGTTGATAGCTCTACAGTCCGTGCACATCCTCCATGATCCATCCTTTTTAGGTACCAAAATTACTGGTACAGCACAAGGACTTAAGCTCTCTCTTACCCATCCTTTTTGTAATAACTCCTCCACTTGATTCTGTATCTCCTTTGTTTCTTGAGGGTTGCTCCTATAGGCAGGCCTATTGGGAAGAGAAGCACCAGGAATAAGGTCCATTTGGTGTTCTATTCCCCTCATTGGTGGCAAACCGTGAGGTACTTCCTGGGGAAACACATCCTCAAAGTCCTGCAAAATAGCAACAACATCACTGGGCAAGGAGTTAGTATTAGTTTCCAAGCAAGTTTCCTTGCACAAAAGAAGAAATATAGGTTGCCTTGTCAAATAAGCTCTCTTCACCTCACTTCCTCTTGCAAACAGATTTTCTATTCTTCTCTCTTTCTTTTCCTCGTTCTCTCTTTTCTTTTCCTCATTCTCTCTTTTTTTTTCTTTCCTCATTCTCTCTTTCTTTTCCTCATCCTCTCCTTTCTTTTTCTTAAGCTCTCGCTCTTCTTTTTCTCTTTTCTCTCGCATTTTTTTTTGATCCGCACAAACCTCCCTAGGTGATAATGGTACAAGTATGACTTTGTGGGAATTGTGAAGAAATGAGAACTTGTTGGAGAATCCATCATGGTGAGCTCGCCTATCAAACTGCCAAGGTCTTCCAAGAAGAATGTGGCTTGCCTCCATAGGTACAATATCACATAGAGCTTGATCTTCATATTTTCCAATGGAGAAATTAATCATCACTTGTTGATTCACCACCAATTCACCACTATTACTTAGCCATTGGAGTTTATATGGTCTTGCATGCGGTGTAGTCTTGAGGTTGAGTTTGGTAACCAACCTAGTGCTTGCCACATTGGTGCAACTTCCACCATCAATGATCATAGAGCATGTTTTACCTTGAATAAGGCAACGAGTATGAAAAATATTCTCTCTTTGGTCCTCCTCATGCTCCTTGGCTTGACTTCCTAATAACCTTCTAACCACCAAGAGATCGCCATCTTGCGCATAGGCTGCTCCATCATGTTCCTCATCGCTTGAAGAAGAAGAATGAGAAGAAGTTTCTTCACTAGAGATGCTCCCATTATCCCTAACCACCATAGTCTTCTTATTCGGGCATTCGGATGCGATATGTCCTTTTCCCAAACACTTGAAGCACTTGATATCCCTGCTCTTAGAAGTAGAAGAAGTAGTAGTAGGAAAAGGCTTCTTAGCGCTTGTTACCTCCTTTGAATTAGAAGAGGAACCCTCCTTCTTTGGCTTGTCCTTCCAATTTGAAGAGTAGTTTGAAGAAGATGGTCTTTTCATAACGCCCTTTCTCTTTAATTGTTGCTCCACTTTCATTGCTTGATGAACTAAGTCTTCAAGCTCCACATAATGTTGTAGCTCTACAATGTCTCCAATATCTCGGTTTAGGCCATGGAGAAATCGAGCCATAGTTGCTTCTCTTTCCTCCTCAATATTGGCCCTAATCAAAGCCACCTCCATCTCCTTGTAATACTCATCCACACTCCTACTCCCTTGGATGAGTCTTTGCAATTTGTTGTGCAACTCCCTATGGTAGTGGGAAGGCACAAATCTCCTTCTCATCAAAGTCTTCATTTCACCCCAAGTGTTGATAGGGTGCTCTCCATACCTTCTTCTCTCCTTTTGCATTTGATCCCACCAAATTAAAGCATAATCGGTGAACTCAAGGGCAGCCACCTTCACTTTCTTTGCATCAGGGTAATTGTGGCATGAGAAGATTTGCTCTATTTTCATTTCCCACTCAAGATATGTGTCGGGGTCATTCCTCCCTTGGAAGGAAGGTACCTTGACTTTCACCCCTCTTAGATCGTCTTCATGTTGATGGTTTCTACCTCCTCTTTCGTGTCTTCGTCCCCCTTCACGCCTCCTTCTTTCTCTTGGAGAACTATAGAATAGGTCACTTCCCGGATGAGATTCTTCATGATTAGAATTTCCCCCATGGTTGGAAACTCTTCCTCCTTCAAGTCGGTCCATCCTTTCATGTAAGCCTTCAAGTTGTCTTTGAAGCATTCTCTCAAAGTGTTGAGTAAGCGCCTCCATTTGAAGCCTATTAGGATCTTGCCTAGGGGAGTTTTCCCCACTCATGCTTGCAACAAAAAAAAAAGATGACAAGGAAAATTACACAAGAAATGTTAGAAAGACCTCACCACTCGCCTCACGTGGTTGCACTCAAATTTATCCACTCAGCTTCCTTTATAAGCCCTTAAGAAAAGAACCTTATCAACGATTTTCTCAAGACAACAAGTAGACACTCAAGTGAGCAAGAAACCAACAAGAGAATATGAGTAGAACAAGAGAAATAAACGGTTAGAACAAGAAATTCAGCAACGATCAAGAGCAATGAGAGAAATATTGGGTCCTTTCAATTCGCCGATCTTCCTTCTTTTTTTTTTGTTTTTTTTTTCGAATTTCCTTTTTGTCCTTTTTTTTTCTTCAGTCAAAAAACACAATGACTCAAGTAACACCTTTTTTTTTCAACTCTTTTTTTTTTTTTGAGTTTAGGACCCAAATAGAGAAGCGATAAATAGAGTTGGAGAATGAAAACACCAATGGAATACTATGGATGAGAGATTAACAAAGATGAACAAGAACACAAATGAAGAAGAACAAAACGCAAACCTGAAAATCAAGGAGCCAAGGCTCTGATACCAAATGATAAGCACCTTGGAATGGATCGCCTTGAAATTCAGATGTAGGGAAGGATATTGACGCCACACTCAAGAAAGATGAGAGGGTGAGTGATAAGTCATGGGGGTTTCGATCGCCACAAGTTGCCTTGATAAGATCACGATTAGTTCTTTGCCTAAGAACCAAAGGAAGCTCTCACAATAGAGAAAACTCTGATTTCATTCAACTTAACATGCCTTGGCCATACAAGAGTTCTCCTATATATAGACTTAGTGGAGGTTGAAACATTAACCTCTACCACACTTCCCACTAAGCACTAATTATGCACCATTATCATGCATGCATGCATGCATGATATTTATTTCCCACAATTCCCTAATACTAGCTTAGGAACTCCCAAAAGCATTAAAAACCCACCAAAAGACATCAAAAATAACTTCAGAAAATTCCCCCAAAAATACCCACGAAAATTGGACACTTGTAGCCCTTGAATGCATCTTGGATCATGTGGTTTTGGGCCTTCAAGTTTTGTCTTCATGTGGGCTCAATTTCTCTTTCAATTTGAAGGAATGTGATCCATTTAGTTGTTGCCTCCATTGTGCATTGATCCTTCTTCTCCTTGAGCTCCATTATTAAGCCTTCCAAAGCTTGCTTCATTCTCTTAGTCTTGGATCTTGTCATGGGTCCTCCAATTCCTTTCAATGCCTCTTCCTCTATGGCTTTATCTTGTAAGCTTGTATCCCCTCCTTGGTCCACATCAAAGGGGCTCACAGATATCACTCCTATCATATGGGAGGGATAGATCCCATCTACATCACTCACATCCCTCCGCGTAATTCATTACATACCCAGTGATCGCCTTTATAGTCCACCCTGTTACGGGTGACGTTTGACGATACCAAAGTACATAACTCCTTATGTAGGGAACCGTAGTGACTTCTAAGGACTATTCATACTAATAGTCACATGAGAAAGCTTATGACACTTATATGACAATCTATGAAACTTTTTCATGGCGGATCATTCAGTACACATTCTCCAATGTATACCCATGTGTCAACTTGATATCACATATCCATGACTTGTGAGCTCAAGTCATTAGTTGACCTACATGCTAGTCTTCATGCATTAATATTGTCCCTGAATATTAATGCTTGACTAGGAATAATTTAGGGAAGTGTTCTCTACATTATCTCACTATCGATTCAACCAATCGATATAATGTGGATAAGAACCTACTACACAAGGATATTATTATACTTAGTTATTCGGCACAGAATACAAAGTAAGTATAATAACCAAACATGCCTTTATTAATAATAGAATATGATATAAAATGTCCCTAGTTAATCATCACATAATTGGCTCTAGGGCTCCTACTAACATCAAGTTCTTTAAATAGCTAACATTCGTGAGTTAGAGTGTTTGAGTGAAACAGGTTGTTCAATAGCGACAAGTGAAGAAGAAGTAAGACCTAGAGAATCCTTTGATCAACGTTCTTTGAGACAACACTTGGAATACATGAAAATCTATTTTAGTCAGATTATGGACAGATTAGAGAAACAAGATGCTGTAATTGCAGGATTGCAACATAGCCAAGTTGGTAGAGTTCCTTCACGAAGTGTTAGACCATATAACCGTGATGACCATGATGATGTTGATGATGGTGTATCTGAGGACATTGATGATAGAGCTTCAAGTGACAGATTGGATCATGCTCGTGTTGGTGGTAGAAGAGGAAGGATGAATGATCGTGTGGATAAAAACTTGGGAAATATCAAGATGACGATTCCTTCATTTCAATGCAAAAGTGATCCTGAAGCCTATTTGGAGTGAGAAAAGAAAGTAAAATTAGTATTTGATTGCACAACTATTCTGAAGAGAAGAAGGTAAAACTCACTGCCGTTGAATTTGTTGATTATGTAATTATTTGGTGGGATCAAATTATTCTAAGTAGGAGAAAAAACAAAGAGAGACCCGTTAGCAGTTGGGAGGAGATGAAGACTATTATGAGAAAGAAATTCATTCCAACACATTACTATCGGGATTTGTATCAACGGTTACAAAGTCTCACATAAAGATCCAAGACTGTGGAGGAATACCACAAAGAGATGGAAATTGCCATGATTTGAGCCAATGTGGAGGATGACCGAGTAGCAACCAAGACACGATTTTTATAAGGTTTAAATCAAGAAATTGCAAATGTAGTGGAGTTGTAACATTATGTGGAGCTTGAAGACATGGTGCATATGTCCATGAATGTTGAAAGACAACTCCAAAAGAAGGGATCAATCAAGTAATGAGGGGCAATATTCTAATCCGTGAACTTGGAAATCTAGTTGAAAAAAAAGAGATAATAAAGTTGAATAAAAGAAAAAGCCTGTTTTTCCAAAGAATAGAGATGTAAGCTCCCCATTGGTCAACCCCTCCAACCTTCAATAAATAGAGATATTAAGGGAGTGTTTGGGAGAGCTTCTGCTAGCTGCTTTTTAGATTCTAGCTACATAGAAGCACTTTTGAGTGTTTGTGAATACCAGATTCTGCTTTAACTTCTATAACTTTTAGCCAAAAGTTGGAAGCAAGAATTTGATGCTTTTTTCTGCTTCTGCTTTTTTGCTTATGGTCTAGAATTAAAAGTAGACATTTATACCCTTAATAATTTATCATTTTACATAATTACCACCATAGTTTTAAATAAAATTTTATATTTTCATATAATTTATATATTCATAATTTTTTATAAATTTATTTTTTATATTTGTATTTTTATTAATTATATATTTTTTAAACATATATATTATTAAAAAAATTAATTTTAATATAATATTCAAAATATAATAATAAATATATAAAACATTATTGATGGTGTATCAAAATTATATTTAGATAATTAAAAAAAATAATTTATATAGTTTAAGGATATTATTGTCATTTAACTAAAAATTAAGCTTGGAAGTAATTATTCACCAAACACTCAAACTTTACCTTGTATCAACTTTTAGCTTATATTTCCAAACACTCCATGCTTTAGCTTCTCACTGACTTCAAGATAATCTCTACAAGAATCACTTTTCAAGAAGCAAAAGTTCTCCCAAACACTCCCTAAATGTTAAGTGCTTGGGA
Organism: Boesenbergia rotunda; assembly: GCA_024364735.1. Classification (NCBI taxonomy): domain Eukaryota; kingdom Viridiplantae; phylum Streptophyta; class Magnoliopsida; order Zingiberales; family Zingiberaceae; genus Boesenbergia; species Boesenbergia rotunda. The sequence continues at coordinate 228,473 of JAGFNQ010004833.1, forward strand.
AGGGGACATATCGCATCACAATGCCCAAACAAAAGAATTATAATTTTGAAAGAAAATGGTGACATCAAGACTGAGAGTGAGTCTGAAGATGATAGTGTCTTGCCCTCATTATTGAAAAGTGATGCAGAAGAGTATCCCGTTGAAGGTGAAGCCCTTATCACTAGGCGTGCTCAAAATGTGCAAGTGAAACAAGATAATGAAGAACAATGAGACAACATATTTTATACCGGTTGTCACATCAAAGACAAGGTATGTAGTTTGATTATAGATAGGGGAAATTGCACTAATGTAGCTAGTACTATTTTGGTTGAGAAATTATGCTTACCTACCACTAAGCAACCTAGACCTTATAAACTACTATGGTTGAATGATTGCGAGGAAGTCAAGGTCAACAAGTTGGGAATAAAGTTATTCTCTGCAACGTGTCTTCCACAAACAGATGGACAAATTGAGGTAGTAAATCGAACCTTAGCTATTTTTTTAAGATCTATCATTCTAAAGAATTTAAAAGGTTGGGAAGATTGTTTACCACATGTTGAATTTGTATATAATAGATCTATATATTTTGCTACTAAGTGTTCACCTTTTGAAGTGGTATATGGTTTCAATCCGCTAACTCCTTTGGATTTATCACCTTTGCCTATCTCTGAGCATGCTAGTTTGGTTGGTACAAGAAAATCTGAATTTGTGAGGCAAATGCACGAGAAAGTAAGGATGCAAATTAAAAGAAGCACTTAATATTGTACGCAAGCCAACATGGATCGAAAGAAAATAATCTTTGAACCCGGTGATTAGGTTTGGGTTCATATGAGAATGGAGAGATTTCCTGCTAAACGTCGTACTAAGTTGCATCGAAGAGGCGATGGACCATTTCAAGTCGTGTCACGAATCAATGATAATGTCTACAAGCTTGATTTGCCGGGTGAGTATAATGTGAGTTCCACATTTAATATTTCTGATCTCTCTCCCTTTGATGTAGGTAATCAAGATTCGAGGACGAATCCTTTTGAGGAGAGGGGGAATGATGGAGTCAAAGAAAGTGAACAAGTTGCCCAACAAGCTAACGATATGAATCATGCTCAACCCACTCTAGAAGATGTTGATGATCCATTTTGTCTCAAAGGAGGCCCAATTACAAGGGCTAAGGCTAAAAAGATAAAGAATCATTTAATGTGCAAATTGAAAATGTGAAAGCCAAAACTATCATTGAAGAAGGTTTGGCCAAGAGCAAGTCATACGGCTTAGTCAACCTAGTTCAAGACTTAGATGAACTTAACTAGCTACTTAAGTCTTTTGTCTATGTAAGAAGGATATGTTAATTTTGTGGGTTCAATTTAGGCCCAATTTCTAGCTTTATTTGGGTTGTAATGGTGCCAAGAGCTCAATATTCCTATGTAGTCTACATAGGCCTCTACTAAATGAGCTTCCTTTTGACTTTTTAAGGATTTTAGGTCACCCTATAGCTATAAATTAAGGGGGTGGCGGCCATAGCATGTAACTTTTGGCTTATTCAATCTACTACATGGTGAGGCTCTCACTTGTCGGTTCTTCATTGAACTAGAACTTATTGTTGATGCAGTCTGACCCTGATTGTTGTTTTTGGTGTTGACACTGATTTAAGTTTAGGCTAATAAGATGAGTCTAGTTTAAGTCCTAGTCGGGACTGGGCACGACTCCCGGTGAGTGAAGCTGAGTTACTGAAACCCCGGTGAGTGAAGCCGGGTTCCGGTAAGTGAAGCTGGGTGGTTGAAGCCTCGGTGAGTGAAGCTGGGTCCTGGTGAGTGAAGCCGGGTGGTTGAAATCCCGGTGAGTGTAGCCGGGACCTGGTGAGTGAAGCCAGGTGACTGAAACCTCGGTGAGTGAAGCCGGGTCCTGGTGAGTGAAGTCAGGTGATGGAAACCCCGATGAGTGAAGCCGGGTGATGAAACCCTGGTGAGTGAAGGCAGGTCCTAGCTAGGGAAGCTAGGTTGAAAAAGTCTCGGTGAGTGAAGCCGGCCATGAAGTCTTGGTCCGGGGGACTGAGCATTGAGTGTACTGGTCGGAGAGGGCACGTGAGCTCTTTCTCCGGTACCAGAATGAGTCAGAGAAGGCTAGGGAGCCCGTTCTCTTGACTTAGGGTTGAATTGGTCGAAGCTGGATTGGTCTGGAGACCGATCAGGGAGTTGACACGAACTCCCTGTTGTGGATCGGTCTGGTGACCGATCCAGGGAAGTCTGATGGTTCTGGCGAACGATCCGAATGAGAACTGAAAGGTTCTGTTTGGTGAACGATCATGGAGAGAACAGAATGCCTCTGTTTGGTCTCTGATCATTCTGGTGAACGATCGGAGAAGAGACAGTAGGTTTCTGTGAGAAACCATGATCGGTCCATCTGACCGATCAAATATCAGACTGTCCTCATCCTGACCGATCAGGATGGCTCCTGATCGGTCAGGGAGTGTCCTGATTAGTCACCAGACCTATCAGGGCACAACCTGATCGGTTAGGTGACCGATCGAGGCCTTTGGCTGGTGGGAGCTGGAGGAAACTCCAGCAAGTTGAGGATTAGTCTGGTGACCGATCCTTGATTTGTGATCGGTCAGTGTGACCGATCACAGGTTCAGTCCGCGATCCCTGTGACCTCACTGGACCGATCAGGCTGGAGCCTGATCGTTCAGGGCTTTCCTTGATCGGTCTGGTGACCAATCAGGGTCATCACTGATTGGCGACCGATCAGTGCCTGATATCTTTAATTCAAATTCGCTGTCAGACTTCTGTTTTCTATCTGATCACTTCTGTTTTCTCTGCTATTTCTCTGATTCACTTTTGATTTGATTTGCAAAGCGTCTTGCTAAGTGTGTAGGTAATGCAGGGATGATTCAAACAATGGAGGAGGGTCAACTGGAGGCTCTCCCTTGCTCAGGTTTGGATGTTTTCTCTTCTCATGTTACAACGACTTCTGTTGGCGCGGGCTGGCAACAGCTGGGATGCTGACGACTGGCCTGGGGCTCGGCTGAGTTGGGTTCAGGGAGTCTAGAAGAGGTCAGGAGTAGCTGAGGTTGTTGCAGACAAGCAGATGAGCAGCTGGTGAGCTGCAGGCGCGCCTGGTGACCTGGCGATGGGCAGAGGTTTAAGAGTTGAGTAGCGAAGAAGCCTCGGTAGAACTCTGATCTTTGGCTAAGCATACACTCAGAGTCTTAGCGATCTGTTGGATACTCTACGACTTGAACACTTGGAAGGATTTGAGAATGTTGCGAGACGATCAACAAGCAGACAAGGGAGAGCTGAGTGAAGGCTATTGCCGAGGTTGTGCTATATTGTGAGTATTGCTTTGTAAACGTTTCTCCTTCGCTTGCTTGTGCTCTGTAAGTTTGCTTTTGTCTCTGTGCTTTTATTTCATATCTTTCTGTTGAGACTTATTGTGGAGAGGTTTCTCCACCGAGAAGGAGGTGTTTGATATCCGAATTTTCGGGGCTTGATCTGTCGACGATCAAGGGATCACCCACCTTACGGGCACGCCAAGGAGTAGGGGCAAGTTATCCCCGAACCTTGTACATCCTCGTGTTAGAGTTTGTGGTTTTCTGTTTGTTTTTCAGCTTGTTCTTCAGTTTCTGTTTCTCTGTATTTTCTTCCGCTGCTAACCACAAGTGCAGAAACTTCAAAGAGCAAGTGATTTGTATGTCTGCCTACATTCACCCCCCTCTCTAGCCATCCAAGTTCCAACACTTATCAAGGCATCCCCTTGTGGCGTTCACGACTTATCAACCTCCATCCCAAGGTTGTGGCGTCTATCTTCTTCTTCTTCTTCTATATCAAGGTTCGTGCTTCCTTAAGCATTGGGTCGAGGTTTATTTCTTTCATTCTCTATCTTTTCGATTTAGACTATCGTTCTTTCTTTCTTCCATTTGTTGTGTGTTATTGAGACTTCTTTTCTTTGGGTTTGCATCAGACACCTTCAACGAACTAACCGTCGAGAAGAACAAAATCATCAAAAATAGCCGGTTCGCACATCCAACCGTCAAAATTCGAGGGAGAATTCTCATGGTAGAAGAAATGGATGATGGTATTCTTCATTACCGACTTTGATATAATGCTAATCATGGAAAACAAGTTACTTGAGAAGATAAGGTGGAGCAAGAAGCAAAGGGATGATTACTTAGCGAATTCAAAAGTCTTGCATCTTCTACTATGTGTGCTCCCTCAACAAGAAGTCATAAGGATTGAAACCTACTCAAGTGCCAAGGACTTATGGGATAAGCTAATAGAGCTTCATGAGGGCACTTCGGAGGCGAAAATGGTAAAGAGAGATCTTCTCTGATCCCAACTCAACAATATCAAACTTAATAAAGGTGAGAAGGTATCAAATTTACATGCTAGATTTAAAGAAATACTTATTGGACTAACAAGTGTAGGAGAACAACTTTCAAATCGTGGCATCTTGATGAAAGCCATCAATACATTTCCAAGAACATCAAATTGGAACTCAATGGTGGGCTCTTACTACACATCCAAAGATCTAGAGAAAACTTCTCTAGAGGAATTCTTCTCAACCATGGAGCTCTTGAAACTCGAATTGGAGGATCGATTGAAGAAGTATACGAGCCAAAGAGTATAACCCTTGTAGCAAACAAGGGAAAAGGTAAAAAGAAGAAGGCTTTCTCAATCGACTCGGAGGAATCAAGTGCATTCATGGATAGTGATGCAGAAGCCTAAATGGTAAGAAAAATGAGAAAAATATTTGAACATTTTTCTACTAACAAATCTCATGGTAGGAAAAGTTCAAGAAGCAAAAGTAGAACAAGGAAGATAATATGCTATAATTGTTAATTAGAAGGACATATGAGAGATGAGTGTCCTCTCTTGAAGAAAAAAAAAGGAAAGAAGAAAGAAGAAAAGAAGAAATCAAAAGAGAAGGGGAAGAAGGAGCAAAATCTAAAGGCTACATGGGATGATTCATCGTCATCGGAAGAGGAGGAGCATCACATATCCCATTTTGCACTAATGGGAATTGAATACATTGCTTTTATTGGTGCTGGAAGCACCAGATCAAATCTAGTTTTGATAACGGCAGAGGGTTCGAAGTTAAGTTTATATTGTGATCTATGTGTGCAAGGAAGCCCTAGTTTACCTAGGAACGAAGTCTTGACCTGCAGGGTTGAGCAAGAAGACCTGGCCAAGGGTTGGGCAAGAAGTCCTTGTCGTGGACTGGGCACCGAAGTCCTGATCCTGAAGATCAGGCAGGAGTCTTAGCCGAGCGAGGATTGCGGACAGAAGTAGAGGCGGGTTGAGGTACGAACGTCTCGAGATCCAATAGTCTCGCAGGCCAAGCAAAAGTCCAACCAGAGGAGCTGGTTGGCAAAAGGTAACTTCTCCTGAGAGGAGTAGGTGAGGACGCGTTCCTCGGAAGAGGGAACAGTAGGTGCCAGTTCGACCTAGAGTTTCATTTTGAAATTCAAAGTCAGAACCAAGACAGCTGAGGCTGTTATTCATACACTTATTATCTATGTTATACTATTCTTGGACTAACCCTAGTTGCAGCAGTGAAAGGAAGTAACTGTTGCATCCCATACGCCTGAAAGGGTTCAGGCGCCCGAGAGACCATGCGCCTAATAAGTAACAGGTGCCTATGTTTTGTTGTTCCCAGCGGGTGAGAGGCTGAGCTGGCAGGTTGCCACATCAGCATCTCAGGCGCCTGTGAGCCATCAGGCACCTCAAAGGTCCCAGCGCCCAAGACCGAGGGATAAGGTTTGGCCGAGTCTACGGATAAGCACGCGCCCGATTCGCTACATGTGACAGGCACCCAAGAAGCCTCAGGCGCCTAAGAACAGGCTATATAAGGGGCTTCACCCGTTTGCTTTCCAGATAAACTGAGAATACTTTCAGAACAGCTTTCATGCGACTCAAGCACTCCAGTGCTCTCCGAATTTCTTTCGTACTCGAGTTTCCCGCACCGCCAACGATAATGATCGACGACACTCTGCTCGAGATGCTCCACAATCATTTAGTGTCGTCGGTATACTTTAAATTTTGCTGTTTAATTTTATACTTGAATTATATACTTGTAAATCTTATTCGAATTATAGAATTGCTCAACGAAAATGGTCAAGGATCGTGAGCCTTGGAGTAGGAACCGTTAAAGACTCCGAGCCAAGTAAAAAGAAACTTGTTAGCATTGTTTCTTTATTCTTCCACTGTGTTTTCTGTTGTTCCGAAAATTTTTTAGTAATCGCTATTCACCCCTCCTCTATCGATTACAACAATCCGACAAGTGGTATCAGAGTGGACTGCTCAACCTTGGTGAAGCCGCTAACTGAGCAGGTTTTTCCAAATTTTTTTTTCATTTTTTGTGGTAACATTTTTTTCGTTCTTTGAAGTTGGTGCAAGACCACTCAAATTTTTTTTATTTTTTTATACCGCACTGCTAATCCAAGATCAAGTCTTGGAACGAGTTTATTTTTTTCCTCAGGTATATTATATGGTCATGTAAGAAGGCTACAACACCGCACGACCTCCTCTGTTCTCTGGAGAGGATTTCTCCTACTGGAAGAGCAGAATGGAGGTCCACCTGAAGACTTAGATGGAATGTGGATCATCATCCAGTCTGGACTGGAGATCCCGAAGAGCTCGCAAGGAGAAATTCAAGGATACTCTGAGTGGGACGCTTCGCTCAAAAAGAAGATAGAAGCTGATGCCAAAGCCACTCATACCCTCCAGTGTGGATTGACGAAGGAGAAACTCAACCGCGTTGGCCCGTTCAGCAAGAACTGTGGAACAAATTGATCGAGTTGCACGAAGGGACGTCGGACACGAGGATCAGTAAGCAATACCTCCTTCTCAACAAGCTGTACACGATCAAAATGCAAGACGGCGAAACAGCTGCATAGCTTCACCTCATCCAAGAACTAATGAACGGTTTGCACATGATAGGCCACAAGGTTGAAAACCGTGACCTAATTAGGTATATGTTGGTGAGAGCCCTAGAGCCGATCATGTAATGATTGTATGGACTAATTTGTATCATATTCCTATGTATAAATAAAGGCATGTTTTATGGTTATTATACTTACGTGTATTTGTGCCAATTAGCTAAGTATAATAATGTCCTTGAGTAGAAGGTTCTTATCTATATCAATCGATTGGTTGAATCGATAGTGAGATGATATAGAGAACACTACTCTAAATAATTCCTAGTCGAGTATTAACATTCAGGGACAATGTTAATACGTAGAGACTAGCATGTGAGTCAACATGATGACTTGATCTCACAAGTCATGGATATAGAGATATCAAGTTGACACATGGGTATGCATTGGAGAATGTATACTGAATGACCCGCCATGAGAAAGTATCATGGATAGTTATATGAGTGTCATATACTTTCTCATGTGGCTATTAGTATGACTATTAGTCCTTGGACCTGAAGTCACCATGGATTCCTACATAAGGAGTTACGTACTTTGGCTTCGTCAAACGTCACCCGTAAATGGGTGGACTATAAAGGCGATTACTGGGTATGTAACAAATTATGGAGAGGGATGTGAGTGATGTAGATGGGATCTATCCCTCCTATATGACGGGAGCGATATCGTATTCTTGATAGAGTTAGACCACAAAGTGCATGGCCATGCCCAAGTGAGTCAATATGAGATATTGAGCTCATTTGATTAGTGTGTGTCTACTTGGAGTTCAAGGTATAGATTGACTCGAGGATGACACGGTCTATGCCTCAATTGAGTCAATCTAGATATCAAGGATAGAGGGACATTATCATATATTGTGAGAGTCACAATTATTAGTCACAAGGTGATGTTGGATCTCAACATTCTTGTAACTTGGGTAGCAATGATGTGTTGCTAGATACCGCTCATTGCTTATGTTTCTAAGAGGTTAGAAGCATTGCCAACGTTACAAGAACCTATAGGGTCACACGCAAAGAACAAATAGATGGAGAAAAATTGAAGTCAAGTTTGACTTGGCTAAATATGGAAAGTCCATAATAGGCAAGTTTGACTTGACCTAAATCCAAATCAAGTTTGACTTGACTTGGTTCCACTTCAAGTTAGACTTGACATGGGAGAAGAAATGGAGTCAAGTTTGACTTGACTATTTATGGAAAGTCCATAAAAGGCAAGTTTGACTTGACCAAAACCCACCTCACCTTGGTTTGACCGAGTGATGACTTGGTTTCCCCCCCCCCCCCCCCATTTGAATTTCGAATTCAAATTGAAAGGGGATATGGAAGGCCACCTAATGGCAATTAGTAGCCATTATGGCCGGCCACTTAATGGCCATTAATGGCCATTAAGTGGCCGGCCACAAGAGAGAACAAAAAGGGATTTTGTTCCCTTTTGGTGTGTGGCTTTTCATTTTTTCTCTCTTTGAGTTTTGGTGGATTTTTCTTCTTCCTCTCCTCCTCTTGGCCGAAAACACAGAGGGTGCTAGCACACCTAAGTTTTCGATCCATCTATCTATTCGCGTGGATACGTATAGAGGAGTGTCTACTTTGATACTCTACGAGATCCGGCGGCCTCTTGGACAAGCGGGAAAGCGAAGGGCTACGCGTCAAGGGTAATGACCTTATCATGTAGATCTAGTGTAGATTTAGATATTAAACTCGTACTCGTATTTGTTTTATAAGTTCGCACGGATCCGTGGCCGAGATTCTGGGGTTTCCGCAACGCAAAAAGCGGTTTTTGCGGCCTAGAATTTCCAACAGTATACTCTAAATTCATTCCATAGAAATTCTTTGTGGGCATCTATGGTAGATTCTTACAAGATTTCAAGGAACATTTCAGATATTAAACTAGGTGAATTCTTTTCTGAGTTAGAACTTCATGAACAAACTAATACTTCATAGGTCGAAAAGAGTATAACTCTTTTTGCAGGAATGCCCCTGGGAAGTAAAAGAAGAAGAAGATGCAACCAATACCTAAGTCAGATTCTGACTCGGAGTCTGAGGACAACGGAATCGATTATCCGGAGCTAGTCCGGATGGCCTGGAGCCACTACAAGATGATCAAGGGCCAAAGAAAGAAGAAGAAGGCGAACCAGCAAAAGGATGATCCAGCTGAACCTACTACGAATCAAAAAGCAAAAAAGTGAAGTAACCTGTTATGGGTGCAACAAGAAGGGTCACTACAAATTGGAGTGCCCCAGCTTGAAGGAGAACAAGAAGAACCGGAGGAAGAAGGCCCTCAAAGCTATGTGGGACGAGTTGTCTTTAGAAGAAGAAGAAGTAGCACACGCTAACCTCCTTGCACTAACATCATCGGAAAATCTCGACATCGAATCAGAATCGGAACCGGAAGTAAGTGTCGAAACCGAAAAGCTCTCAATTTCGGAAGACCGACAAATAACGGTAAGAGGTTATCCCGAATCTCAGCTTTACGACCTAATCTCCTATCTGTCTCTTGGCCAAAGCCAACATTTGGGTCGAATCCCTCTGACAGGAAGTCAAAATCTTGTAAGAGGGAGTCAACTCTAACTCCTTAGCTGAACCAGTTCAGGAAGGAACCACCACTCAAGTCAAAAAACTTGAGGAGAATTCCTCCTTGAAATCTCAGGTAAAGGAACTTAGAGTTGTGTTAGAACGATTTACCTTGGGTTCCAAGAGTCTTGACATATTTCTTGGAAAACAAAAATCAGTTCTAAACTGATCCGGGCTTGGTTATTGAACCAATTCACGGTACAGATCGTACTACTTTGTTTTGAACCCTAGTAGAACCTGAGTTCAAGCATGGGTTTGAAAATTATGCTTGACAAATCAAGCTGGACCAAACCAATATTGGATTCCCAAGGACAAGATTCATATCTTACCTAGCTCATACCGAGGCTTCAGTCAGGGGGAGCTAATATAAAAATCATTTTTATAGTTAGTTAAATTATTCTTTTTCTTGCTATTTATGCTTGTTTATTTTGTTTTTGCAAAAATATTATACTTAGATTTAGAAATGGTTAGATAAGGATCTAACTTAATCGAAACTTGCACAACCTAGTATTAGGGTAGGGTGAGATGATAGTACGTTAGGGAAGCTTGTCTAAAAAGTCATGTAAGGCCTACCCTATTTGGTCCTATTAGTCAGGTGGAACTAACCGAAGCTACCTCTACAAATCCTCAACTAGTTAGACCAGAGTTTCCCAATAAGTAATTTGAGAATAAAATTTTTTTAAAAGACTTTGTCTAGGAAAAGGTTGATGATCCAATAAGGCTACGACCAAAGAAGACCTCTGTGCCTCGCCAAGTCCTAGAAGCCAATTATCGAAATTTATTTTCAACTTACTAATTGTTGAACCTAAATCTAACACAACTTTCAATCAAATCATAGTGATAACATAAAATCAAAAATAAAATTAATATATCTGACAAAACATACCTGTTTTGTCACTTAGAAATGGATGAAATATTTAGGACTTAATAATGTAGTCCAACTCAACCAACTCAATTAATTTACAATTAATATAACTTTAATTAAAGTTAAATAAATTCAAATTAATAATTCAATTTAATCCAACTTAATATTTTCTAAAAATCAACATCATATTTTCAAAAATCCAATTTAATATTTCAAAAATCCAATTTAATATTTCAAAAATAAAATTTAATAATTTCGAAAACTCAATTTAATATTAAAAAAAATCAAATTTAATATTGTCAAAAATCAAATTTAGAAATGGGTGAGATGTTTAGGACTTAATAATGTAGTCCAACTCAACCAACTCAATTAATTTTACCTTTAATATAACTTTAATTTTACTAAATTAAAGTTAAATATATTCAAATTAATAATTCAATTTAATCCAACTTAGTAATTTCTAAAATCCAACTTAATATTTTCTAAAAATCAAGCTCATATTTTCAAAAATCCAATTTAATATTTTCAAAAATCAAACATAATATTTTCAAAAATCAAATTTAATATTATGAAATTCAAATTTTCAAAATTCAATTCAATATTTTTCAAAATTTAACTTAATGTTTTCAAAATTCAATTTAATATTTTTCAAAATTTTATTTAATGTTTTCAAAATTTCAATTTAATATTTTTCAAAATGAAACTTATTGTTTAAAAAAAAATCAATTTAACATTTTTCAAAATCGAACTTAATATTTTCAAAAATTCAATTTATCATTTTTCATAATCAAACTTAATGTTTTCAAAAAAATTCAATTTTACTTTTTTCAAAATTTAACTTAATGTTTTCAAAAATTTCTATTTTACAATTTTCAATATCAAACTTAATCTTTTAAAAAAAATCTATTTAATATTTTTCAAATTTTGACTTAATTCAATTTAATATTTTTCAAGATTTAACTTAATTTCAATGTTTAAATTTTCAAATCAATCTAAGTTTTTTAACTTAATCGTTTGGAACTTGGATGGCTAGAAGGGGGGGGAGAATATAGCTAGACACAAAAATCGCTTTCACTTGACAGATTTCTCTACAGTCAGGGTAAGTAGCACAGCGGAAGAAATACAAAACAGAGTTTAACTGCAGAAATGAAAAGCAAATCAAAAACGCTAACAAGGATCGTTTACAAGGTTCTGGGATAACTTGCCCCTACTCCTTCGCGTGCCCTTAAGGTGGGCGATAACTTGCCCCTGCAGTTAGGGTTTGTAGCACAACGGAAGAAATACAAAACAGAGTTTAACTGCAGAAATGAAAAGCAAATCAAAAACACTAACATGGATCGCTTACAAGGTTCGGGGATAACTTGCCCCTACTTCTTGGCGTGCCCTTAAGGTGGGCGATCTCTTAATCGTCGGCAGGTCAAGCCCCGGAAATTCGGACGTCAAATATAACCTCCTTCTCGGTGGAGTAACCTCTCCATAGTGGGTTCAACAGAATAATGGAAATAAGCACAAGAACCACAAGAAGAAGCTTTCAGAGCACTTAGATCAGTAAGAACACAAGCGAACTCCTCACCGAGCTCCACTCAGCCCAGATCTCACGAAGAACTACCCTGCTCTTCGTGTCTTCTCGCTAATGGACTCGCCAAGCTCCTTGTTTCTTCCAAGTGCTCAAGTATCAGAGTGTTGCTCAAGAGATGGATCAAAGTTGTCGCAAGAGTACAAGGGTTGTAGCAAAAGAAGTGTTCGAATCAAGAATGGTTGCTGAGACTTCTTAGCCACCAAGCTCTTAAGTCTCTGCTCACTGATCCCAGGTCCCAGGCGCGCCTCTGCAGCTCCCTGTTGCTCACCAGCTTCTCTGCAACAGCCTCAGCTATCCTGACCACCTCTGGACTCACTGAACTCTCCAGCCAAGCCCAGGTTAGCTCGTCAGCTTCCTGCCGTTGCAAGCCCACGCATCCGTTGTGACCTGAGAAGGAGAAACAAACAAACCTGCTCAACGGAAAGACTCCCATTGACCCTCCTTGAGTGTTTGAACTCCTCCCTGTCACCTGCACACTTAATCAGAGGTTTAGTAAATGAAATCAAAGTTACATCAGTGATAGCAGAGAAGATCAAAGTGAGATTAGTAGGAAATCAGAAGTCTGACACCGCTTTTGAAATAAAGCTGTCAGCTACTGATCGGTCACCGGACCGATCAGAGTGACTATTGATCGGTCACATCAGGATGGTCTCAGACTGATCAGGCTCCAGCTTGATCGGTCCCCAACGTGCAATCAGAAATCACGACTCCTTCGGGATCGATCACCAGACCGTTCTCACGTCGTGGATCGGTCACCAGATCAATCCACCCCTTCTCAGAGTGATTTCCCAGCTTCGCAGTCCAACACTCCTGATCGGTCACCAGACCGATCAGGGTGTGTCCTGATCGGTCTGGGGACTGATCAGGGCACCTCCTGACCAAACAGGCTCCATCCTGATTGATCGTAGTGAGGAGCTCGCGACATTTGATCGTTCACCAGAACGATCAGAATAGTATCCTTGATCGGTCACCAGACCGATCAGGAGCCGGTCAGTAGGTTTCCCAAACTCACTGTATGCTCCCTGATCGGTCACCAGACCGATCAGGAGCCAATCAGTAGGCTTCCCAACTCACTGTATGCTCCCTGATCGGTCACCAGACCGATCAGACATAGCTGGATCGGTCACCAGACCGATCCACGGGGGAACTTTGTGCCAACTTCCCTGATCGGTCACCAGACCGATCCAGGTAAGGCCAAACCCACTCTAAGTCAAGAGAACTAGCTCCCAGCCTCCCCTGACTCGTGCTCAGTCCTTCGGACCAAGATTCCGTGCTCAGTTTCACTTACGGGGACTTCAACCTAGCCCTCCAAGCTAGGACCTGGTTTCACTCACCAGGATCTCCATCACCTAACCCTCCGAGTTAGGAATTTTCATACCTAGCCCTCCAAGCTAGGACTTTTCACACCGAGCCCTCGAAGCTAGGACTTTTTCACACCTAGCCCTCCAAGCTAGGACTTTTCACACATAACCCTCCAAGTTAGGACTTTTCACACCTAGCCCTCCAAGCTAGGACTTTTCCACACCTAGCTTCTCAAGCTAGGACCTGACCCTCCAAGCCAAGCTTTCATCCAACCTAGCATCTCAAGGTAGGACTCAATCCCAATCATCCCATCAACCTAAACAAAAATCGGTGTCAACACTAAAACAACAATCAGGGTCAGACTGCATCAACATAACCAACCTTTTAAAATTTACACAAAATTGAACATAGGTTTTGATTGAAGAAATTAAACCCGGTCATGGTCAACAGAGCACCCGTGTCCCTCTCGGGCGCCCAATGCTTCCCCAGCCTACGAGGCAGTCAAAGGCTGCCACATCTAAGTATGCTTGAACTCAGGCGCCCGAGTAAGCTCTCGGGCGTCTCATTCCCTGCTACGGGCGCCTCATGACCCTCAAGGGCGCCCGGGGAGAGCTTTATAAGCCTTGCCCATGGCACTCTCTCAACACCAAATCACAACTTCTTCCTCACTTCTAAGTGCTTCCCAAGCATCCCAAGCCTTCCTTTTCATGCCTTCCTCTCTTCTTCCTCTCCTATGATGCCTCCTCGGTATGCTTTTTTTAAGAGCTTGTCTTTTTCAACTTATTGTTATTAATAAATTTCAATTATTGATTATTATTATTAAACGCCATCCTATCGAGACCGACCCCGGTACCGAGCGTAGCTAGACCTGACCTTAGGTTTCCTAAATTATGATTTTTTTTTTATGTACAATTATGTTGTCCATCTACTGGGAATTTGTCAAAATTGTTTAAATATTTTTTTTATTTTTATGATTTTTCGCTCAAAATTTGAAATTAAAATCTTAAAAATAGATAAATAATTTATTTTCGTATATCTAATTTTTCATGATTCAGATATAGTGAAAAGATCTCATTATAATTTTTTTAAATTTTCGAAGCAGTTTTCGAATTTTTTAAAATTTATTCTTCAAAAACTCTTATATGTTGGTTTTTTATTTATTTTCGGACTTGATGAACGAACATAAAGCTCAAATTTTTTGTTCAAAATCATATTTTCATCTTCGACTTTGACAAAAATGTTCAGATTTTTTTATAGATGTTCGATTTTTTATGAATTGTTTATTGAAATCTAATTTTTTAATTTCAAAATTTCATAGAAAAATATTTTACCATATCTGATTTTTTAGGATCTCCTCATCAATTGTTGATTCTGTCAATTTTTTTTGGATTTTTAAATAAATTTGTTTAACAGAAAATGAAATTAACTTCAAAAAAAAATGTCATTTTCAATTTGAAAAATCTGTGGCAACGCGATTTTATTTTTTATTTTTCACTTAGAATATTTTGTTATCACACTCAAAAATGTTTTTTCCTCCCTGATTATGTTTCCTCATTTTTTGCTGTGATCAAAGGGGGAGAAGTAGTGTTAAGGTTAGACTCTAAATTTCAGTTTTTTTAAACTTACAATGTTTATATTATTATGCATGTTTTTTTTATTTTGTTTACCCTAACTTAACTCGGATTGATGCACATCAAAAGGGGAGAGATTGTAAATACACCTGGTTGGTTTTGATTTGATCAACCGATTTATGTTAGGTCATGGTGTATTTAATCCAGTGTCTAAGTGTACAGGAACTTAGGAATGCAGGAAGTCGAGCGGAAGATGCAGCTGTTGAGAAGGATGACACGGAAAATTAGCCGATAGGCTCGGTGCATCCGAAGGACGTGGAACGTTGCGGAAGAGTAAGCTGTTAGGACGTATACTATAAGCCTAGTTTTTGTGTGAATGTCTATTTTGGAATAAGAATCACAGTGGTCATATGTTTACATTTTATATGTGTGCAATTGTCTGTTACTTCACATTGTAGATAACATGGTATGTGGGGTCACACAGAAGATCATGTTATCAATTTCTTGTAAAGTATAAGTAGTGGCTCACAACCGAGATGGATTTGGACAAATCATTGGGATGGTTGTAGTATAATTTGGTATTAGTCTATCTTGACTATAGAATTACACCAGTGCACTTTGCCTGTATTGAGCAGAACTAATTTGAGGTGATTCGATTTATACTGATTATATAATCGAATCAGACCTTAGTTATTATAGATATACATGTACTTAATCCCGATATAATAATGGGCACATGTATTTAATATTTATTTCTTTAATTTATTAATGGGCGAGATTTATTCATTAAATCAATAGGCTTGGAAAATTGGAAAATAATATTATTTATATGGTGTATCGTTGATTATAGAACGAAATCATGTCCTAATTATTTAGGATGATGATGTCCTCTTGAGGAGCTCATAAGGATTATCATGTAAATCCTACATGTGGACATGGTTCGACATGATAATAAAGTTGAGTGGTACTACTCTTGGAGTTATATATTGATTAATTAAATTTTCAGTAATTTAATTAATTAATGGGCATGCGATATTTTAAATACGGGGAGATAATGTACATATAATAAGAAGAAGCCCATATTTTATTATGGGGTTGGTGCGGTAGTTTAATAATAACCCTTTAGTAGAGCGGGTTATTATAAATGGGTCGGGTTAATGATCAGTTAGGAAACCAAAACCAACTCCTCCTCATGGTCCCTATTGTAGCCTATAAATACCCTCATAAGCCATGAAGGAAAACCCTTAACCTAATAATTCTCTCCTCTCTCTCTCTCCCCCCCTTAGGGTGTGTAGCGCCAACAAGCAAAGGAAGGAGGGGCTTGGCTAGTGTTTTGGGGAAGGAAGAAGATCCTTTCTCCTTCTTCTCTTCTCCTTTGGGCACCGGCAACATCTAGCTAAGGGAGGTGCGGCTAGGTCAAGCAAAGGAGGAGTTCTCTATCTCCTTTGGGTATGCGACAACAATAAGAGAAGGGTCGACACAAGCAAGAAGGAAAAAGAAGGTGGTTTCGGTGGCTTTGTTTCTTGGAAGATCGTCGCCCACACGACATCCAAGAAGAGGATAGGAATACACTAGATGATCACGAGGTAGATCAAGAGGTATAATCTTGGTTTCATTCTAGTATTAAATTGTATTTTGTTCTTCTCTTGGATCCCGAAACAAGCACAAGAACCGGCGATCCAAACTTCATCCTCTATTCCACTACTATTCGATAAAGGAGATTGATTGCTTGAACAACAAGTTTGTTTAAACAATCACTCAATCGAAAAGCATGATGATGAAATAGGACGTCCGGGAAGTTTTCCCTACCGGATTAGTTCTAATCAATAGAATTTTAACCCGGAGATATAGGGAGGAATCCCAACGCCAACAAATGGTATCAGAGCCATGGTTTCCGATTTTGTGTGTTTTGGATTCGGTGACTTTCATTCTTTTCATATATAATTTATGCCGGATAATAGTAGGATGTGCAATAGGCTAACATTGTGGTTGCAGACATAAGATCCAACTATTATGGCTGTGTGATTATGTATGCGTGATTGTATATTTGAATCCTCGGGGTTGACGAGACCATTTGTATTTAATTTAATTAAATATGATAATGTTAGCCGCTTAGTTTAATTTACTTTTCGATCAAGATTTTTTGTACACTCCTTTGTGGAGTATAGGATTGATGGATGTAAATTAATTTTTTTTTCTCGGCTCGGGTCCTTGCTTGCGTGGCTAAAGAAGAAGGAGGCGAGATGACAACTCGACTGGAGGCGTACTGGAGAACAGCGGAATCTGCAAAGCCATAATAGTTGAAAATTTGATTTTCATATTTATTGCTTGCTGTTTAATATGCTTGTTGTGCATGCTTGTAAAAATTCCTCGTTTTAAAAATTACTAAGTGGAAGAGGGAATCTTTGAGTCCCGTGTGTTGGTGCAGGCAGCACCTAAGTCAAACCTGTGTTTTGATAATGACAAAGGGTTCAGAAGTTAAGGTGTTATTGTGATCTAACAAGTCTACTAAGTGTGCAGGAAAAGTCCTAGGTACACTAGGCAAGAAGTCCTGGCGAAGGGCTGGGCAAAGAAGTCCTGGTCGAGGACTGGGCAAGATGCCCTGGCAATAGGCTGGGCACCGAAGACCTGACCGGAAGTTGGGCACGAAGACCTGGTTAGGTGGATTGGGCAAAAGTCCAACCGGAGGAGTTGGTTGGCAAAAGGTAAACTCTCCTGAGAGGAGTGGGTGAGGACGCGTTCCTCGTCGAGGGAACAGTAGGCGTCGGTTCGACTTAGGGTTCCATTTGGGAGACCCAAAGTCAGAACCAAGACAGCTACGACTGTAACTAATGGCTAACACATTTGCTTGTTGTGTTTTTGGAACTAACCTTAGTTGCAGGATTGAAGGACTGGTCTTCTGCAAGTGAGGTGCCTCACTGAGGCTAGGCGCCCGTATGAATATGAGTGCCACAGTGTAAAGGCAAACACCAAACCACAGCTGCGAAGCCTCTGGACCAAGGCAGCTCAAGCGCCCGTGAGGTCACGGGCGCCCCCATCAGCTCCGGCGCCCAAGTGTAGATGGATAAGCGCTGACCGAGCCTGCGGATAAGAGATCGCGCAGGGCTGACCACGTGTTAGGCGCCCTCATCGACACAGGCGCCCCCATGGGTGCTATAAAAGGGGGTTCACCCCCAAGACTTCAACATTCATTGCTCTCTACGATCCAGACACTTTCGGTCAAGCGCTACGGTCCGACAAAGTTTGACTTCGAGATTCCAGTGCCGACGACAACCCTCTGCTCCGAAATTCGATCCACCTCGGGCGTTGGTAAAATTTTAAATTACGAAAGTGTTTCTAATTCAATTTCCAATTCTATATCTGTACTATCAATCTGTAAAAGTTTTTCCGAATATAGAATTGCTCATAGTAAACGGCAAGGACCGTGGGCCTTGGAGTAGGAGCTGACCACGACTCCGAACCAAGTAAAACCGACTTGTGTTTGCGTGTGTTCTGTTATTTTCCGCTGCGTATCTTCTCTAGTATTTCGAAAACTTTATAACGATATTCACCCCCGCTCTATCGTTTTCTTCAATCCAACAAGTGGTATCAGAGCGGGTGGCTCAAATCTGGTGTAACCATCAATTTGAGAGTTTTTTTTTCGAATTTTATGAAATTATTTTAAATATTTTTTGAATTTTTTTCGTTAATCGAGGTTGGTACAACACCACTCGATCGGTTTCTTTTCTATTAATTTTCTTCGGCACTACTAATCCAAGACCAAGTCTTGGAACAAGTTTTCTCTGTTTTTGTAAATTTTCAGAAAATATTATGGCCATGCAAGAAGGATTCAGCACAGCCAGACCACCGCTCTTCAGTGGAGAAGATTTCTCCTACTGGAAAAACAGGATGGAAGTCCACTTGAAAACTCAGGTGGACTTGTGGATAATTATCCAATTTGGCCTCGCGATCCCCAAGAATGCAGAAGGAGTGACACATCACTACTCTGAATGGGACCCCTCGTTGAAGAAAAAGATCGAGGCTGATGCAAAGGCAACTCAGACGTTGCAGTGCAGATTAACCAAGGAAGAGCTAAATCGGGTGGGACATTTCAACAGCGCCAAAGAACTATGGAACATGCTGATTGAGCTGCACGAAGGTGCGTCCGACACCAGAATAAGCAAAAGAGATCTTTTGCTGAACATACTCTACACAATAAAAATGAACGAAGGCGAATCAGCAGCACAGCTCCACGCCAGAATCCAGGAGTTGATGAACGGGCTGCACACAATAGGTCATAAGGTAGAGAACCGTGACCTAATCAGGTATACCCTAAACGCATTCCGTAGGAATACTCTGTGGGTATCTATGGTAGATACTTACAAGGTTTCCAGGGACCTTTAAAAAATTAAATTAGATCGAACTGTTTTCAGAATTAGAATTACATGAACAGACTAACTGCACTATGGCTGAGAAAAGTATTGCTTTTCTTGCAGGTAAACCCCAAGGAAAGGTCGCCAAGAAGAAGCCTCAATCTGCACCCGAGTCTGACTCGGAAACAGACTCAGAAGACAGTGAAGGGGATCGACACAAGTTGGTGCGGCTAGCTCGGGACTACTACAAGGAGCTGAAGCATCAAACCAACAGAAAGAAAGCGAGCTAACGAAAGGAAGATCCAGCTGTACCTTCAACTACAAAAGGCAAAACAAATGTCACTTGCTATGAATGCAACAAGAAGGGTCATTACAAGTCAGAATGCCCCAATTTGAAGGAAGCCAAGAAGACTCGAAGGAAGAAGATTCTACAAGCCACGTGGGATGAATCTTCCTCCAAAGAAGAAGAAGAGGCCCCATAATCAAATCTTCTCACTTTAACCGCTTCGGAAGACATCGACACCGGATCGGAATAGGAGCCAGACGACGGAAGGCTCACCATCTCGGAAAACGGCCAAATAACGGTAAGAGGTTATTCTGAAGTTGAATTATCTAAATTAATTGCTTATTTATCTAGTAACTTGGCAAAAGCCAAAATCCGGGTCGAGTCCCTCCGACAGGAAGTAAAACTCCTGAAAGAGGAAGCTGACTCGAGATCCTTGACCGAGAAGGTTCAAGAAGGAAACTCTACTAAAATTGAAAAGCTTGAGAAAGAGAACTCCTCCTTGAAAACTCAGGTCAAGGAGTTCAGAGTGGCTTTAGAACGATTTACTTCGGGTTCCAAGGGTCTTAACATGATCCTTGGAAAACAGAAGTCCACTCTTAATCGATCTGGATTAGGGTATCGAATCAAATCGAGACAACGGTCGTATTATGCTGTATTGAACCAACCTAGAGCCAAAGTTCAAGCATGGGTCCCCAAGCTTTGCTTGAACAACCAAGCTGGACCAAACCAATATTGGATCCCAAAGGACAAGATTCACATCTTGCCTAATCATTATCGAGGCTTTAGTCCAGGAGGAGCCAATTTAAAAATAATTTTCATAATTAGATAAATTTTGTTTGTTGCTTGTTTATTTATTTCTGAAATTTATTATGCTTAGACGTAGGACTGGTTAGACTAAGGACAAATGACAATTGAAATTTGAACAACATAGTATTGGGTGGAGGTGAGATGATAGTACGTTAGGGAAGCCATTTTGGTGGAACTAGTCGAAGCTACCGATCCAAGACCCAAACTAGTTAAACCAAAATCTCTCAAGGAGTAACTTGAAGATGAATTTTCAATAAAGGCTTTGTTAAGGAAAGGGTTGATGATCCAATAAGACTACGACAAAAGAAGGCTTAGTGCCTCGCCAAGACCTGGAAGCCGATTATTGAAAATCAAATTCACGTTACTATTGTCAGATTTGAATCTAACACAAATTTCAATTAATCTTAGATTCAACTACTTTCCAAAATAAACTTAAAACTTAATTAAATTTTTTTTTTCAAAATTAATTTAACCTTTTAAAACCAACCATGATTTCAAATTAAAATCTTTATTTCTGTTAAAACCTATCTCACAAGACTTATAAGGTTAACATGCTTGATCACGTAGAACTGGGTGAGATGTCTAGGATCTGATAGTATTTTAACTCGAACTATTGTCGAAATGTGTTTAAAATCAACTCTAATTTTATGTCAGTTTGAATATAAGCTTGATTGGTTGAGTCAAACCTAGTCAACACAGTCAACCGTGGTCAATAGTCAAACTTGTCACTAGTCAAACCCTGGTCAACACGAGCGCCCGTGACCTGTCGGGCGCCCCAGACTTTATCTTCGACCAAGACATCCAAAGCTGTCAACCCCGACAAGCCTGACTCTGGCGCCTGTGGCCTATCAGGAGCCTACAACTTTATCTTCATCCAAGGTAGTCAGGTCTGCCAAAAGCAGACTACTGACTCAGGCGCCTAATAATTACCATTTTGTTAACCAATTTAGGCTCTCAAACCCATACTTTGATATCTTTTTACATGCTTAATATCGTATTTACACTAGGTTCCATGAATTATTGCTAATTTAGCTTTGGGATGTAATTCTTTCTATATTTGAGATATTATGGCATTAAAATTTGAATCTAATTTTGTAGACTTTGAAGGATCATGGACCTAGACCAGATTGGATCGAGTTTGAGCCAGAATTGGATTTTGATCAAGATGATCAAGCATTGGATTAATATAGGTCGTCCAATCAAGAAACGGTGAGATCTGAGCCATCTGTCATTTTCTGATCAATTCAAGCTCAAGATAGAGTTAATCAAGACCACACCAAATCAGAATCCATTCAGCTGTTGGATCAACGCTCAAGAGGATTCTAAGCCATTCATTCAAAAGGGACGGAGATCTGAGCCATTCGTTGCAGACCTGGTTGATCCAAGCTAAGGAGGAGCAGATCCTGACCATTGATGGAGATCTGGAAGGTTTGGCCTCAATCCGAGTTAATCCGACAGTTGGATGAGGCAAGGATGATCATAGTCGTCCAAATTCAAATGGGATAATTTAAATCAAAAACTTCTCCGCGCTGCCGAGGTCGTCGCGTGTTTCTAGTTTCTGTTCTGTTCTTCGTTTTCGCATCGTTTCTTCTCCATTTCTTCGTGCGGCCGTATCGGATCTGATCTTTGCTCAAGTTTCCAAATCATCAAGGGAGGTTTCCGGCGAAGTTGCAAGCAATCGTGTAGCTGCCAAGCTCCGGCGAGGGTTTCGCCGAGAGTTTGCTTCATCCGACCAGCTCTTACATGATCGCCAATCTTCATCAATCGGAGCATTTAGTGGGGTTCACTGAAGAGCTCTGAGGGTCCCTGAGCCACCATCGCAATCCAACTCATCAAGTTTGAGATCGGAGGAAGAGTTCAGCAGAACATCAATCTGACACTAAATTGATCGCTGGAGGAAGATCTCTGTTGATTTGTCAAGCTAGGGGGTTCCTAGCTGGTTCTTGTGTGACGGCGAGCAAGATCTTGGATTAAGGGAAGGATCTGATGCTTAGTTTCTGTAATCTCTATTTTTGAATTCATCTCTGTAGTTTCTGTTTCAATTGTATCAATCGTTTCGACTCTGTATCAGTTTGCTTCAGGTATTGATCGGTCTGTTTGACCGATCAAAACGTCACTTGATCGGTCTGTTCGACCGATCAGGTTTGCATCTGATTGGTCTGTCGACTGATCAGGTAGTCTCAGCTGTGATTCAACCCTGTTTCTTAAGCATGTCTTGTTTCAGACTTTGTAATCCTGCCGTTTAGTTACAAACTGCTTGCATTCAATTTTATTTACTTAGTTACAGTTTTCTTGCACTCAATTTTAGTCTTGAGTTTCATTTTTATAATTTCAAGGTGAATTGCTTAGTTTGATTTCAAATAGGTTAAGTGTAGTTCTTGCAATTTCCAATTAGTTTCATCCTTTAGCTGAGTTCATTCTATTTCATACTGTTATTTCATTCATATGAAAAACAAACCCCCATTTCAATTTGAAAACCCAAAACATATCAAACGACACCTTCAAGCTTGAGTTGAGCATTCACAACTAGTCTTTGGAAAAATACGACTTGAGACCCCTACACTACATTTAATTTTGTGAGCTAGGGTTTTCAATTTATAACTATCTAAATTTGAAGCTCATTCGTGACACTTGATATTGGGCAAGTCATTAGCGCCCGTGACCTTACTGGTGCCCCAATGAACACGAGCGCCCCACACTTCACAGGCGCTCGTATAACCCTATATAAGGACCTTGACTCCCTCTTCATTCCCTACACCAAAATCGAAATCCCCCTTCACTTCTCTTCCTCTTATGGCGCCCGGAAGCCCTTCTTGTGTCCTCTAATGCCCTACTTCGAAAATGCCAGTATCAATTTTGTTATGCATTTTAATTAATTTCTTTTATCTCACTTATTAAATGCATAATTTTCCTTTACATATTTAGAAAACATCGTGTCACTCAACCTAACTCCGTGGACGAACCTAGCCCCGACCCATGGTTCCCAAACTTGGAATTGTTTAACAAATTTGCCCAAACAACCTACAAGCCTATAAAGACTAGCTTCCTAAATAGGTAATTCTTTACCCAATCTTACCCCTTAGCTATGGATGCGATCAACTTTTATCAACTAGGCCATCTCGTCTTCTGCACACATCCAGTGAACTCGACTCTGTGTGTAGAATTTTACAATAACCAAGTCAAAATTGATGACCTACTCTACTCCACCACCGTACAAGGCACTCCTCTAACTATCTCTCCAACTTTGTTTAATCGATTTCTCGGACTACGATAGTCGCAATCAACCTTTTGCTGCTATCCTCCGACTGACCCTCTCTTCGCACCCCCCTATTCGCACATTACTCTAGATACTCTTTACTCCTACTTCTTTGGAGATGTGCGGAACCCGTTAGCACGACGGTTTCAGTCGGTTGACCTCCGAGTCCAGGATTATGCTCTCTACCGAGTTATAGTTCGTTGTGTTCTCCCACTCACCACCCGAGATGTCGCGACCATGCGATCGTTTCACACTTTTCTACTCTACGCCATGATTCATCAGTTAGATATAGGCATAGGCTTCTACATATTCCACACCATCATTTACGCATCGAGCGTATCTACTCACGATCATGTACGTACGCCCTACTGCCATATCATCACCGCGCTCGACCACCATGGGCGCGACATCACTGCTGGAGAGATCATCTCGATGACTGAGTTTGATGAAATAGGGTTTAGAAACTTCTCTTTAGCTGGGATAGACGTTTCAGCCATGGGGGTCCTATCATGGAGACGAGAGAGGGCTAGACGGCAGGATTACTCTGACGAGGAGGTGGAGGTAGACGTAGCCGATCTCGCAGCCGAGATCAACGAGCACCTACAGGAGTCTCCTCCACTGACCACCGATCAGTGCATTACACTATTGCAAATGGAGGTGCATAGCCTCAGGGAGGAGATGGAGGTCTGTCACGCAGAGTATATGGAGGCAAACGAGGCCCGTTACGTTGAGCACATGGACACCCTCCGAGCCGATCGAGAGACAAATGAGGCGTGATACAATGAAATGATGTCATTGTTTCGATCTTGGCAGCCTGACCCATATGACCCTCTTGACCCTTCTTCATAGATCAGAGTGATATTTTCAGCTATCTCATTGTATTGCAGACTATTTAACTGTCCCTACTGAGTAGGGTTGACTTGTGCTTGGCTATGGTTTGACTTTGCTGGCCCTACTGTTGACCAGAAGACTCTTATGCAGTTATCAGATTTACTTGTTGATTACTTATGTGATAGGTTATTAGTCTTATGCTATTTTACTTAGACTGCTAAGTGTTATACCTCATAAGTTAGAGTTATGCTTAGTAGAATAGGACTGCTCTACATGTTTTTTAAAATTTTTTCTTATATGTTTTGAAAAATCATTTTTGTCTTGAAATTTAAAATGATTTTCCGACTTTGTTGTTTTTCAAAACTTACCCCATTCAAAACTAGTGTTTTTTTTCGCAAATGAACTTAGCTTAGGCCCTAACCCTAGAACTGCATGCATCTATAGATCTAGAAGCCAACATCTCACAAGTACCTTTGGGTACTTTTGATTGACAACCTAGACTGGGTTGAGATGCTTAGGTCTATGCCTTAATTCAAGATGCTTTAAGTCAGTGCATCTGCAGTAATTGGGGCAATAAATACCAATTGAACAGCAATCAGGTTAAGTGTCAAGCTTAGAAATTCTAACTTGACCAGACCACTTAACTTGATTAACCCTAGTGAAAGCCACTGTTTATAACAGTTAGTAGACAAGACCTGAAAAAGAAGATTTAAATTGATTTGGTCCAGCTTATGATTATTAGAGTTGGTTTAATACAGAACATTACTTTCCCGAAGAGGTTCCACCTGGCTTGCCTCCGATTAGAGGCATTGAACATCAAATCGACCTTATTCTGGTGCACCAATCCCAAATCGACCGGCATATAGAAGCAACCCGGAGGAAACAAAGGAACTCCAAAGGCAAATTGGCGAACTATTAGAGAAGGGGCATGTTCGAGAGAGCCTAAGTCCTTGTGCTGTTCCAGTGTTACTAGTTCCTAAGAAGGACGGCACTTGGAGGATGTGTGTGGATTGCCGATCCGTCAACAACATAACGGTAAAATATCGTCACCCAATTCCTAGACTTGATGATATGCTTGACGAATTGCATGGCTCTTGTGTGTTCACAAAGATAGATCTTAGGAGTGGATATCATCAGATTAGGATGAAGGAAGGTGATGAATGGAAGACTGCTTTTAAGACCAAGCATGGCCTATATGAATGGTTAGTAATGCCTTTTGGATTAACTAATGCTCCTAGCACTTTTATGCATTTAATGAACCATGTTTTACGTGCTTTCTTAGGAAGATTTGTAGTTGTGTATTTTGATGATATTTTGATTTATAGCAAAAATCTGGAAGAGCATGTTATACATTTAACATCTGTATTAAGTGTGCTCAAGGAAGAGAAGCTCTTTGCCAACCTCAAGAAGTGCACCTTTTGTACGGAGAGGGTTGTGTTTCTTGGGTTTGTTGTTAGTGCTAAAGGGGTTGAGATGGATGAAAAAAAGGTGAAAGCAATCCAAGTATGGCCCACACCTACAAGAATCAGCCAAGTAAGGAAGGAGTTTCCATGGATTGGCCAGCTTCTATAGACGATTTGTGCCAGATTTTAGTAACATTGCAGCTTCTTTTACTAACATCATCAAGAAAAATAAGTTCTTCAAGTGGGGAGAGGAGCAAGAGAAAGCATTCAACACCTTGAAAGAAAAGCTAAGTTCGGCTCCTTTATTGATTATACCTGACTTTTCTAAAACATTTGAAATCGAATGTGATGCTTCTGGTATTGGTATAGGTGCTGTGCTTATGCAAGAACGGAGACCCATTGCTTACTTCAGTGAGAAGTTGAGTGGGGCAGCTCTCAACTATCCAACGTATGACAAAGAGTTGTACGCATTGGTAAGGGCATTAGAGACGTGGCAGCATTACCTATGGCCAAAGGAATTCGTGATACACACGGATCATCAGTCACTGCGACATTTGAAGGGGCAACACAAGTTGAACCGACGCCACGCAAAATGGGTAGAGTTCATTGAGACATTTCCTTATCTGATCAAATACAAGCAAGGAAAAGAGAATGTGGTAGCATCAAAGGTATGCTTTACTTTCCACGTTAGATGCGAAATTACTTGGATTTGAATACATCAAGGACTTATATGCCAATGATACTGATTTTTCTGATGTGTTCAAAGCATGTGAGCAAGTTGCATTTGGAAAATTCTATAGGCATGATGGATTTTTATTTCGAGGAAATAGATTGTGTGTACCCCTATGTTCATTGCGTGAATTGTTTACTAGGGAAGCCCATAGTGGTGGGTTGATGGGGCATTTTGGTGTCACTAAGACTTTAGGGGTTTTGCAAGATCATTTTTTTTGGGCTCATATGAAACGTGATGTAGAGAAGATTTGTGAGAAGTGTATCACTTGCAAACAAGCTAAATCTAAGTTGAAACCACATGGCTTATGTACTCCTTTGCCTATACCCAATGAACCTTGGACTGATATTTCAATGGACTTTGTATTGGGATTACCTCGGACAAAGAGGGGAAGGGATTCAGTTTTTGTTGTGATAGATAGGTTTTCTAAGATGGCTCATTTCATTCCATGCCTTAAAACCAATGATGCATCCCATATAGCTGATTTGTTCTTTAAAGAGGTTGTTAGGATACATGGCATGCCTAGGACCATTGTCTCTGATCGAGATGCAAAATTTTTGAGTTACTTTTGGAAGACTCTGTGGGGAAAATTGGGAACTAAATTATTATTCTCTACTACTTGTCATCCCCAGACCGATGGGCAAACTGAAGTTGTTAATCGCACATTATCCTTCTTACTTCGTGCCATCATAAAGAAGAATTTGAAAACGTGGGAGGATTGTCTACCACATGTTGAGTTTGCATACAATAGAAGTATACATTCTGCAACTCAATTTTCTCCATTTGAAGTTGTTTATGGATTTAATCCTTTGTCACCAATAGATTTGATTCCTCTACCTTTAAGTGAGCATGTGAACTTAGAAGGAAGGAAGAAGGCTGAATTTGTGAAGCAAATTCATGAACAAGCACGCTTGAATATTGAGAGAAGGACCAAGCAATATATACAGCAAGCTAACAAAGGGCGCAAGAAAGTTGTGTTTGAACCAGAGAGTGGGTTTGGTTGCACCTACGGAAGGAGCGATTTCCAGAGAAATGACGTTCTAAACTCCTACCTCGAGGCGACGGGCCATTTCAAGTGATAGAACGCATCAATGATAATGCCTACAAACTTGAATTACCAGGTGATGATTTGAGGGCAAATCCTTTTCAAGAGGGGGAGAATGATGTAGACCATGGAGTTGTTCATCAAGACCGGGTTAAAACCGCAAGAGATCATTTGTCACTTCCTGAAGGGCCAATTACAAGACTTCAAGCAAAGCGTTTCAAGGAAGCACTAAACGGGCTAATCCAAGAACAATGGCTTGGCTATGAGAAACGAGAAACCAAGTTAAGCCCAAGTACAAATCAAGGCTTAACCCATGTGATCGGTCTTATTCAGCCATGACTCATCCCTATCATGATGGTTGGAAAAGGGAAGGAGAAAAGAAGTATGGAAAATTTAATTTCATGCATGCAAAAGTATGGAGACTTGGAGTTTTTTTTGGGTTTCTAAGTGTTTAAATGCTTGCATGCATCATGGGTACTTGTATTTGTTTGCATGCATGCATGTAGGTACTTTAGTTGCTTGCTCCCATTATATAAGGGAGAGAATTCCGAATTTGTAAGGACTTTGGTTTTGGTAAACATCCTAGTGAGGATTTTGTGATCTCTTGGTTCTTAAGGGAACTTCTGAACTTATCGAGTCTATCTCGTGGCGTTCAACAATCGAAACTTATCACCATCCTGGTGCGGCGTTTCCTTCTTTCGTAGTCTTTGTTCGTGCCAGTCTTGGTTGCGGGTAAAGGCTCAAACTCTTGTCATCTTGTTCTTGGGGTTCTATCCATCTTTGTCTCGGGTTCCATCACGTCTATTGGTGGGGTTCGTATCAGCTACGACTGTAACTAATGGCTAACATATTTGCTTATTGTGTTTTTGGAACTAACTTTAGTTGCAGGATCGAAGGACTGATCTTCTACAAGTGAGGTGCCTCACTGGGGCTAGGCGCCCGGATGGATACGGGCGCCCGTATGGATACGAGCGCCATAGTGTAAAGGCAAACACCAAATCACAGCCGCGAAGCCTCTGGACCAAGGCAGCTCAGGCGCCCGTGAGGTCACGGGCGCCCCCATCAGCTCAGGTGCACAAGTGTAGATGGATAAGCGCTAACCGAGCCTGCAGATAAGAGATCGCGCAGGGAAGGCCACGTGTTAGGCGCTGCCATCGACACAGGCGCCCCCATGGGTGCTATAAAAGGGGGTTCACCCCCAAGACTTCAACATTCATTGCTCTCTACGATCCAGACACTTTCGGTCAAGCGCTGCGCTCCGGCAAAGTTCAACTTCGAGATTTCAGCGCCGACGACGACCCTCTTCTCCGAAATTCGATCCACCTCGAGCGTCGGTAAAACTTTAAATTACGAAAGTAAACGGTCAAGGACCGTGGGCCTTGGAGTAGGAGCCGACCGCGACTCCGAACCAAGTAAAATTGACTTGTGTTCGCGTGTGTTCTGTTATTTTCCGCTGTGTATCTTCTCTAGTATTCCGAAAATTTTATAACGATATTTATCCCCCCTCTATCGTTTTCTTCGATCCAACACCGTGACCTCCATTACTAGTTTGAAAAGTGATGGATACAAATTTGCGCGTTGGCTCTGAGTGCATTCCTCCACATCGGATAAGTTTATTTTGTGGATCACTAGATCAAACTTCCTTATGGATGATTTTAGAAAATTATTTAGGAGTATGTGATCTATCCCATTGGAAGGGAAATAATCCTAGATAATGGACTTAGTATCAAGTAATGGTGTACACTTAGATGCAATTAATAGTATACTCCCCATCGGAGTCACTGCTATTGTTTGTATGATCGAAGATAATCCAACTATTAATTTTATTTGTCAAAAAGTAAGGTTGACAAGATAATAAAATTAATGGGTAAAACCTCCTCTTACAAATGTTTGAATTAGTATACGTCCACACTATCATGACATACGAAATTCACAGTGTTTTGAGGTGTTGGTGAATTTAAAATTTTATTATTTGAGGAATCAATATTATTTTAAATTCTAATGTTTTGACCAACTGTGATTCTCAGGTTTTTCATTATGACTTTCAATCCCCTTACTGCGATTTAAAAAAAATAAACTTACTGGTCCAAATTATATTAATTGGAAAAGGAACTTGGATAATGTCTTAATTGTTGAGGAGTACAAATTTGTACTCTTTGAAATCTGTCCTAATAAGCCCATAGATGATTCTAGTGAAGAGGAGAAAGAACGTTATAGGAAGTGGTAAAGGCAAATGTGTTGACACGATATTACATTTTGACTTTCATGTCAAATGTACTGCAACATCAACATCAGACCTTTACTACTGCTTATGACATGATGTCCAATCTCAAGAAACTCTTCTGACATCTGAATCGGGCTTCTAGGCAAGAGGCTATGAGAAACTTGACGACGACCACTATGACTAAGGGGACACTCATAAGGGATCATGTCTTCAAGATGATGGCTCATTTAAATGAGATGGAAGTCCTTAGAGCTGAAATCGATAGGGAAACCTAGGTCGATATCATTCTCCAGATGCTACCAAAGAGTTTTGAGAAGATTCGCCTGAACTACAACATGAACAAAATGTTGTATTCGTTGGTAGAACTTCTGACAGAACTACAGGTAGCAGAAGAGCTATTTCATCAAAGTGCTCAAGCTTATGGTGCTGAAAATGTTTCTGATTCTAAGCTGAAAGGCGAAAAGAAGAGGAAGAAACAAGTTGGTTCGGCAAAGAAAGCGGTTGGATCTCAAGGCGGAGTGAAGAAGCCGAAAGGCAAATGTTTCACATGCAAGCAGACTGGACATTGGAAGGTGCACTGTCCTCGCCGAAAGGAGAACAATAGAGGTATATCTTTTTCATTAGTTGTTGAAACATGTTTAGCAGTGATATCTACCGGTACCTGGTGTGTAGATACGGGAGCCAATGATCATGTCTGCAATTCATTGCAGGGGTTCCAAGAAACCAGACGACAATCTAAGGGCGAGATTACCGTCTACATGGGCAATGCTACAAAGGTGGTGGCTATTGCAGTGGGAGATGTTTATTTATCTTTTGCTATGTATAAATCTTTGGTTTTGAGAAATTGTCTTTATGTACATTGTTTTAGAAAGAACTTGATTTCAGTTTCTAAATTATTCATTGATGGATATTCTGTTTCTTTTAATGACAGAGTTGTTATCAAAAGGAATAGGGACTATTTTGGTGCATTGGTTGGTAATTTGTATACTCTTAATCCAATAACTCCCATGATGCAAATTGAAATTAATAACACATCTTCTAATTCTAATAAGAGAAAAGAACTTTCGAAAATGAACCAACCATATCTTTGGCATATAAGGTTAGGTCATATTAACTTGAGTAGAATTCAATGGTTGATAGCTGATAGACCTTTGGGTTTATTGGTGGTGGAAGATTTCACATCCTGCGAATCTTGCTTGGAAGAAGAATGACCAAGAGGCCTTTTAAAGCCAAGGGGTATAGAGCCAAAGTAGTGTTGGAATTGGTTTATTCTGATTTGTGCGGTCCTATGTCTATCCAGGCAAAAGGTAGCTTTGAATATTTTGTCTCATTTATAGACGACTATTCGAGATATGAATATTTACTTGATGCACCATAGGTCTGAGTGCTTTGACAAGTTCAAAGAATACAAGGCTGATGTGGAGAAACATCATGGTAAAAGTATCAAGACACTACGGTCTGATCGTGGTGGCAAGTATCTCCTATGAGAGTTTAGGAGTTACTTATCAGAGGCTGGGATTCAATCCCAATTGTCCACACCTGGTACACGCCAATAGAACAGTGTGGCGGAACAAAGGAATAGGACTCTTATGGAAATGGTTAGATCGATGATGAGTTATTTTGAATTACCGAATTCATTCTGGGGATATGCTATGGAAACAACAGTGTAGATTCTGAACTTGATACCCTCTAAATTAGTACTCTCTACTCCCACAGAATTGTGGAATGGGCGTAAGCCTAGTCTGAGACATATTCGGATTTAGGGTAGTCCAGCACATATGCTGAAGGGAGACGTTGATACGTTGGAATCTCGTACAGAAGTTCACTTGTTTGTAGGCTATCCTAGAGGAACGAAAGGTGATTTGTTTTATAGTCCTAAAGTTCAGAGGGTCATCGTTAGCACGAATGCCCGATTTTTAGAAGAGGACTATGTAATGAATCACAAGTCCATGAGTAAGATTGTTCTAGAAAATTAGAGGGGAAGTTCCTACTTCAGTACCAACGGTACCATATATCACAAGTGACTGCAACTTTAGGACTATAAAATAAATCACCTTTCGTTCCTCTAGGATAGATTACAAACAAGTGAACTTCTGTACGAGATTCCAACGTATCAACGTCTCCCTTCAGCATATGTGCTGGACTACCCTAAATCCGAATATGTCTCAGACTAGGCTTACGCCCATTCCACAATTCTGTGGGAGTAGAGAGTACTAATTTAGAAGGTATAACCTTCTTCTCATCAACTGCTATTCCATTAGCACTAACAATATAACCATGAAACTCAATTTGATTAGTGCAAAAAGAACATTTTTGAAGGTTAGCATACAACTTTTCATTTCGCAAAACAATTAGAACATTTTGTAAATGTTGTAAATGCTCCTCTAAATTTTTGCTATAAATCAAGATGTTATTAAAATATACTACGACAAAATTTCCAATAAAAGCACGCAAAATATGGTTCATTAACCTCATGAAAGTACTAGGTGCATTAGTAAACCCAAAGGGCATTACTAACCATTCGTACAAACCATACCTAGTCTTAAATGCAGTTTTCCATTCGTCTCCCTCACGCATGCGAATTTGATGATAGCCCGACTTCAAATCAATTTTAGAGAAAATGCAAGAGCCATGTAGTTCATCTAGCATATCATCTAATCTAGGAATAGGATGACGATACTTTACCGTGATCTTGTTGATAGCTCTACAATCAACGCACATTCTCCAAGTTCCATCCTTCTTTGGTACTAGCAAAACGGGGACAGCACATGGACTCAAACTTTCTCGGACGTACCCTTTTTTCATCAATTCTTCAACTTGCCTTTGAAGTTATTTTATCTCGGCAGGGTTACACCTATAGGCCGGCCGATTAGGAATGGCGGCTCCAGGGATGAAATCAATTTGGTGCTCTATTCCTCTAAGTGGTGGCAGTCCATCAGGAATCTCATCAGGAAATACATCATCAAATTCCTGCAAAAGAGATTTAACAACACTAGGCAAAGTAGGGTTAAGATCGTTAGTGTTAAAATCGGCCTCCTTGTACAAAAGTACAATTATTGGCTGTGAAGCATAAAACGCTCTCTTAACCTCTCTTTCTTTTGCATAAAAGCTCCCTTTTTTACTCTCTTGCTCTTGAATTTCCTTTCCTTTTTCATTCTTTTTTCCACTCATCTCATCCTAACCTTTTCTTTTTTCACACTCTTTTTCTTTTCCATTCTTTTTCTCATTTTCTTTTTTCTCACACTCTTTTCTTTTTTCACTCTCATTTTTGATCCTCAATTGATCTTCATATACTTGCTTAGGAGTCAATGGTATAAGAGTTACATGTTTACCATGCATCATAAAAGAATACTTATTTTTAAACCCATCAAGCATGACCTTCCTATCAAATTGTCATAGTCTACCTAAAAGTAAATGATTTGCATGCATTGGCACTACATCACAAAGTATCTCATCATGATATCTACCAATGGAAAATGAAACCAACACTTGGTTGTTGACCTTGACTTCTCCGCAATCATTCAACCATTGTAGTTTATAAGGTCTAGGATGCTTAGTGGTAGGTAAGCATAATTTTTCTACCAAAATAGTACTAGCAACATTAGTGCAACTTCCCCCATCTATAATCATACTACATACCTTATCTTTGATGTGGCAACGGGTATGAAATATGTTGTCTCGTTGTTCTTCATTATCTTCTTTCACTTGCACATTTAGAGCACGCCTAGTGACAAGGGCTTCACCTTCAACGGGATACTCTTCATCACTTTCCAATAATGCGGGCAAGACACTATCATCTTCGGACTCACTTTCGGTTTCGATGTCACCATTGTCTTTCAAAATCATAATTCTTTTGTTTAGGCATTGTGATGCGATATGTCCCCTTCCCAAGCACTTAAAGCATTTAATATCTCTATTTCTTGAAGGTTGGAGGGGCTCCTTTCCCTTGACCAATGGAGAGCTTGCATCTTTATTCTTTGAAAAATCGGGCTTTTTCTTTGATTCAACATTATTCTAGATTTCCAAGTTGACGAATGAGAACTTTGCCCCCCATGCTTGTTTGACCCCATCCTTTTGAGTTGTCTTTCAACTTTCATGGATATATGCACCATGTCTTCAAGCTCCACATAATGTTGCAACTCTACTACATTTGCAATTTCTTGATTTAACCCTTGTAAAAATCGTGCCATGGTTGCTTCTCGATCCTCCTCCACATTGGCTCGAATCATTGCAATTTCCATCTCTTTGTGGTATTCCTCCACAGTCTTGGATCCTTGTGTGAGACTTTGTAACCGTTGATACAAATCCCGATAATAATGTGTTGGAATGAATCTCTTTCTCATAATAGTCTTCATCTCCTCCCAACTGCCAACGGGTCTCTCTTTGTTTCTTCTCCTGCTTAGAATGATTTGATCCCACCAAATAATTGCATAATCCACAAATTCAACGGCAGCGAGTTTTACCTTCTTTTCTTCAGAATAGTTGTGACAATCAAATACTAATTCCACTTTCTTTTCCCACTCCAAATAGGTTTCAGGATCACTTTTGCCTTGAAATGCATAATTAAACATGATGAATCAAATAATGTTGATGTGGACCAAGGAGGGGATACAAGCTTACAAGACAAAGCCATAGAGGAAGAGGCATTGAAAGGAATTGGAGGACCCATGACAAGATCCAAGACTAAGAGAATGAAGCAAGCTTTGGAAGGCTTAATAATGGAGCTCAAGGAGAAGAAGGATCAATGCACAATGGAGGCAACAACTAAATAGATCACATTCCTTCAAATTGAAAGAGAAATTGAGCCCACATGAAGACAAAACTTGAAGGCCCAAAACCACATGATCCAAGATGCATTCAAGGGCTACAAGTGTCCAATTTTCGTGGGTATTTTTGGGGGAATTTTCTGAAGTTATCTTTGATGTCTTTTGGTGGGTTTTTAATGCTTTTGGGAGTTCCTAAGCTAGTATTAGGGAATTGTGGGAAATAAATATCATGCATGCATGCATGCATGATAATGGTGCATAATTAGTGCTTAGTGGGAAGTGTGGTAGAGGTTATTGTTTCAACCTCCACTAAGTCTATATATAGGAGAACTCTTGTATGGCCAAGGCATGTTAAGTTTGAATGAAATCAGAGTTTTCTCTATTGTGAGAGCTTCCTTTGGTTCTTAGGCAAAGAACTAATCGTGATCTTATCAAGGCAACTTGTGGCGGTCGAAACCCCCATGACTTATCACTCACCCTCTCATCTTTCTTGAGTGTGGCGTCAATATCCTTCCCTACATCTGAATTTCAAGGCGATCCATTCCAAGGTGCTTATCATTTGGTATCAGAGCCTTGGCTCCTTGATTTTCAGGTTTGCGTTTTGTTCTTCTTCATTTGTGTTCTTGTTCATCTTTGTTAATCTCTCATCCATAGTATTCCATTGGTGTTTTCATTCTCCAACTCTATTTATCGCTTCTCTATTTGGGGTCCTAAACTCAAAAAAAAAAAAAAAAGAGTTGAAAAAAAAAAAGGTGTTACTTGAGTCATTGTGTTTTTTGACTGAAGAAAAAAAAAAAAAAAGGAAATTCGAAAAAAAAAAACAAAAAAAAAAAGAAGGAAGATCGGCGAATTGAAAGGACCCAATATTTCTCTCATTGCTCTTGATCGTTGCTGAATTTCTTGTTCTAACCGTTTATTTCTCTTGTTCTACTCATATTCTCTTGTTGGTTTCTTGCTCACTTGATGTTCTACTTGTTGTCTTGAGAAAATCGTTGATAAGTCTTTTCTTAAGGGCTTATAAAGGAAGCTGAGTGGTAATTTGAGTGCAACCACGTGAGGCGATGGTGAGGTCTTTCTAACATTTCTTGTGTAATTTTCCTTGTCATCTTTTTTTTGTTGCAAGCATGAGTGGGGAAAACTCCCCTAGGCAAGATCCTAATAGGCTTCAAATGGAGGCGCTTACTCAACACTTTGAGAGAATGCTTCAAAGACAACTTGAAGGCTTACATGAAAGGATGGACCGACTTGAAGGAGGAAGAGTTTCCAACCATGGGGGAAATTCTAATCATGAAGAATCTCATCCGGGAAGTGACCTATTCTATAGTTCTCCAAGGAAGAAGGAGGCGTGAAAGGGGACGAAGACACGAAAGAGGAGTAGAAACACAACATGAAGACGATCTAAGAGGGGTGAAAGTCAGGTACCTTCCTTCCAAGGGAGGAATGACCCCGACACATATCTTGAGTGGGAAATGAAAATAGAGCAAATCTTCTCATGCCACAATTACCCTGATGCAAAGAAAGTGAAGGTGGCTGCCCTTGAGTTCACCGATTATGCTTTAATTTGGTGGGATCAAATGCAAAAGGAGAGAAGAAGGTATGGAGAGCACCCTATCAACACTTGGGGTGAAATGAAGACTTTGATGAGAAGGAGATTTGTGCCTTCCCACTACCATAGGGAGTTGCACAACAAATTGCAAAGACTCATCCAAGGGAGTAGGAGTGTGGATGAGTATTACAAGGAGATGGAGGTGGCTTTGATTAGGGCCAATATTGAGGAGGAAAGAGAAGCAACTATGGCTCGATTTCTCCATGGCCTAAACCGAGATATTGGAGACATTGTAGAGCTACAACATTATGTGGAGCTTGAAGACTTAGTTCATCAAGCAATGAAAGTGGAGCAACAATTAAAGAGAAAGGGCGTTATGAAAAGACCATCTTCTTCAAACTACTCTTCAAATTGGAAGGACAAGCCAAAGAAGGAGGGTTCCTCTTCTAATTCAAAGGAGGTAACAAGCGCTAAGAAGCCTTTTCCTACTACTACTTCTTCTACTTCTAAGAGCAGGGATATCAAGTGCTTCAAGTGTTTGGGAAAAGGACATATCGCATCCGAATGCCCGAATAAGAAGACTATGGTGGTTAGGGATAATGGGAGCATCTCTAGTGAAGAAACTTCTTCTCATTCTTCTTCTTCAAGCGATGAGGAACATGATGGAGCAGCCTATGCGCAAGATGGCGATCTCTTGGTGGTTAGAAGGTTATTAGGAAGTCAAGCCAAGGAGCATGAGGAGGACCAAAGAGAGAATATTTTTCATACTCGTTGCCTTATTCAAGGTAAAACATGCTCTATGATCATTGATGGTGGAAGTTGCACCAATGTGGCAAGCACTAGGTTGGTTACCA